>OAMR01000149.1:6755-58256 GCA_900205405.1 Echinochloa crus-galli | reverse complement strand
GAGGGGCTCCACGCGAAGATGTTGGCATTGGCGCGGAGAAAGTCGACGAGCACCACCTCCTATTTGCTGTCGAGGGTCGAACTGACCCTTACCATCTTGTCGTTGGGGATGCTGGGGTCGAGGGGCACGACTTTGGTGTGCTCCGCAGGTTCAAAACTGCCTGCATGCTTCGAAGTGGAGGGGATGGTTTCGTTTCCATCTTCTCCAGGTCCGCGATGAGAGCCTCGTCCTCGGCAAGTGCCTCGGCGCTCTCGACGCATTACACGTCGCATATGTAGGCATGTTCGAACGATGGGGCCACGGTGATGACGCCGTTTGGTCCCGGCATCTTCAACTTGAGGTAGGTATAGTTTGGGATTGCCATAAACTTTGCGTAGCATGGGCGGCCGAGGATGGCATGGTACGCACCTTGAAATCCCATCACTTCGAAGGTCAGGGTCTCCCTGCGGAAGTTGTCGGGTGTACCAAAACAAACCGGCAGATCAATCTGCCCGAGGGGCTGAACTCGCTTTCCCGGTGCAGCGTCATGGAACGCCGTCTTGCTGGGGCGCAGCGTGTCCCACCCGATGCCCACCATTCCACCATATTCCACTCCATTCATATCCACACACTTGCACGTCTCGATCTTAAGATGTGATTTGTCTCCTCAGAGATCCGGTCTTTGACTTAGCAAAATATAAGATGCATGCATGCCTTCATCCTTTGTCCCTGAGCCACACAAAAAGCCATATTAGATGTTAGGATGAAAAGAAGGCACAAGCCTTTGGTGAGGATTCAAATACACTTGAGTGATTGAGTATGCCAACGAGGAACAATTTGTAGTTTTCAAAACTTGTGAAAAAATTCCGAGATGGGATCCTGAAAAGAGTAGAGTGGAATAAAACTGAGTTTAAACTGTTCGTCCTTTCAACCGCCCAAGATAAGGAGATTGCTATAAGCCCCATAGATAAAAAGGTGATTTGAAACTTTGCCTATGATTCAAGTATTTTTGAAGACTAGTTGCTTATAAGTTACCTGCAAAAGAAATGACATTGTAGCAACTCCTGATCCACCGAGCCTAAGTTTATATCTTTGCTCGAGGACGAGCAAAGAGCTAAGCTTGGGGGAGCTTGTTGGCGGTCGTTACAGCCCAAATCCGACCACCAATACTCGGGAATAAACGAGGTTATATGCAACATTCCATGTACTTAAGTCTTATTTCTAATAAAGTTCCACGAGTTTTGGTGAGTGTCACTTGTGCAGGTACAACTACGACAAATACGCGCTATTGGGGCCGAAAATGACCGAATCGGCCAAACGACTCCGTTCGGCCGGTTACCCCCCTTAGACAAGCAGACCACCGGGAGTCGTCCACATCAACAATGACCAAGCGAACACATCACACGACACATGGGCGACCGCCAACTCATCCTGGACCATGCCACGTCATTCTGGGCCAGATCAACACGAAGTCATGCATCAGGAGGAAGCCCAGAACCATTTCCAGGTTCCCAAATGTTCTAGGGCGAGCCTGGGCTCCCAGCCCAGTTCGGCCGAACAGGGGGGTTCGCCCAAACCGCCCCCAGTTGCCCAACCGACTCCAGGGGATGCATCTCGGCCATAGGTGGCTGAGGCGGTGGATCGGGCGTTCGGCCGAACGCCAGGGTTCGGCCAAACCGACCCTCTCAGCCGAAACGGCCGGCAATCGCCTCTGCCCCCTCCCTTGGCCGTTACCCTACCTGAACCGACCCTGGAGCACTATAAATAGAAGGTCACTTTCACTTGTAAACACACACCAAGCCAAGGAGCTCAGTTCCACTTTCATTCTAGTAGAGTTAGGATAGTTTAGTTGGGAGTTAGAGTTGAGTCGAGGGATCAGGGACATAGTCACAACCGGTGTACTCCGGCCATTGGGACGGATCCATGATAGGCTCGAACCGAGGGGCCCAAGTTTTGCGGACCATTTCCTTGGCATAGTATGGTGACATGAATGTCGGTGACAGGTGGTCCACATTTCGAGCTCGGCAAGCAGCTCTGATATGGGCACAAGGAAAGTGTAGCAATTGAGGCACGCAACATGTACAAGTACCTGTCGTAAGGTCCACTTTATACACGCGGCCTCCAGAGCTCTCTCCTTGGCTGTTAGTGCAGATGCAGTCCTAACTGAGTACACCAATGATCTAGGATCAAACAAAACCGCGCTCATGGTAGCAGCCTCCTCGCCGAATGTCTGTAAGTGCTGCTCTGCGCCTTTACCCCATAATTTTTCGTGCGGCCGACTTTCTATTTCATTGTTAGTTTCCTCCCACCGATGAACAAAGTAGGAGTTCACCTTGTAGAAACAGTACTCAACTATTGCTGAAACCGGCTGACCACGGACTCCTTTCAACACATTGTTTAAAACCTCGGAGATGTTTGTGTTGCACATTCCATACCTCCATCCGCCATCAAATGCAAGGACCCACTTATGCTTATGTTCCAACTGAGCCTCGAGCCACTCTGTTGCGGCCGGATTCATCATTTGCCTAAGCTTAGTGAGCCTCCGCTCAAATGTTGCCGGGGCCTTCGATGAGCATGTCAACTTAAGTTGCCCTATCACGCTCTTCTTTCGTTGTCTTTCCCATATATTCGAGGCAAAGTGTCGCATGCACCACCGGCCCACAAGCGGTTGATAGCCCTCCACATATTCGTCAACCGCGCTTAAGATGCCTTGATGCCGATCTGATACAATGCAGACCTGGCGTTCACGGCCAATGACATCTCTACGAACCAGACGGAGAAACCACGTGTGATAAACTTACACATTGTTAATAAATGGTGACTTAATATTGGTAACTAACTAATAATTTTATGATTTGTTATACTATTGGTGGGTTAAGAATTATCAATTATTATTTTTATTTACTCAAATTTATTGGTGTATGAACTTTCTCATATGTCACATTTACAATTCTAGTAATTTATAGAGGGTATGATAGCGGGTACGGGTTACCCGACGGGTAAAAAAACCCGCGCGGGTGCGGGTATGGGCAAAAACTTATACCCGCATGCAGGAATGGGTTTTTTCACGGGTACGAATATAATTCGCGGGTGCGGGTATGGAATAACACTACCCGACGGGTACGTACCCGTTGCCATCTTGACCTGCACCATTACTAGGATTGGCCATCCTGATAGTGGACCGTAAGAAGTGTCAACATCAGGCACGATTACCTCGCCGAGGCTGCTGCGCCTCCAGTGTCGCCTGCAGCTGCCGCACCTGGCGGCGTTCCTCCTGGAGTGGTTATATCAACTCACATATCACTAGGTGAAAAAATAACATATGCAGGTCAATGACTGAAGCCCTCCACCATCAACCATGTTTTGAAAGCAGCAACCTGCAGCCAGAAAGTGAGGAAGCAATTAATTTTGAAACATCAACAGAAACTTTACAGATTACTGAAAAATTTTATCATCTAAACACATAGGCTTAAGCTGAATAGAAGTTACATAGGTCTTCTTGGTCTTAGGAAGCTAATTCCATATACAACAGATTAGTATCTTAGGAAGCTTACACAGGCAACAGATTAGTTAGATACATACACAAGACGATTGGCTGCAGTATGTCTTCTTGGTCTTAGGAAAATTCACCTACATAAGATTTGGAACAAAATTACACAGGTTAAAAGAGGTTTGATGGATAGACAACAGAATTAATAGAATTTAAGCCAAGTTAAACATTCAAAGCAAACTCCATCTAGCTAGTAATGCAGTGTCTCCTGGACAAAAAGATATATGCAGGACGTATCTATCTAACCTGCCAAAAACATATTGAGTTCTCTCACAATATGCCATCTTGAGTTACTGCCTATTATAATGGTTAGGCCGTCAGGAAACATAATTAATCAGTGTTAAATGTAATACTAACCATATACATGATGTCGATTGGAGGCACAGACATAGAATCGACAGAGATAACAAAAGTAACCCATCAAAAGCATGTAATTCACAACAAATTCACATGTCATTCAAATCCAAACTGATCAGTACAATTTATTTGTTCACAAAATAGACCAGGATTATAGCAACATTACAGCTCTTATACTATGAGTATGCATCTCCTACACAAAGTCCTGCTAGCTATATAAAGAGGAGCATGTTAGCTATACAAAGTCAAGCCCAATGCTTGCAGTTGACGTCACAAAGCAACATGGGAAGACCCATTGACCAAGGAGTAGATTGAGTTAGAATATGTGCAATGAGCAAATGAGATACTGTACTACTGATAGAAACAAGGCAAAACGTCTGGATTATCTACAGCAACAAGCACACATATAGAGCAGTACACTACATAAAAGATACAAATTTTCTGTGTGTAATATTCTTCTCACCCAATTTTTTGGATTGCAAAGACATCCAAGACAGATAGTATGACAAGGTTCTGAGCATCAGTTTCTGAGCACATGCTTATAGAACAAAAATAAAAATAAGGCACAAGCAAACAGAATCTTCAGCACAAGTTTAGTTTCGATCTTCTGTAAGCTCAAGAACTCACCTCATTCCAGCCAGGTCACATGCTCTCCTTCAGAAAGTCCAGACCCTGAAATATCCGAAGTAAAGACAATACATGTAGTATTCGTGAACACTGCAAAATTTTTGCCCTGACCATTTTTTATCTGAATCAGAAAAGAAATGCAGATGTACATAGCCATAAATTAATTACTCGAATTGCCTATTTAAAGGAAAAAGGAAGCTGCTCATCTGCTTGAGAGTACAGTCTGGACTCAGTCATAATTTAACAATGATGATGTGAGAAAGTAGCACTCTCTGTACTTGACAAGAGGTTAGCACTCCACTGCACAAAAAACTATTGGAGGAAGAGATTCACTAAAACATCTACACCTGAGCAGAACTCAGTACCACATACCTTAAAATGTATGTTATCCTATCAAGATATGTATTTAACTTCTCCTTCACTTGATGCTAATAGCTACAATAAATCAGAACAGAGTAACGCCTGCATTAAAAAAATCTACACAGAACAATCAATCGAAATTACTTCATGAGCTCATTGTAGCCTACCAATCACACATCATTCAGATCCAGCATACATCATAAAGTGCAGAACATATTTCCCATGAAAAACAAAATCGAATGGTCCTGTACCAATGAAAAAGAAAATTTTACGCCTGCTGTGAAGTGGATTTCTCCTCTTGTGGTTCTCCCCATCGCTTTTTGTGCAGCGCATCCCCTTCTATTGCGGCAGTGGATCCCCTCCTCTCGCAGCCCACGAGCTGGTGTATGTCGGCAACGGGGCAGCACGCTGGGACGTGGGGTGGCGGGGTCATGCGTGGAGGCTGCAGCAAGGTCTGGAAGATGACGATGAGCAGGGGGTGGCGGCGCGGGATGGGACACGAAGCTGTGTCGGTACCTTGGGTCCAGCGGATGGCACGCCACGGCGAGGGTCCAGTGGGCGGCGGGTTGCGCTGTTGGGACGAGCGGCGGCAGTCGCGGGGTAGGAGGAGACGAGGAGCTGTGGGCAGGGCAGAGGCGACGAGGAGCGGCGGCACTCGCGGGAGACAAGGAGCGGCGGATGGAAAGATTTGTTTCCCATCGAGGCTGCGTGATTTTAGGGGATGTGGAGGCGTGGTTAGGCAAGGGATTGGTTTTCGTTTCGCGCTAAACCTGATAGGGAGACCGATTCCTATTCCACTAGGTTTTAGATGCGGTTTACCGTAATAACCTTCTATATACTATATAATATATACTGTCCTATATTATATAAAAAAAGTGCTTTGGCCGAGTCGGTTAGAAGCTTTGGTTGAGAGGTACGTGATCGCAGGTTCAAATCCTTTTAGCGCTGCATGTTATTTTTGCACATATTTTTAGAAATCGCATGTTATTTTTGCACATATTTTTAGAAATCGTTGTTTTAAAGTTACAAACATACTCCCTCCGTCCCGTAAAGAATGCAATCCTCACTTTTTGAGAAGTCAACTCATTTTAACTTTGACCCAATTTATACAAAATAATACTAATATTTATGTCTTCAAATCGATTTAGTATGAAAATATAATCTGTGATTAATATTTAGTACAAAATAAGTATCATTAGATTAATCACAGATTATATTTTCATACTAAATCGATTTGAAGACATAAATATTAGTACTATTTTGTATAAATTGGGTCAAAGTTAAAATGAGTTGACTTCTCAAAAAGTGAGGATTGCATTCTTTACGGGACGGAGGGAGTACATTTTAAAAAGTTTAGCATCTACACACGACATGCATGCATGTTATACATATTTTTGTGTGTAATTTGAAATCGATTCTATGTCAAAATTGCCTATAATATTATTGAAAAAAGAACTTGTTTGATATACTAGTAAGAACGCACGTGCGTGTTTATTGATGACATGTAGATACTAAAATAATATCACTTCACTTTAGTGCAAAGCGCTTTTAACTCATGTATAGAGAGATTTAGGTATTCTCAAAACACATGATAGTTGTCATTTATTTATATGGAGAAAAACTCTCTAATTTATTGTCTTTTAGCAGTACGGGATAATTGTGTATCGACGTGGGTACAAATGTGGGTATATTTATGTGGGTCCTTTTTTGGGTGAAAAAAGTTTTGGGTTTAGAGGGGGAAGGATTGTCCCTCCCCCTCTTTTTTGACCATTCATCAACCAATTTTCCCGACAGGTGGGTCCTATGTGAGGTGGGTATGGGTTTTTTGTTGGTGAGAAGTGTTTTCAAATCTAATTCTCTTTATAGTATAGATGAATTGAGTTCATTTCTATAAAATAAACACAATGCCACTTAAGTGATTTTTAGAAACTTAAAATCAAATTGAACTTCACTTAGCAGTCCATATATTTTAAAAGAAAACATTATGCATCAAATTTAAAAATATTATTTAGTCATTAATTTTTAAATCACAAAAGTTAAAAAATTCGCATATTTTTTTAGAGTAATAAATGATTATGAAAAAGTTATGAATACCAAAGTTGTAAAACTCATCAAAATCTACAAACCTTATTAGTTCATTAATCCATGTGACAAAGTTTGAATAATCTAAATTTTGAATTTCAAAATTTGATAACTAAAAGCAAGATTTTGGAATACTAAATGATTTCAGTTGAAAAAGTCATGAGTACAAAAGTTTCTTAACTCATCAAGATCTACAATCTTTATTTAGATTTTTTTTTCATTTCAAAAAGTGGTAGTATACATTGGTCATTAATCCTAGATTCACTCACATAGTTTAAGAAACTATGTTTGAGACTTGTCAAATTTGTACTGCATGTTATTACCAATTCATCATTTCCAAATTACATGTTATTACCACTTTTAAAAATGATAAAATGACCTAAATAAAGATTGTAGATCTTGATGAGATATGAAACTTTGGTATTCATCACTTTTCCATTTGATATCATTTAGTGTAAAAAAATCATGCTTGTAGTTGTGATATTTTGAAATTCAAAAATTGGATTGTTCAAACAGACTCACACGAGAAGATTTTTCAAAATAATAGCATTAATAAGTTTCACAACTTAATACAACATGATTTTAGAAATCTTTAGGAAAAAATCATCAAATTGGGAATAGCCATGAAGGAGAAATACTAGATACAAGTTTCAATTCCGAATTAAAAAAAGAAATATGAATCAAACATTAGTTCAACTTTATAGGCCGGGTGATATGGCGTTCTTGTCTAGAGAGGAACACGCCACACCAACAGCGGAAAATATTTTATATAGAAAAAATGTTACATTTCAACACAAATGGTTGGTCGCTCGAGTTTCAACCCCTAGGGCGCGGGTTTGAATCCCTGTCCGTCCCTTTTTTGTGTGTACAGGATTAAATTCCTTTGCTCCAAACATATATAACAACTTTACACACCCCATATCCAACAACGAGCATGTAGTGCAGTGGAAAGGAGCCATCGCCTTTGTCTCCACCGCTTGGGTTCAAATCCCAAGTCCATCTCCCTACTGCCCCAAGTATTTTCTTTTTCAATTGAATTAAATTTCCTATAATATAAATTAAATGAATTGTTTAAGTTATATATTTAATTAATTTCTATAAATAAATTCACTTCCTATTTAGGTATTACAAACATAACACGAAATTGAAGTTCACTTAAATAATCTTACTAGAAAAAACTATAGGTGGTCCGAGAAATAAACTGCATACGTGTTGTTGTGTAGAAGTCTTAGAAATATTTGAACACATTTACCATTTTCTACAATTTAAATAAATTTGTGTGTGCTTACTAAAAGTGATTCCAATTTGAACTGTATGTATGTCAAATAAAATTCAAAAAAATAAGTAAAAATTATATTTATGCTGATATGTTTAATTCTAGCCCATTTCTTGGCGATAGATAAAAATTCACTTGTCTTCTAGGGACCGTTCAAATTTCTACTAGCTGTCTTATTATAAATTAATGATAATAATACCTAAAAATTCTCCAAAAATTATGTAAATTGGAATAGAGTCATTTTATGAATGTACAAGCTTGACATAAAAGTTCCATAAGATTTTATGCAAATTGGAGTATACATTGTTCATAAACTAGATTGTTCTCTCACATTGTTTCATACAACTCAACTCAAACTTTGAAATTCACAGCCGCAATCTACTCCATACTGTATGCCTTGTTTTGGTGGAATTCCTCTCGATTTGGACATAACCTCACATTTACCATCATGTCAACATATGTGGGTTTTTCATTGCCACTTGTTATGCAAAAATGTTGTTTTTGTATTACTTTAAGAATAACTAATTAATACATCATGGTGAAGTAACTTGCAAACTAATTATCTTATGTACCCAATTCAAACAAACACTACTAAGTGAAAGATCTTTATTTTAGAGAACTTTAGAAAAAAATCTCATCAAATTTGAAGTAACTTGAAAGATCTTAATTTTAGAGATCTTTGGAAAAAAATCTCATCAAAATTGAAGTAACTATGATCGAGAACAACCAATTTCAAATTTTTATTACAGATTAAAAAGGAAAATATGAAGTATACACCAAACTCGACGCGCCACGTGCTCATCGCGCGCCGACCAGCTGGTTTCGAGCCATCCCCTCGGTGCATCATTTTTATTTTTCAGAATTAAACATGAGACGTTCTATTAAAATAAAATAATAACTATTCACAAACACAAACTAAGCTGCAATGGATTGGTGAGCCGTTCGGTCTCTCACCTGAGAGACCTTGGTTCGAGAATCCCCTTATACCTTCATTTTTCTGAAGATTTGTCTTCAATTTTTTTTTCAGAAGAGCGACTAGGCACATGCAGTGGGGTCGGGATGTAATTAATAATTATGATGACACGATTTATATTTATAGTCCTAAACAATTGAAACACTTTTTACTTAAAAAAACTCCCCCTCTTGTGTCGGGCCCAACTGACAGGCTACCTCCGTAAAAATACTCTTGTGTCGGGCCCAACTGACAGGCTACCTCCGTAAAAATAGGAGGTGTAACCAAACATTTTGTTACCGCGATGTCCCCGCGTACCCACCCAACTCCAATCCCGGGCGTCATTTCCTTCTCTCCTTTTCCCCGATGTTCCATCTTCCATCTCCAATCTCGTTCTCTCCGCCTCTCTCGCCCGCCGTCTCCCCCACGAATCACAATTTTTTCGGCGGGGACGTCGGCGGCCGCGGCCACAGACTCCCCTGACCCGTCGAGCCGCCGCCGCGCCTTGGCGCCGCCGCCCGTAGCTTCGCCCTCGCCGCTGCCGCGCGGGATCGTCCTCGGCCCTGCCGTGGGATCTTCGCCCTCGCCGCCGCCGTACCTCGGCGTCGCTGCGTGGGTTCTTCGCCCTCGCCGCCGCCGCGCGGGATCGTCGTCGGCTACGCTGCGCGGGATCGCCTTCGCCGTCGCCTTCACCGTCGCTGTCGCCGTCGACACACCTCCCACATCGCGCGGTCCTAAGCAGGATCAGCCTCCCCGCCGCCGGTCCATCGGTAAACCCACGTTTCCCACCATCTCCCTCCGGCCTCCGAGAATCCCCCTCCTCCCTGTATCCGATCTAATCCAGAGGCAGCGCTGCCACCGCGATTGGTGTGCCGCCCGCCATGCCGCCTCACCACCCGCTCTGGGCCCAACCATGCCGCCACATGGAGGTCAGGGCCGCCGCCCTGCCGCCCATGCTGAAGTTCGCCGCCGGCAGCGAGGCGAAGGAACAGATCACGCGGGTGCTGAGGATCTCCAAGGAGGTGGCGGGGGACGGCGCATAGCCTTTTTTTTTTGAGAAATACATGTTCATGGTTGATGCGATAGTACAGAGGTCTAGCCATTTTTAGTAGGCAAGTTTAGTACAGATCTCTAGCAATACAGTATGCAGTTTGTTTGTTTTTTTTTGAAATTTACGAATTATATGACAATTATTACCTGAGTTTTTGCCTGTATTTCAATCATGTTGTCTATATATACATCTTATGTATTTACTTTGTGCATATAATTTATGAATCACGAATCCAGCACGGATCCAATCTGGATTTCTGCAGAAAAGAGGTGCAGAAATATATGCTGAATTTCGGGGGGGGGGGGGAAGCTTCACATGCGATGCATATCACATGACAGAGCCTCATCCTGAAGGTCTTATTTTTCTTTAATGTTGTGGTTTACTTGTCTTCCTCATATCATTCTCACCTTGTCGTGCTGTTGCTAATATTATGTCCATGCAAATACAATATCAGGGAGGGGGGTCATTTATTTGTATTGAAAACGCATTAGCGGATTCAGGAGTAACAAAGGAAGATATTAACTATATAATTTTCATTTTTTGTATTGAAAACACATTAGCAGATTGCTGCATTAATTGTCATTAGGTTTGTGCCAAGAGATGTGAAAATAAGGCATTGAATAGTGATGACATTGAAGTCAGTGAGTCAAACAAATGTGGATTTTTTAATCTGTTTTATTAAGGTACAAAATTCTTTTGTGTTTTGTGCAGTCTTGTTTGCATTTCTAACTGTAGCTGCTTACCTCAAAATTATGTGGGTTCTAATCTTCCTAATGTGTAGATGTACAAGATGGCATTTTGCTATTTTTACAGTTTTCTTTTGTTTAAGGCTTATCAAGCACACTAATTAAATATCAAAGATATGTTCAGATTTCAGACAAAGATTCAGGTGGCTATTGGGAACTTCTTTCTGTCATCTCAATTTTAAGCTTGCGAAGAGGTATGGACTTTCAAATTATGTTGGCACAGTGAATGTTCTAATTCTCAGTTTGGTATATTTATGCACTAAAGAGTTTATTTCTTCCTGTCTTCTAGGTTTATATTTACAAAAAGTGACTAGATGTTGGAGGGTCAGTGATTGCTCTTTGGTAAGAGATGGCATGCATGTTTCTTTATTATTCACGTCATATAATTGTTTACCTTCTTAATTAAATTACAAACTCTTCCGATTCAATTTTCTCATGAAAAGTATAGTGAATTAGTAACAACACCTCATTTTTTCTGTCATTTCGAAGTTCTGCGGCCATTTCTCAATCCATGTCAGTGCAGTGTGCAGCACAACTCAGTTGTGTCGAGCGCGGGGCGCACAGCATGAGCCTTTGTTCTTGAATGGCTGTTAATTTTTCTGGAGTTGCATCTGTTAGTGCGATGAGTCTATCATGTAAGTTTGTTAATTGCTAATCTGATTGCGACATTAAAAATATTTTGCCTGTTACTTTTAGATGCTTTCAGACTGCTAAGCTTATTTGTGCTAACTTGAGATGACCTAATCTTGGTGGAGCCAACCTGAAGGTTAATTGCAAATTCTTGGTCATCATATCCTTTTTTTATGTCTATTCTTTTCCTGTCAGATCAAGCTGAACTATTGTGTGATAAAAGCTTCATTGTTGTAGGCTTATATTGCCACGGTAATTAAAATTCCAAACTAAAGTAAAAGATTTTTTTAATATCCAGAATCTTTGCATGATTCAAAGATACATGAACTGGTTGGGTAATCTTTTCAGTTGAAGGGATTCTACACACTGATCCACAGAAGTGATGATAAATGTAAAAATTATAATTTTTAATGCAGTTTTTCTTCAAAAAAGACAGGTCTAAGAGCTGACCGATTTATGGTAACTCATGCAAAAATGGATGGAGTACTGAAGTTTCTGCTTTAGTGTTTTTAAGTTTTTTTTTAATAAATTGTTGTTGAAGACTGCACTGGCAGATTACTATGGCTTAAACTGTGAAAAAAACGTATGATCTGAATATAGATAGCAGCAGCACAGTCCTGCTCTCTTGTTGTCTGTATATGGGAACCCTTTTCTTGTCTCATTGTCTGTAGAACATGTTTAGAGATATTGTGCCTGCCTAAAACATATTGATTCTTACTTGTTTGTACTATTTAGTGCATCCAGTAAGCTTGTAGCCCTGTAGTGCGTCAACTATTAAGTATTCTTATAAACATCAAGAGAATTTTACAGATGACCAATTAAGTTAATTGTGTGATATTGTTTTGTTTTTCGTCAAATAACCTGACTTGCCCTTCACGCAAGGCTGCAGTGAGATGTTACAAGTGCGGATTAGCATCCTACGAATAAATTGGTTTCAACCTTCAAGTTATATGTTCAAAAAAGGCTTCTATTTGAATGAGTATTGAGTTACTCATTTCCTTCATTTCTACATCATTAGAATGTCATCCCATTTCATAGAATAATATTTTGCTGACTAGGAGCTCTTGCTCTGATGGAGCAATATTTCATTGGTAGGGCTGTTGCTTACTTCACACAAATGCCTTCCAATATCACTAATTCAACACATAGATTGTTGATATGCTTTGTTTCTTCCTGATTCACCAGGTGCACTGATGCAAGATCTGGTGATATGCAAAGCCTGCTCCCCAGCCCATTAGGTAAGAAATAATCTGGCATTCCTGTATGTTGTTCTCATCTGCTCTTATGCTATAATTTGCATCATGTTGTTATGACCGGAAGAGTGTATGAGAGGAGACGTCGTGGCTGAACAAGGACGGCAGGAGCACGCACACTTCATGGTGGTTATGTAGTTTGATTTAAGTCTGTAATCGTGTCAGTTGTAATGCATACTTTTATATCGTGTACTGGAGGCTAATGGAAGTTATGCTTGGAGATCAGTTTGATCTCAGGGAGTCACAACGCTGCCCACGATCTCCTTCCCATGCTTGCTCCCTCTTGCCTGACGCCGACCGTCAGGACGGCGTCCAGACCTCCTCGCCGCCGGGCGCCATCTCCCCGGCCTCCCATAAGTCAGGAGTACAACCTCAGGCGTAGTAGTTCTGACAATCTGGTATCAGACGTCCTCACGATGTCTGGGCCGCCAAGCACCGCCGCACCGCCGCCGCCTGCGATGACCACGGTCGCCGCGTCTTCCTCCGTATCCGCTCCGCTGCCGATTCCTTCCACCGCGCCGCCGCAATCCATTCACACTGCCGCTTCCACCACCGCATTGGACACCCTCACAACGGCGATCTATAGGTTGCAACACCAGATGCATCAGTTTTCCTCACGGCTCGCCGATGTGGAGGGCCGCACGCTCGCCCCCGCGCCGCCGTCGCTGTTTCCTCACCTGGTCGTCGGTGCAGCCTCTACACCGCTGTTCCCTTGGTCCAGCGTCGCGGGATCGTCGTCTGCGGGAGCTTCCTCGCCACAGCCGCAATCTACTCCATACTGTATGCCTTGTTTTGGTGGAATTCCTCTCGCACCGCCGCCGACAACTGCCACCGTCACCACCTCTGTTCCACCCCCCGCTGTAACCATCACACAAATCCCTTTTCCCCATTCGCCTTCCCCAATTCCAACACTGAATCACCACCACCCGCCCGTCAATCACCACCAAGAGGACTCTGATGATCATCTTGGTGTTCCACGCTACTTCAAACTCACGTTTCCCACATATGATGGCAAGGATGATCCCCTTGGTTGGCTCAACCGTTGTGATCATTTTTTTCGTGCCCAGAACACCCATGAACGCCACAAGGTTGGCCTTGCCTCGTTTCACATGACTGGCACAGCACAACACTGGTTTTATATGCTTGAACGTGATGCGGGAGGCATCACCGCCATCACTTGGTCATTGTTCAAGTCTCTTTGTCAACAACGCTTTGGACCACCGTTGGGAGCTAATCATCTGGCCGACCTAGCTCGTCTACCGTTCAGAGGATCAGTAGCTGAGTACCAAGAAGCGTTCCAAGCTCGGATGGCGCATGCAGGATATCTTACTGCCGCTCAACAAGTACAGCTGTTCACCGGTGGCCTCCCGGACCCACTGCGAACAGATGTCGAACTTCAAGCTCCGGGCGATCTGCAGCGTGCCATGTCTCTAGCCCGAGCTTATGAACGTCGTGCAACGGCATCTGTTTCAACTCAAGGCCGTCAGCAGCGTTTTCAATCCCGTTCCGCCTCAACAGCACCACAAGCGCCAACTGTGCCTGCAATATCGGCTCCTCAAACATCTACAACTCCTTCACCTACAGCACCATCTCGACCGTTGCGTCGCCTTACACCGTCGGAGATGGCCGAGCGTCGACATCAAGGTTTATGTTATAACTGTGATGAGGCTTATGTTCGGGGCCACAAGTGCCCACGACTATTTTTCCTGGAAGTGTCTGATTTTGAGGAACAGGACCAGTCAGCCGATACTGAGACAGCTTCAGGGGAGCTTCCTCCTCTCATATCCCTGCATGCCATTACAGGCATCCGTTCGGCTGACACAATGCAAGTTAAAGTGGGCATTGGAAATCATCAGTTCACAGCTTTGCTTGACTCGGGGTCCACCAGCAACTTTATTAGTGGTGCAGCAGCACAGAAAGCTGGTCTTTGTTTCACAGACAGCTGTGGTGCCAATGTCATTGTGGCAAATGGTGATCGAGTAGAGTGCACAGGTTTGGCAAAAGATGTCGCTCTTCGCATTCGTGACGAATTTTTTACAGTGAACTGCTACTCAATACCATTAGACTGTTATGATATGGTGCTCGGTGTGGCCTTTCTTCGCACTCTCGGGCCCATTCTATGGGATTTTGATGATTTGTGCATGGCATTTTGGCATCAAGATAGAAGGATCCTTTGGAAGGGACTTGGTTCTACCAGATGCGACATCAAATCGACAGACCGCTTACATGCTATACAAGATCCTGACCGGCCCCTGTTGGATACTCTCTTGTCCTCATTTGCGGATGTTTTTGAGGAACCGTCAGGCTTGCCTCCATCCAGACCTTGTGACCATCGCATTCACCTGCTGCCTAAAGCTGCACCGGTGGCCGTTCGGCCATATCGTTACCCTCAGCTCCAAAAAGATGAGTTAGAATCTCAGTGTGCTACAATGTTACAGCAAGGTGTCATCAGGCCAAGCACATCGCCCTTTTCAGCACCTGTTCTGTTGGTCAAGAAACAAGATGGATCCTGGAGATTTTGTGTCGACTATCGGGCACTCAACAACCAAACTGTGAAGGATAAATTTCCTATTCCAGTGGTCGAAGAATTGATTGATGAACTCAATGGTGCAAGTTTCTTCACAAAGTTGGATTTGCGTGCAGGTTACCATCAAATTAGAGTTCATCCTGATGATATTGAGAAAACAGCGTTTCGCACACATCAAGGACATTTTGAATTTCTAGTAATGCCCTTCGGTCTCACCAATGCGCCAAGCACTTTTCAAAGTCTCATGAACACAGTGTTGCAGCAATTCCTCTGGAAATGTGTTTTGGTTTTCTTTGATGATATATTAATCTACAGCTCTTCGTGGTCTGAACATCTCAGGCATCTGCGTGCTGTCCTCACTGTGATACGTGCCAATAATCTGAAAATCAAGCGTTCCAAATGTGCATTTGCTACAACTGCTGTTACTTATCTTGGCCATATTATATCAGCTGATGGTGTTGCCATGGATGCAGAGAAAGTGTCAGCCGTTGTCAATTGGCCGCAACCAAATTCTGCTCGGGCTCTAAGGGGATTTTTGGGACTTGCCGGTTACTATAGGCGCTTCATCCATAAATTTGGAGTTATTGCAGCACCTCTTACTCAGCTACTACGCAAGGATGCGTTCAAATGGAATGATGCAGCTACAGCAGCATTCAGTGCACTCAAACAAGCATTGTCTACAACCCCAGTGCTACACTTGCCAAATTTCACCAAAGATTTCATTGTGGACTGTGATGCATCAGGTTCTGGTTTTGGTGCAGTATTACACCAAGGTGAAGGACCTTTGGCATTCTTCAGTAAGCCGTTTGCAGCTCGCCATCTCAAAGTCGCAGCTTATGAAAGAGAGCTTATTGGTCTGGTTCAGGCAATTCGACATTGGCGCCCCTATCTTTGGGGCCGTCATTTTACTGTTCGCACCGACCATTACGCGCTCAAATTCATGTTGGATCAAAGGCTGTCGACAGTTCCTCAGCACCAATGGATTAGCAAATTGTTTGGATATGATTTTAAAGTTGAATTCAGACCGGGAAGATTAAACACAGTGGCTGATGCTCTTTCTCGGCGTGATCAACAAGAAACATGCTTGGCAGTCCTCTCAGCTCCTACATTTCAGCTGTTTTCTAATCTGCAACAGGAGCTTCAATCTGACCCTCAATTGCAAGAACTCAGGGACAGCATTGTCCAGACTCGTGGTGATCCATGGCATATACATGAAGGTCTCATTAAGTGCGGGAACCGGGTATACATCCCCACTGCCTCCTCTGCATTCCAAACAGTGCTTCAACTCGCTCACACTAATGGTCATGAGGGCATTCAAAAGACTCTGCAGCGACTACGCAGGGATTTTGTCATTGATCAAGACCGTTCAGTTGTTCGAGACTTTGTTCAGGCTTGTGCCACTTGCCAGAGAAACAAAACTGAACACTTGCATCCGGCTGGTCTCCTGCAGCCACTTCCAGTGCCAACTCAGATTTGGTCAGACATCTCTCTGGACTTAGTGGAAGCTCTACCGAAAGTTAATGGCAAAAGTGTGATCCTCACTATGGTTGATCGCTTCTCAAAATATGCTCATTTCATACCGTTGGGCCACCCATACACAACTGCTTCAGTTGCCAAAGCCTTCTTTCATGACATTGTTCGCCTTCATGGCTTTCCTGAGTCAATTGTCAGTGACCGTGACCCAGTGTTCACCGGACATGTTTGGCGTGATATCTTCAAGTTGGCTGGTGTTAAGCTTCGAATGAGCACGGCGTTTCACCCACAAACCGACGGTCAGTCAGAAGCTGCCAACAAAACGATAGCAATGTATTTACGCTGCATTACTGGGGACAGACCCCGTGCTTGGCTTGATTGGCTACCATGGGCAGAATTTTGCTACAACACTTCCTTCCATTCAGCCCTACGGTCAACTCCATTCCAGGTGGTATATGGCAGACCCCCTCCCCAATTGCTGCCTTATACACAGGACACGGCAACAACAGCTACGGTTGACACCTTGATGAAAGACCGTGATGAGTTCTTGGCCGATGTTCGGCACCGTCTTCTTCAAGCACAAGCATATGCCAAGAAATATTATGACACCAGCCATCGTCCACTAGAGTTTTCACTAGGGGACTGGATTTGGTTACGGGTCCTCCACCGCCCATTACAGTCCCTCCTACCAGGTGCCCGAGGTAAGCTAGGACCGAGGTATGCTGGTCCATTTCAAGTTCTTGAACGCATTGGCGATGTCGCCTATCGTCTCCAACTTCCGGAAGGTTCAAGAGTACACGATGTTTTCCACGTCGGTGTACTCAAGAAGTTCCATGGCTCACCGCCCACGATGGTACCAAGTCTACCTCCACTACAGCATGGTCGGCTCCTTCAAGCTCCTGAACGTGTGCTGCGTTCCCAGCTACGTCGCGGCGTATGGCACATCCTCGTCAAGTGGATGGGCCTGTCCGACGCCGATGCAACCTGGGAACCTGTGACCGACTTCCGCGCGGCGTTCCCGGACTTCCAGCTCGAGGACGAGCTGTTTGCGGAGGAGGGGAGAGATGTTATGACCGGAAGAGTGTATGAGAGGAGACGTCGTGGCTGAACAAGGACGGCAGGAGCACGCACACTTCATGGTGGTTATGTAGTTTGATTTAAGTCTGTAATCGTGTCAGTTGTAATGCATACTTTTATATCGTGTACTGGAGGCTAATGGAAGTTATGCTTGGAGATCAGTTTGATCTCAGGGCGTCACAACGCTGTCCACGATCTCCTTCCCACGCTCGCTCCCTCTTGCCTGACGCCGACCGTCAGGACGGCGTCCAGACCTCCTCGCCGCCGGGCGCCATCTCCCCGGCCTCCCATAAGTCAGGAGTACAACCTCAGGCGTAGTAGTTCTGACACATGTAAACACCAAAATATGCTATGTGAGATTAGAATATCGTTTGTTCAATTTTATTGTTCTTTGCCAATTAATCCTGTCATCAGTTACCTGAAAATCACACAAGTCTGTGCTTTATTTAGTAAGAACGTTAGCTTGGGAAGATTTTTTTAAGAAAAGGCAGCATAACATTACATCAATGTATCAACGTAGCAATGTTGGTAATGGTCTCTTTACCTTCTACTGAATAGCTTATATACATTTTCTTATACTGGCATAATAGTTTCTACAATGAACTCTACTTTTTATTTGGTCATGTCCAAATTGATTAACATGATTTTGTTTAGTGGCTGAATCATCTTTAGTATTAGAGCCTAATATTTTTATTTACAGGTGGCATTTGACCATATATTTATAGCCTTGTCAAAGTCATTCAAGTCAGCAGTAGTAGATAGCATACTGTGTCTTCCCCAACACCAACAGGTAAGGTCATAACTCTATAGAAGTCTTCAGCCTGTTACTCCTTTTGCTCCTGCCCTCCCTGTTCCGTAAATTGTAGTCTGATATATTTCTGCAGCTTGTTCTTTGTAAGAAATGTTGGGCAGATGGGTTAGAAGGTGGTGGGATGCAGAAAGATGAAGCTTTTCCATGTATATTGCTTGCATAGCTACTATAGTTATCCCTCTGATGAGAAGGTAGTGATCTCAAAATCTACAATACGTTAGAGGCTACATATTTAAAGGAGCCTATAGTCTTCCAAACAACATGGACTGTTCCTATATATTTTAATTGTTAAAAAAATGTAGATTAGAAAAGTTAAAATGTTATGGTTTTGAGCTCTTCTAGCAGCGGTTCCTTTGCATCTTTATTAGGGCAAACTTGCTTGCTGCACTAGGAGTGGCGGACCTAGGATCTTGACTAAGGATATGCCACGACAATTTTTCCATATACAATTCGGTACAATTCATATACAAACATTAGAATCTATATATAATTCGGTAAATAATTTCAAATTTTCTCAAGGAATTCGGTCTATCATTCAAGGATTAAGAGTAAAAGTTACATAACTTACAATAATTAGTTCAACCATGCAGATAAATGAAAATTACACAGTACTTGAAGGATAATTACCGTGCTACTTCCTATCTTGATGGGGACGGGATAGCCCGATCTTCCGTCAGGTGAAGGATAAGTCGTTTTGGGCGGAGCGCAAAACACCGATCCGGCTTCAAGTCAGCGACTCGAACCCCGCAATCTTAGCACCACGACTCCTCTGGTTATCAACCGTGTCACAACCCGGTTGACCTCGCCGAGAAGGCTAATCCCTGCCTGCGAAACGAAGAACACAGAACTCGAAAGAACGCAGCTCAATCTGAAGTGACTCTGCAGATGTATGATTAAAATCGAAAGTTGGGGTTCTACAAACCGATAGACGGCGAAACTGTTCTCGACAGAATAATCTAAGCAAAACCCGAGTCTCAACGACGGCGGCTACTGAATTTATTGTCGTGGGGGCGAGCTAGGGTTGGGGCGCCGGGTGCCGCGCCCATGACATGGGCCGAAGGCCCGACACGATATAAAGCCTGAAAAGGCCCAAAACAGGTGACGCAGCACTTTTCGTGGTCACACAGAATGATCCACGAATCTTCTGGAGCTAAAACCAGAACCAAAAGAAGCGTCTCGTCGTCACGGTTCCAACGCATCCAAGAACACCTTGATTGGACGTCGTATGAGGGAGATATCGCAGTTGAAGCGCAGACGTGTCGGCTGATTCCGAACCGAAGTTGTTGTCCGACGTGGTGACGACTTGTACCCCGGAAAAGAGTCCGTCTCTTGTATGTCCAACGTGGTGATGTCCTCATCATATCTGGCCTACGCTTTCTGAGGGCCATGAAGGTCTCAATTATGTCATCTTCATCGACTTGAAAGAAAATACCCCGCTCAACAAATGTGACCAGACAATCATCCAAAACAGTATCATCCAGCAAGCTTTAGAGTTTACATACTAGGACTTTCATACGTTGGATTAAATCCGTGGCCGTATTCATGTGGGGGCCAAGCTGTCGGATAGATCGACGAATAAGGAGCTGCCAAACTGCGGAAGTCGACGCCGCTGCGCCGGCAACTAGGGAGCTGCTGTTGCGGAGACGCCGAGGCGCGGAGCTGCGGATGCCGGAGAGACGGAGAGCGTGGAGGCCGGAGCTCGGAGTCGGCGGGCGGCGCGCGGCGGCCAGGCGCATCGGCGTCGCCTCTCTATGCGGACTGCGGTCTACGGCGCCTTGCTGCGTACGCGTGCGTGTGCGGCTCCGCGAGTCCTCGTGCGTGCTGCAAAGGCCGCTGGTCGGACTTGCTGCCCCGCTGCTGGCCTGTGTGAATATGTGGGCTGTATTTGTATTGGGCTGGGCCAAAATTTAGGTATGCCAAGGCATATGTGGCCCACCCTGTAGGTCCGCCCATGGCACTAGCCCAACTGGTTCTTATTGCGCTAGCTCTCTGATGAGAGGAATCTTGGCTTTAGAACCAGCTCAGTAAAGATATGTAATGGAAATGATTATATATCAATCTGTGAACTGAAAAATGACATGAATCGTTACCATTTTCTCCCCCTCTTTCCTCTGCATGTCAGTGAATGGATCATGATAAAATATAACATACGTGGTGCCATGATTTCTCTGACAATCCTGTGATTTTCATTTGTGTTCCCTTTTCCATTGAGATTGTGAGTTTTGCTTGCGAATCTGATGGCCTTTTGCATATAGGCATAGATTATCCTGTGTTCTTCATTTGTTTGGTAAATTGACGGTAAGGTGAAATTTGCATAAGCTAATTGGGTGTCATACCAGTATTCATGGTAGTGATTATTGTCAGTGATTAAGCGAAGTGATGCATTTATTTGATTGATATATGTATTTCTCGATGCAGGGCTTGGAGTGGTGTGATGGTTGATATAAAGTTCACCTCATTTGATTGCTGGCCTACTAAATCTACTGTTACATTTTAAAAGCATCCAGATAACATTTTCTTCAGTGCCGAATCTGCTGTTGCTATAACCAGTGTCTTCATTTTACTGTGCACTGCTACTTTCTTTTAGAATTTAAGCAAAATGGGATATTGGTTTGTTTGCTTTCTGGTTTAGGTGGAGCAAGGAGGAGCAATCTGCAGTGCTCTCCACGGCAACTACCTAGGGTGCTACATGAGCTTTTTAGTCTCCTTGAATTATCATATATGATATCTGGTACGGGGAGAAGTTTGGCTTCATGTTCATGATTTGCACGTTTAGGAGGATGGCACCTGAGGTCTTGGCTAAGCTCCAGCTATAGTTTGCAGGCATTATCTCAATCTTTTATATTCCAGCGTTTGTTTTGCACACTTGATATCTGTGTACAAATTTCTATTACCAGATGAGCTTAAAAATTACAGAAATCCAGATTCTAATGTTCCATCTTTTCTTGGTTAATACTTAAATAGTCCTCTAGAGTTTCAATAATGTTGAAACCCACAGTATCGATGTTTGGAATCATAACAGGACCATTTATGCACATATCTGTAATCTGGTACCACACAAAAGGATGACTCATTTCGTCAAAGCCATTGAATACAATTCAGTTGTCATGCAATAGCTTCCGGTTGATAAATCAACAACAGGAAATTGAAATGTACAATGCACACTAAAGAAGGATGAACCCAAGTGACTGTACTTACACTTTTGCATTTCCTTTATGCTTTGGATGTCTCGACTCTGTGACAGGGTAACTATCAGCCTGGATGTGCCCGTGGATTAAAATCCACGAAAACCCAGATTGCTGATTAGACAATATACTTTTGTCAAGAAAAATTTGTGCTGATGTTATTTGAGGCAAAGTATATCTTTCTATTACTATATGTTGCTAGAAATATTTTGATATCATAAAAATTTGTTTATGGAGTGAATTTATTTAGTCTGTAGCAACGCACGGGCATTCACTAATTTTATTTTTGTCCAATATTAGTGTAGACCGACTTCTGGCAGAGTTCAGAGTTCTTTTGTATTGGATTATATGAGTTTTGCCGCCTCCATGTGTATTGGGTTGACTTTGCTGCCACAGTTGGGATGAGGGAATAATATGAAGAGGGGAAAAGAAAGTTTGGACATCAGTTTTCAGATGAAATTTATTGGTCGTCTTGGGTTTGGCTTGGGGTGGGAATAAGGAAAGAAGGGAAAAAAGGCATATGGTCATTAATTGGTCGTCTTGGGTTTGGCTTGCTGTGGGAATAACGAAAGAAGGGGAAAAAAGGCACATGGGCCTTGTTTAGTTTCAAAAAGCAACTCCTAAATTCACTATGCAAAAAAAGATTCTACATCACATCAAAATGTCATAACATGCACCTTGTTTAGTTCCCAAATTTGCACTCCGAAATACACTATGCAAAAAGAAGATTTCCATCACATCAAAATGTCATAGCATGCAAGGAGTACTAAATGTAGATGAAATCAAAAACTAATTGCACAGTTTTGTTGTACTCTGCGAGACGAACATTTTGAGTCTAATTAATCAAATTTTGGATAATTTTTCACACATACAAACGAAATGTTACAGTGCGCACGCACCCCAAAACTCCCAAATTTAGCTCCCAAATTTGGGAACTAAACAAGGCCTGGTCATTAGCAACAAGGTCTTGTCGTCCCTCCTGGATTCAGATGATCATGAACATGAATTTCCTATACTGTTCACAAGGAGCATAATTGTATTGTTGAAAGTGGCAAGCATTGCCGTGCCTTTACTAGCTAATATCATTGATTTTTATCTTTTAAAATCTAATATCATCGATTTGTATCTTTTCATAGTATAAAAAAATATTATATTATATTACAACTTTTTTGAAATAGGGAGAACTTGTATTAATGTAATATAACATGTTACAATCATGATCTAAATATGGTGGCACATGAGTTGGGACAAATAGGTACTCCCTCCGTTTCAAAATGTAGGTCGATTGACTTTTTTCACCACAAGTTTGACCATTCGTCTTATTCAAAATGTTATGTAAATTATCATATTTTTTATAGTGGCTTGTTTTATTAATATAAAATCTTTAAAAAGTGTAGAAGAGAGTTTATGTTTGCTTTATTAATATATTTGACTATATTTTCATAATTTTTTTACGGAGTAGAAGAGAGTTTGGCACGCGCGTGCCCGCGCACGCGCGGGCATTGCGACTAGTAGTAGGTATAAAATGATTCTCCATTTTTTCTATTCACAACAATAATTTTGTTATAAAATGATATACAATACCAAAAGCCTACGTAACTAGCCTTGTATCCTAGTGGTAAGTCACCCGCAGGACATGGGTGAGGCCGAGCGTTCAGATTCCTATTGGAACACCTCTTTGTCCTCCACACTTGTTTTGATTTTTTTTCCCATGTTATTTTCCATATATGATATGATGATTTTTAATTTATTAATTGTGACGAATTCACTTATTTGCTATAACCACCACCATATACAAATTTGATTTGGCCTATGAATATAATTTTTTTCATTCAGCCGGAAAATCATTATATTTAAAATATTTTAAATGTTTACTTATATTATGATTTGTCATGTACAAAGCTAGTAATTTCATTTGAAAGCATTGTAACGTTTTAAATATATTTTGACGTACATTGATAGAAAAATACTAATCAATAACATCGAAGAAAACAAGTCACGTGGAAAAGATCCAGAAAGTAACAAACAATATACAAACAATCACCACTTAATGAAAGATCATGATTTTAGAAAAAAAGGAAAATCCCCATCAAATTTGGAGTTATAATGAGGGAGAAATACCAGTTACAGATTTAATTTCAGGATTAAAAAGAGAAAAGGTGAACCATACATTGTTCATCATCTTGCTCTGTAGCTGATGACGACCAAAATAACAAAGACAAATGCTAAATTTTGATCTACGTGATGAAGGGACTCACTGGTAAGGCACGCTTAGGTCGTAGCCGCAGGACTTGAGCTTGATCCCTGCTGTGACCAGGGTTCAACTCTCCGTGGACCATTTTATCTTAGATTTTTTTTGGTTTTTTTCTATCAAACGGTGACGTGGCTCAGGTGGCCGGCGGGCGTGGCACGGGTGGCTGGGTGACGTGGCTCAGTTGGCCGGGTTACATGGCTCGAGTGGCCAGTGGCCGTGACACAGAGGGTCGGGTGATGTGGCTCAGGTGGCCGGTGGCTGTGTGGCTAGGTGACGAGCGGTGACCTGGCACGGGAAGGAGGGGTGGTGGCCGGGTGGCTGGTTCCTGGGCGCAAGTTTTAATGTACAAAATAAAATAAACGTTAAATGTTCTCACAATCACTGAAGTAGTCTAGTGGTTATGTGGTAGTGTTTGTGCATCTTAGGTCTCATGTTCAAGTTTTTCTAGTGCACAAATTTTTGTGACTATTTTGTTCCATACTTTTCATGACGAAAAACTGAAAAACGTAATAAATGCAGATTTCTTGTAGTGGGTCTCTTAGCAATAGATCTACTATTTTTTATATTTATATGTTCAAAGACTAGTCAGGCTCATTATTTAAGAGGATAATCAATAGAGGTTTAGTAATAGAGGTTTTTTTTTCAAAGTACAAGTAAAGCTGATATTTGAGATAATCAATCAGGAGCTAACATAGCATTATTTTATATTTATCTTTGTATGGTTCGGATATTTTTTAAAACCATGTCAAAAAGCATTATTTCTTTGCTAAGCTTGAGTCATGTGATGACTGAACATTTTTATTAGCCGATGCTTATGATGGACACGAATGGATTAATGGTGTTAGGTTTCACACACATAGATAAGTATAAGAAGATGCACGTTTGACCATCAAACAAAATAATTCATGTAGCGCAATGTGAATCGACATTGACACATTACATATGAATTGACATTGACACATTTGTAGCAACCCAAAAAACCATTGTAATAGGAAAATCATGTTGCATCCATTTAGGTTTCTCGTTGCAATAAAAAATCACAATTGCAACACGAAAGAAGGTTTTTGCAACTCTAAAAAGTTGTTGCAATAGGCACAAGCTGTTGCATCTACATTAGAGTTTCTGTTGCAATAACCATCTATGAATCGCAACACCACTAAAATTTATTGCAACATGAAAAAATCATTGTAAGAACACCAATCAAAAGCAACCATTTCAAATATAGTTGCAATAATATCATATTATTGCAACGAAAACATAGTGCTATTGCAACTCCAAAGTGACGTAGCAATAACTCCAAATAATTGCAACCAAAGCCCAATATAGTTGCAATAATATCATATTATTGCAACGAAAACATAGTGCTATTGCAACTCCAAAGTGACGTAGCAATAACTCCAAATAATTGCAACCAAAGCCCAATATAGTTGCAATAACACACCTCTATTGCAACCAAAAGTCACACCTAAGGCATCACTTTTAGTTCGTTGCATTATAGAACCATATTGCTACCATTTTGTACAAAAGTTGCGATATGACCCCCTATGGCAACCAAAATAGTGGCATTGCACATGTGCAGCGTGGCAATAGCCAAGAAACCTTGTAGATGACAGGTATTTACTTTATGGAAACTCATTTGCCTTTGTCGAGAAGCAGCGACAGCAGCGCCAGCGCATCATCATCGGCGGTCGTCATCCTCATCGTCTTGGTCGGCTCGGCCGTCGCATAAAATGCCAGCGTCCAGGGCGATGACATCGATGACTCCCTGTCGGCGAACCGCAGCGCGTCTTCGCCCAACGACATTGTCCGCGCTGCTGTTGCCATGATCGGCGATGCCGTCGAAGAGGCGTTCACCTAGTCGGCGTAGGGAGCACTATGAAGGGCGCAGATCGAGCGACATCAATGGATCGGAGCTAATACAATACATACACTGATCTATCTGCATGGATTTGTTCAGCAAAATGATAAAAATGAGGCTGATACTAGTAGGCAAATCTATACGCACAATGACGATCGTCAAGCAAAGATCCTACTACCTAGCCTCACCGGGCGATGGAGTTGGTGCCGATGATGAACCCGGTGAGCAGCTTCCGAGGTCGAGGGTGGTGGCGTAGATCACATGCGGGAGTAATGAAAAATTCTGTATAATGGCTTGGTCACTCTGCTAAGCTTAACAATTTCTTTGATTGCTGAAAGAAGTATCAGTATGGTAAATTTGTTCAGACCATGGTTGCTGTTATAGACATAGCCAACCTATTTGCAGTTGTTGGTTTGTTGATGCAAACCTATTAGGGTTTGTGCCCGATCTTTTGATGAGAGGCATGGGGGATAACTCGATTGGAGGAGACGACGTTCACAACCCTAAACTATAGCCTTTCAATGGATGTTGGGCCTTAGCAACCGATACACCACCTCCTATGGATGACACAGTCTTGTGGAGCGCGTCAACCGACAACTAGGGCACCTGTCCTACAAGCAATCGAACGACTAGCAAGAAGAAGAATCGAACAAGTTCTAAATTTACTAGATGGGAATGAAGTGTTTCAATCTGAAACTCAATCACAAATGAAGTGGGGTTCTGAAAACTCAAAGATGGGCGGCTGGACCAGCATGCGCGCTTACAAGCAAGTGGCGAAGGCTAAACTTGATCTGAACAAAACCCGATCTATTTGTGGTAGCTATGCGGGTATATAAGGGGGTAGAGGATGACAAGGACATAGTTAGGGTCATCACACAACCCTAGAACGCGCCCCTATTGGGCCCTACTTCATACACGGCCCATCGGCCCAAATTCATCTGATGCAACACTATGGATAGAAAAGGAACACTATGGATAGAAAAGGTCTCTATAGTAAATTGATGATTGCGGCCGCACCCAAACAGATATGAAAGTATGTCCAGACCCATATGAATGTAGACTTGATAGGCTTTCTATCAAGTACTTAACTGCCCAAAACAGAGTCCGGATGAAATCATGGCGGCCATCACAATTCAACACTTTCCTGTAGTCCGAATCCAGCCTTTCCAAAATGTGTTAGATTCAATCTCTTTTATTCCTTGGGAAAAAAGTGACATGATGGCCTGGTGGGAAACTTTGGGAATACTTGGGCTTGGTCCTAATCAACTTCTTTGTTCCTCCATGCTTTTCAAGCGCGCCTAGCACTATCTTTTATCCATATATGTATTTCTAAAAATGACAATGAACACAAATCATGATGCAGCATCATTTCATCAAATGTATCAAACACAATGATGACAAAGAATTGTTTCACCTTTGATTCTAAAGTTGCTAATGTGGGTGTATCTGTGTAGGTGATGTCCTCATCACCCGTTGCATGCTAACAGCTGATCATGGAGAAGATTGCCGAGAAAACCCATACTGGGTGAGTGGCTGAATTTAGTACACATTCTGTCATGGTCGCTAGTCGCTACACTAACCAAGCCATCATGCATGCATCTTGGAGTCATACAAATGAACACATGAAACTACCGGCAAGAAGTCACCAGGTCAGCACATATTGTTCTGCTGAATGAGTATGGATTCACATGTTCACAACTAATGCCTGCATACACAAGAACCCAAGTCAACCAACAGAGAGCATAGACATAGAGGTACATCTCATTTGATGACAACATGGATGCATTCGTGCATAGTATTGAAACATCAAACATGCTTCTACATCTACCATTCTACCACTGCTGAACGCTGAAATTCTTCTTCCATGTCACTAGAGAGTGAGCTTGGACATGAGTTCCTCCAGGACCGTGTGGCAGCTACTAGCAAAATGGTTGAAGCCATCAGTTGCTTTGGTTGCATTCAGACCAGTTGATTTGAGGAATTCAAAGCACTTCTCCTTTAGCCCCTAATAGTTGCGAGGAGTATTTGGTACAGTCTACAAGTGGCACGACATAAACACATGGAGATGGGAGTGAAGATGTGGAGAATGAAGATCCCTTTATCTTTTGTAAATGTACTGTTCTATATATGTGGACCATATTGATGAACTTAGAATTTTTTTCTTTTCTAAAAAGCCATTTTCATGAAAAAAAGGTACACGAATTAGGTTATTACAAGTATTTTGTATATAAACAGTGTCACATGCCCTCAAGGTCATTATAAGTATTTCTTCCACAGCATACAGTTTCAAAGCTGTTCTAACCAAATGGTCTTATGCTTTTCAACAATTGCTTTCCCACAGTTGTTTTTCCACAGCCCACAGCTCACAATAGTATTTTCAACAGCCACAACCCAACCAACACACCCTTAATTGTTCTGATTTTCATAAAAATAGTAAATGTGAAGCCAAAAAAATATTTCAAGACATCACATGTGTGAACTAAAGTATGAAATGATAATTTGGTTTAATTTCCTATTTAAACTTGAGCACATCCATCATATACATGTATATAGGGTTTTTCTTGAAATTCTGTACCCAATGGACTGATCGAACTAGCTATGTTTTGCCGCTTGATAAAATAAATTTGCATGAGCAACATTTGTGTTTTAAGAGCAAAATGCAAAGCCCTCACTACCTTACCTAGTATATACCTTGTTTAGTGATTTCCAGTTTAAACCTTTCAAAATCATGGTCAAAACCAAGATAAACGGTTGTCTTTCCATTCTCTGAATGTCTAAATCAAAGCCATTCAATTCAGTTATTGACCTTGAAAAATGCTCAAATTTGGCTCCATCTCATTTGAAAAGTACTCATGATCAAAATGTGCATGTTTTCAAATTGTAGACTTGAATGTTTTTTTGTCTGTTAATCTAGGTCTAGTTGTAAATTTTGAGTCCTAGATAATTTTAAACTTGACCCAAACAGAGTTAAACCAAATAGTTTTTCAGGAACATCTAAAACCTAGATTTATCAAATTTGACACGAACTTCATCTACCCCGTTCTCTATTTCCTTTGATCCAATCACCACCCAACCTTATGAGAAGTTGTATACCTAGGTTTCATCTACATGTTGTAGTTCAAAAAATTTCAAAGTTTCTATTTGAAATCCATTGCAAAATCAAGCCAAACCTGCTGAGTCCGAACGAATTTGCACCCGAGCGCATGTTCCAGTCGTCGCACCTCAGGCAGCGTACGGCACACGGTCAGTGAGCTCTGCCGGTGCGCCACGCTCGTGCTAGCAAGCCATTTGCCTTGCCATCTCACCCCAAAGACCCTCGACGACACCAGACACTCCTCTCCTCGCCATTCACATCAATTCACCCACTCTGTCACTCGCCGAGAGCTCCATCAGTTCCACCGCCGTTGAGCGCAAGTTCCACCTCGTCAGCGATTTGTTGGCATGTTCATATATCCAGAGAGCCCATAGCTTTGACACCTCACCAATTTCCCTTACTACCACTCCCCACTGACTGCTAGCCACTACAACGTCGGGGATGGCAAATCCCATGCCACCATTACCGACCTTTTTCCCTTACCACCAACAGTTCACTCCCAACCCTCTCTGTTCCAACCCACCACACAAATCGAATCCTTAAAGGTCAAGGTAGCTCAAGGGCTCAATGTTCTTTGGTCTGCTCATAGTTGCCGCAGCCATTCTCGTCGGCTCCACCATGGCCGCTGCAGGGCAGCTATTGTTCTATCAACTATGGGGCTTGGGTACGAGTTTCTGGGCGTGCCTTAGGTAGGTACTTCTTGCTAGGACACTGAAGATGTGGGGAGAAGGGTCGCTCGTCGCCGGTCAAACGTGTTGCCGCCACTGCTCTGTGTGTGTGTGCGCGCGCACGCGCGTGAACACTTGGAGAAAGAAGAAGAAGGTGGCAGGGTAAGAGAGAAAATAGTTCACGGGTTATGGGGGAAATGGGTGAACACAATCAACTCCTATAGCTCGCGAGTGACAGGAAATCATTCGACTTTTTCCGGCCCTATTAGCATAGCAACTATCGGCAATAATGTACTAGTAAGCATAACATAGGTTCCTAGGATCATGAATACTAAGGTTTCAAACAATACCTAGAAATGTAAATGCACAATCATATAACATAGAAAGTAAAGTCATTGCATAGATTTCAAATGTAGATTAGATGCTCTGGTGCTTGCCTTCTTCACCGGCCTTGTGCCTCTCCGAGCTTTGGCTCGGGTCTTGCTCTTCAACCACGGTCGATAAAATCCTAGCCTCGTCGGGCTCACTCTCGGGCTCAACAACTAGCTCATAGTCCCTGTCAACTAGCGAGTGATCTAAATGACATGAGATGCACGTGTGAGATCAAGAATGGTTATGACACAAATGCATATATGATGCTCATGATTGCAGCAACTCAATCATACAAATATAAATAAACATGGATGTTTTGTGAAGAACAATTTAACATCGATGAGAGAAAGGCCCTAGCTAGTGAATGATTAGCAAGTTTACTTCTTCGTTAACCGAATAGGTGCAGATTTCCTCTTCGATAGGGAGGTTCCACTTACACATTTTAGTTAGCTACTTTCTTTATCTACTCTCGTAAGCATGTTGTATAAAGTTTATTTATGCATAAGTTGTAGTTACTTAACAACAAGCATGCACATATGTAAATAAATCATGAAATGGTAATAGCAAGCATTTAAACATTACCAAACAGAAAGAGAACATACATCTGAAAATAACAAGTTTATTTCGACACCAAGACTTGCGTGATTATGAAATTAACCTTCTCAAATCAAATTATTCCCTAGCAATGCTAGTTTTCACATTTGAATGCAAAACTAAAGCATATTATATGCAAACAGCATGAAATTTACTGGAGATGTTCTACTATCTATTCTAAGCAAGATTGACAGAATCAAATTCACAGAAATGACATTTTACTAAGCATTAACATTTAAACAAAGTTTAAGCCTCGTAATTTTTATAAGAAGCTAGGAATATGATATGACAGTTAAAATTTGCCAAAAAGTAAACATGGGAAGTTCAAGCTTGCCGTGAATTTTTCAGCATTATATCTCAAGCACAGATTTTACTAAAATTCATACAAGCTTAGCTAGCTAGTGAAAGAATAAAATCATAACTCAGCACAGATTTACATAAGAGCTCAACTTTGCTCAGTGGCTCAAATATGATGAAATGCAGCTTGAGACAAAAAATGAGAGCGTTTCCAGCAGGTTTACTATATATACCATTTTCATTGCTCAGACATGGAAAAATGATAGATAACACAAGAATAACACATCTCTAGGAATACAGTGCATTTTTCAGTACTACTACATGCATATGACATGGAAAAATTTATTTCATGAATTTATCATGTACAGAAAAATAGATATGAATATTTCAATTTCCCATGCATGAAAAACAAGCATAAATTTGAATCTGCTAGAAAAATGAAATTCTGCCTATGCATGTTACTCTACTTAGTAGATCTAGTTACCAAGAACAAGATTTACTATTTTAGCATTTTCTACAATTTATAATGCAATGAACAAGATAAAATGAACACATACAAGAACAAATAAATTTCGTACAGAAAAGTGTCTTTCCCATGTATGCATGCTATACCATTGAAAAGAGCTTTTCAAAAGGAGTTCAAAACAATTAGATTTGTCTTTTTTGGGATTTTTCTATGAATATTGACGGATTTTTGAAAATCAGCTCAAAAGCAATGAAGAAAACCCTGCAAACTTTCGATCTAGCCCTTGAAGTCTATAGTTAATTCAAATCTAACCCCTAAAATTCACAAACTAGCCCCTGGACGAAAAATCAATATTAAAAGGAGGTCCTCCCGCAGATCTGGACGATGGTTTATAAATGAATCCCTCCAAGTTTTGAAATCACCACACATAAGTCCTGACCTCTTACAAAACACCCTACAACTTTTCTATTTGCAAAAAGGTCCCTGACCTCAGCTCAATGGCGAGTTCGCCGGCCAACGGCGACGCTTGGCAGTTTCGGCTACTGCGGCCAAGAACTGGCGGCGTAAATACCACCACGAGCTTCCCCGCCTCGAAGAACACCCAAACCTAGCCCTATTGAGCCCTATCGCGCGGGAGTTCACCCATCACGCCATCAATGCCGGACCGACGGTCCGGTGCGTGGCGAGGCCATTTGGGGAGCTACGATAGTGGCTCCGGAGTGAGCGTGCGAGCTTCGCCGGCATGCGAGCAGTCCTCCGGTATGGTTACCAAGGATGGAGAGGAGCTAGCGGTGTGGTTTTTGACGCGGAGCTCAAGCGTCGGCCATTGCGGCTCGATTTATCCGGCGATTTGATGGTTGTGGTTGGTTTGGGGTGGCGCGAGTGGTCTGAGATGGTGGAGGGTAAGGTGCTCCGGCGGTGGGAGAGAGAAGGAGAGAGCGCCGGGCAAGAGAGAAACGAGAGAGAGGCGCCGAGCGAGCGAGGAGTAGGCGGAGACGAGCTGGCAGACGGGGCCCGGGGCTGCCCCGGGATTGACATGGCAGTGGGCCTGGCTGAGAGAGATAGAGAGATCAAAACGGGGACAACTCAGCTTGAAATTGAATTTTCGCCCAAAAATTGAACTACGCTCAAAAATATTTTGAAGCATAGCTTGTAGCGAATTTAGAGCTCTACAAGTTTGGTATTCAAAGTTTTTGCCAAAAACTTACCAAAAACTAGATCAGGCAATTTTTCTCTCAGTCAAAGGTTTGAAATTCAAATTCTCACAAATCCGTTTCAAGTAGCCATTTTGTGCACACTTTTTCAAATATCTAGAGGTCATATTTTTGAACAAGCGGTTAGTTTTGAAGATGATATAATGAAAAAACTTTTGGTATGACATGCATTTCAAGTTTTCAAATACATTTCAAATGGTGGCTTGGTCAAAATGACCAAAAATCAGATTTTGCTGAATTCAAAATGAGGGTTTGACCAATCAGTTGACTGCCAATTCGAAATATTTAAATTCAAAAGCTTTGAACTTGCAATATACCATTGGAAAGCTATTGAGCTCTAGTTTTTAAATATGTAAAAATATTTGGGCCCTTTTGAATTGGAATTTCAACAAAATTCATTTGAATTTAGGGCCTTCAAGAGGACTTAGCCAAAAATAAGATTTTTGGACACGAACACATGCACACATATGATGTATATGAAGCATATATGATTATGATGATGCTTAACATGTGCAAACACGTTACTATGAACAATGAAATGATGCTCCTCATGTGGGTTTAAGTTTCAAAATTTAATTGCACAAGTTTTGCACGAAATTTTAATTTAAATGCAAACCCACATACAAATGCATATACATGAAACATGCATGTTATATTTATGCAACTTATGTTTAATTATTCTCGTTAGCATAATTAAACTTTGGGTTTTCACAACCACGAGTTGGTGGTCGAGTCCGACAGTGAGCAGTGTCAAGCTCAAGCATTCATGACCAAAGCTCGGAAGGGCCCAAGGCCGGTGAGGAAGGCAAGCACCGGAGAATTAACATATGTTTGCAAAATTTATTCAATGGCTTTGTTTACTTATGTTGTTATGCTTGTGCATTTATGTTTCTAGTAGTTGCTTGAAACCTTAGTATGCATGATCCTAGAAACCTATGTTATGCTTACTAGTATGTTCATTGCCAGTAGTTGCCATGCTAATAATGACCAGGTAGAAATCGAGCGATTTCCTGTCACTCGTGAGTTATAGGAGTTGTTTGAGCTCTCTACTTTATGTTGGAATCATAAGGTTGGTGGACAGGATCTTGTGCGATATTCATATTTGTAGTGATCGTCCCGTTCACATATGCTTAAATTGTCAAGGCCCGGTCATACTTGGCATTGTTGGTCAAGTTTTTGAAGGTACTAGCTGCATGCCAGGTAATTTTTGGGGCCGGCAAACTGACGTACCTTTCTTACTCCTTTGCTCGCATTCATGCACCTGCCCGCTTTTGTCTTGCATATCTTTGGATTGTTTTGTTGTTTTTCTTGTGTGTGTTAAGTCTTGCTGAGTATTAGCATACTCATGCTTGATTGTGGCTTCTTTTTCAGTTAGTGGTAGAGCCAGAATTAAAATCTACCTGTGGCAAACCTGCTACTACTTATATTTATTTAAAAAGTACAATATAACCAAAGTTTCGTAATTCTCTCTCTCTATATATAATTGAATATGCATAAAATCTCTATATTTCAGCTCATGAGTCACAATTATATAAAAATAATAAGCACTGGTAAGTAACCGCAGCATCATCAGGTTCTTGAGGAGCTGGAGGATTAGACAGTTGCGACTCTGTTTCTAGGCTACCGAGAGCGAGGGCGAGGCGGCACTGGCCCTCCTCCGCGTCCCGGCGTCCGCCGCCATCACACGTCACTGCATCAGGCCTCTGGCAGAGGCGGAGCGGCCGTCGGCCGGCGTGCACGGCGTCACGGCGAGTCAGCGACGAATTCCGGGGCGGCCGAGCGAAGGCTGAATTGGAGCAGACGAGAATACCGAGGTCCTCTGAACCAGCAATGGGCGGCGCCTCGGTCGAGGTAAAATCCCTGAAGAACTGATCTGGTGTGTTAGGTGGGCTGTGGGAGTGTGGGCTTTGTGCAACTGTGAGTGACAAATGATTGGCCTATTATCTAAAGGCCCAAAACCTGGGGTCTAACTATAATCGAACCGTTACTGGATATCTTCTACCTCCTGCGCCTCCAAACAAAAGAGCAGCCATGGCAGATGCTACAATAACTGCCGCGGGGGTTGTGCCTGGGGGAAGGGGTGGGGGGTTCGTCGGCCGGGAGGTTTGGCGGCTCGCCATATTGGTGGCTCCGCTACTGTTTTCAGTTGACGTAGCTTTGAGGAACATGTGGCTTCTCTGACTTGGCCATGAACGCTTTCAGATGGTTGGTTCGTGGAGTTTGAGCTGTCCTCCTAGTGAGAGGACAGCGGTTATTGATGTCATATGATGGGCTTCCATGTGATGTCATTTGTATCGTGATGGACTACCCATCTAAGACATAAAGATTGTCCCAGAAGGCCTTTTCTGCCTTAGAAAATCGGGTCATTAGCTGTACGTGACGCACTATCTGTCATCGATGCGTATCTGTCTAAGATGAGACTTATAAACCGGCTGATCACCCTTAGTGGCTTAGTGTAATAGTGTAACCTGAGTACTACGGAGTATAACAAAACCAAAAGAATTGTTATATATGCTTGATTTCAAATGAATGAAGCTTTGATATTGCCAACTTCATCAGTCCCTATTGAGATGGACGGAACTGAATTCTTACTTTTTTGACAATACACTGCTTGATTGCAGTATAAAAGGCCAAACCAAAGAAATACGAATGTTCCTAACACCGCTACCTATACACACTTGCATGACGTCTTTCATATTTCTATTTAGATGCAACTTTAATATCAGAACGAATGTAATTCTAATAGTAGTGGCGGTTTTTTTTTTACTCAAAGTACGTAGTGCCGGCTGTTACTCTTATGGAATATCATTTGCCACTGATTTCGGTTCTGGAGAGGACACTTTACGAAGGAGATGCCTTGACAGTTCATTTCCTTGGTTACTGCTTCTTTTCTCCTCATTTTTACCCCACAAGACAAAGTAGAGCCCAACAACTATGAGTACAGCTCCAATCACCCTGAGAAATTTCAGATGACAAGAACATAATTTAGTAAGCTATTGAAATGGTCAGGGTACAGAAGCAAACATATATCACTACTTGTGCTTTACGAAATAGTTATTAGGTTGGTTATATTTTTCTCCTCACCCTCCTGTATATAGTTCATCTCCAAGCATAACAGCAGCCATGATGGCCACCATGACGGTTTGTACTGGCTGGAAGATAGCTGTGAAGAGCGCACCACCCCTGTCAATGCACCAGATCTGAAGAGACAAGGCAACCCCTGAGGCTACTAGACCCTGCAGAGAAAAAGATATATGTCCAATTTGTTATAGTTTGTGGAATTATTGAGCAATCCATTTTCTAGAAACTACTTGATGTTATAACGTGGGGTTATATTGTTGCTTTGCTTCACTGTTACTTAGGGCTTTAAGGTAAAACAAATACTATGCAAGGTTAAAGTAGAGAAAAATACAGCGTAGAGGATTGTAAACAGCTCTCCTCCGGAGTGCAGCTTCCACTTGTCGCTGTCATTCTCACAGAATGCTGCTATAGCCAAGAGTTGGACCAGCCCGAATACTAGTGTGAGAGCAAGCACTGACAACCTGGCTGGGTATTTCTTCAATACCGGGGCCTACATAAAAATATAATCAGGAAAAATTATATAAAAATAATAAGCACTGGTAAGTAACCGCAGCATCATCAGGTTCTTGAGGAGCTGGAGGATTAGACAGTTGCGACTCTGTTTCTAGGCTACCGAGAGCGAGGGCGAGGCGGCACTGGCCCTCCTCCGCGTCCCGGCGTCCGCCGCCATCACACGTCACTGCATCAGGCCTCTGGCAGAGGCGGAGCGGCCGTCGGCCGGCGTGCACGGCGTCACGGCGAGTCAGCGACGAATTCCGGGGCGGCCGAGCGAAGGCTGAATTGGAGCAGACGAGAATACCGAGGTCCTCTGAACCAGCAATGGGCGGCGCCTCGGTCGAGGTAAAATCCCTGAAGAACTGATCTGGTGTGTTAGGTGGGCTGTGGGAGTGTGGGCTTTGTGCAACTGTGAGTGACAAATGATTGGCCTATTATCTAAAGGCCCAAAACCTGGGGTCTAACTATAATCGAACCGTTACTGGATATCTTCTACCTCCTGCGCCTCCAAACAAAAGAGCAGCCATGGCAGATGCTACAATAACTGCCGCGGGGGTTGTGCCTGGGGGAAGGGGTGGGGGGTTCGTCGGCCGGGAGGTTTGGCGGCTCGCCATATTGGTGGCTCCGCTACTGTTTTCAGTTGACGTAGCTTTGAGGAACATGTGGCTTCTCTGACTTGGCCATGAACGCTTTCAGATGGTTGGTTCGTGGAGTTTGAGCTGTCCTCCTAGTGAGAGGACAGCGGTTATTGATGTCATATGATGGGCTTCCATGTGATGTCATTTGTATCGTGATGGACTACCCATCTAAGACATAAAGATTGTCCCAGAAGGCCTTTTCTGCCTTAGAAAATCGGGTCATTAGCTGTACGTGACGCACTATCTGTCATCGATGCGTATCTGTCTAAGATGAGACTTATAAACCGGCTGATCACCCTTAGTGGCTTAGTGTAATAGTGTAACCTGAGTACTACGGAGTATAACAAAACCAAAAGAATTGTTATATATGCTTGATTTCAAATGAATGAAGCTTTGATATTGCCAACTTCATCAGTCCCTATTGAGATGGACGGAACTGAATTCTTACTTTTTTGACAATACACTGCTTGATTGCAGTATAAAAGGCCAAACCAAAGAAATACGAATGTTCCTAACACCGCTACCTATACACACTTGCATGACGTCTTTCATATTTCTATTTAGATGCAACTTTAATATCAGAACGAATGTAATTCTAATAGTAGTGGCGGTTTTTTTTTTACTCAAAGTACGTAGTGCCGGCTGTTACTCTTATGGAATATCATTTGCCACTGATTTCGGTTCTGGAGAGGACACTTCACGAAGGAGATGCCTTGACAGTTCGTTTCCTTGGTTACTGCTTCTTTTCTCCTCATTTTTACCCCACAAGACAAAGTAGAGCCCAACAACTATGAGTACAGCTCCAATCACCCTGAGAAATTTCAGATGACAAGAACATAATTTAGTAAGCTATTGAAATGGTCAGGGTACAGAAGCAAACATATATCACTACTCGTGCTTTACGAAATAGTTGTTAGGTTGGTTATATTGTTCTCCTCACCCTCCTGTATATAGTTCATCTCCAAGCATAACAGCAGCCATGATGGCCACCATGACGGTTTGTACTGGCTGGAAGATAGCTGTGAAGAGCGCACCACCCCTGTCAATGCACCAGATCTGAAGAGACAAGGCAACCCCTGAGGCTACTAGACCCTGCAGAGAAAAAGATATGGCCAATTTGTTATAGTTTGTGGAATTAATGAGCAATCCATTTTTCTAGAAACTATTTGCTGTTTTTTGAGGGAACAGGAGGGAGTTGCCTCCCTAAACTATTTGCTGTTATAACGGGGGGTTATATTGTAGTACTATGCAAGGTTAAAGTAGAGAAAAATACAGCGTAGAGGATTGTAAACAGCTCTCCTCCGGAGTGCAGCTTCCACTTGTCGCTGTCATTCTCATAGAATGCTGCTATAGCCAAGAGTTGGACCAGCCCGAATACCAGCGTGAGAGCAAGCACTGACAACCTGGCTGGGTATTTCTTCAATACCGGGGCCTACATAAAAATATAATCAGGAAACATTTTGGCTACCAAAAATTATTCTATCCCATAGTGTGGAGAAGAATATTCTCCATGCACAAGTTCTGTTTATTTCTGTATGAAGAGTTCTATTTTTGTCTCTGACCCATTTCACTGTAAATGAAATTTTTTCGGACTATGTTTTAATTTTATTATGCCAGTCTGAATTTATTCACTCTTTTGGGAGCTTTCCTAACTTTAATTATTTTATAAATTGACCGTGAACCTTCTGTTTAGCTTAAAAGCAGATTATGAGTATCTGTTTCAATGTAGAGGAATCTGTTAGTATGTCGTTATGCACTTCATTTGAATATTATAATTATTAAATCGTATAGAAAAAAGAGTTAGCAGTATATGCTGGGTGCAGTGAGAGAATACACCTGAAGTACCATCCATCCAGACCAGGCAAAGCAATTTCCTAGGAGGAAGAGACAGCCAACTGTCCAATTCAGTACACGATTTGGAGAAGCAATGCTGACTCCCAACATATGAGATGACTTGAAGTTCATCAGTTGCATTCCTTTGTAGAGGGTGATGATGGTGGCTCCTCCTATGCTTATTACTGTGCCAATCACTTTCGCCATCCCATATCTTTTGTTGATATTTACTTGTTCTAGCCTGTTTAGTTAATCACAAAGAAATTAACACAAAAAACATAACCTCCAAATGATTTATAATCCATATTTGAATGAAAATAAGTTAGAGCCAACATCAACCATTTTATCGAGACCAACCAATATTACAATGCCATTGCTGAATTACCTTAGGCAAGCAGCAAGGACAAAGGTGATCGCAGGGACAGTGTTTTGGATAGCAGAAGCATAGGTTGGGGACAGGTAGTGCAAACCAAGAAGGTAGAATCCCTGGTTGCAGGTAATTCTGAGCAGACAAGCATGTCAGGAATTAAATCTGAATCAAATTATTATAAACAAGGATGCAAGAAGATTCAAATATGCATGTAACTTACCCACAGAAGGAAAGAAGGAAGAACTGGACCAGCAAAGAGAAGGTGAGGGGTGGCCTATTCTTCCTGCAAACGCAAGACAACAGGAGTATCAGTAGCAACCGAGCAACTAAGAAAAAAAACTACAAACGAAAATGAGCTTACTTCTCGAGCAAGTAGGCAAAGGGGGCAAGAAGTGCCAAGGCGATGGAGTTGCGGTAGACAGTGAAGACTATCTTGCTGATGCCCATGTTGAGCGCTGTCCTTGTCACCACATGGAACCCTGCCAAGCAGCATTGCAGCACCAGCACCCCTAGCAGCAGCTTTATCTTCTCTGGGGTGTTCTCCATCCCCATGATCACCTCGTACTTGATTTCTCTAGTTCTTTCTAGTTTCACTTCTGGCCTAGCTAACAAGAGATGAGTCTTTGTGTTAATCTGATACAAATGGTTGGTTTCACCTTATATATATAGTAGGAGACAACCTGTGCTACTTTACATTATAGATTCAGTTATGCTAGTTAATAGTAGATTAAGCAAGTGCCAAATAAAAATGAGATCAAAAGAAAAGTACATGCAAGCACGACAAACAAAATTGAACACAAGAGATATGCATGATTTAGCTTCCTGAGCTACCACCACCACAGATCAAAGTTATTTAGAAAGTACTATGAATGAATGGAATGCCAAGTTGCAGGGCAACACTAGAAACTATATACAAGCTTTACCCGCAAAAAAAAAAAACTATGTGCAAGCTGCCACATGATGCAGGAGCATATGCTGACTTCAACTCCACTTGCAAGATATGCCTAGCACTAACCACATGCAGGAGCTACAATACAAGCTGAGATCACGAGAGAGGTCACGTTAACCCTTCCATGTCACCATGTGCCATACGGCTGCAAATGTTCCGCATTTGTCAAAGCTGTGCAGCCCCTGCAGGAAACATGCAAGCGCAGGAAGCAAGGTAGATGCATATCGCTCTGAACACACTTGATCATTTCCATTCCATGCTTGGCTCAGCGCTTGATCAGATCAGGATTTTGTCCCACTTACACTGAACATGATTAGAAGTGTATACTTGAACCTTTCGGAAATAATAGCAATAGCAATTCGGGGCCAACAGCTTTCAAGGCTATGAAACCTGTATGAATATGAAAAGTATATGTCAGTGCGTGAAGGCGTGAAGCAATACCATCTTGGTGGTAGCGCTATTTGGAGTTACACCTACCATACCTTCAACTGATCAGACCGCATGTACCTGAATGAAGTTTCATCTTCATTGTCTTTAGTAGACGAATTAGGATGCAAATATTTTTGTTCGTCCCTTGCATATATATGTTGTCCCCATCAGGTAATATTCTCTAGGCATCAGTTACACGTACTTCTTATTCAAGTATACTTATGTCTTCATACAGTCATCACAGGGAATGTGTAATCGGAATAAGGTATCCCAGTGGATAAACAAAAGAAAAGAACAGAGGCCCTCAACTTAATCATAAACATGCAACGCATCAATAATGTCTTGCCCTCTCATGCATTGCACAAAATTGGTCAAAGGGGCCAATGCAATGAGCTAAGACCACATGGCATTTGATTCTCTCCATCCCAGTGTTCCATCAACGTGGGGGCAAACCTAACAAGCCTAGGAGCACCACCACTAATCTATTCCAACTGCTACTCAAATGACCTGGAAGTTGGTGTGCTAAGGAAACTACATCCAACAGAAGATGCACTTGTTTTTTTTTTCAGAAACCATTGGAATAGCCCTTCAAGATCATCGGCAGTTGTAACTTAATTTGGTAAGTTAATTAGAGTAAACAATAGTTATGTAATGAACCATTTTGAGTGTACTTCAATGATAGCATGAGCCCAGTAGGAGGATTACATGGACACAGGTGCAAGTGCTTATGTCTGACTCGGGGTACAAGTTCAACTTTCGTAAAAACACATGCACACCAAACACAAAATCACATGTAATTAATACTAGGCCAGTAGGACTGTCACCCCACAATGGAAACCTTTTGACGCAAAAATCAAGCAGTGAATCTCTGCACAAACAACACACAAAAGACCTCGAACATTTGCTTCACTCTGATGCTGCCTTGTAAAAGCTTGAGGTTCATGGTGTGCCAGTCAATTTGACCCGTAACTTAAATTCAAAAGGGTTTGATCCGCTATTTCCGAACAGTGGATACGATAGTGTCACACCCGGATTTTCACAGAAACCCGAATGCGGTCATGTGTATGCCCAGGAAGTCACAATACACATATAGTAAACAAATATGATAAACAGAGAACACATGCTTCAATAAATACTTGAGTAAATAGCGTTTTACATCAGAGTTCAACCAAAATAAACTAACCAATTACAACGGAAGACTACTAACTCTCAACTAAGCGTAGCCGCAATCTATAGGGACTCTGACTGGGAGAACGCAACTCAGTAGTATGGAAGATCTTCAGGAAACTCAGCAGCAGACTCATGCACATCCCAATCTGTTACCCATCTGGGATTTTGTTGAATAATAGCAAGTGTATGTAAAACGGTTACTTTGCAAGTATAGCACGGGTGTATGAAGGCTCAAAAGAAGGCTAGACTCGGCTTAACTGCATTAGCACTTTTAGTTGGTTCATTTTAACATTATCCAAGTTACTACGAGTGAATGAAATCCCAGGTGCAACCCAAATAAAGTGTAAGTGTCATTTTGGCACTTCTTACGATCCACTATCAGAATTGAGAATCCTGGTACTGGGGTAAGGAGTGTTTCAGTGGTTTTCCTTATGGCTTAGTAAAATATAGAAATATTCTGCAAGCGCACAGAATCACCGCTATAGCACTTCACCTGGGAGTATCCCGAGGTATCGTAATTTATATTTCCGCAGGGAAGCTTTGGCAAGAATACTAGTGAACAGATATTCGAGACTATCGGAGAAGGGTACATGACTAGACAAGACAGGGGATAACGGTATTGGATATGAGTGGATATACCGGATACATAGCTTAAGGGATACTCTGGTAAGGGAGAGAAGAGATAGATAGCTGGGAGGACAATGAGAAGAGATAGAGGACTCCTGGATTCTTTATCTACCTATGTCACTCTAGCTTAGAGATACAGCGGCTACAGAGCCAGCACTAGGAGATCTGGGATAACTCTAATGTCTTAGCATCGGAACAAGGGAACCGGTGAACACACAGAAAGGGATGAGAAGGGGTGCCACTATTTCCCAACTGGGGAATCCTACGGACCGGAACTAACGTGATGGGCTACGAAGACTAGGGGGTTCGGCCGAACCCTCTGATCCACCGACTTGGCCACCAAGGGCCAGGATCTCACCCCTGGAGGCGGTTTGGGCAGGGGGGTCGGTTCGGCCGAACCGACCTGTTCGGCCGAACGGGCCCGGCCACCGTGGCCGGCCCTCCCCTGCACCGCCTCTGCCTCCTGGGCCTTCTGGGCTGCCTCCAGCTGGTGTGCTTCATGGTGTTCTGGCCCAGGGCGACGTGTCGGTCCATCAGGATGAGTTGGCGGTCGTCCACGTGGCGTGTGATGTAGTTGCTCGGTCATGGTTAATGTGGACGGCTCCCGGTGACTCGCACGGCTAAGGGAGGGTAACCGGCCGAACGGAGTCGTTCGGCTGATTCGGTCATTTCCGGCCCCAATAGTGCGTTTTTGTCGTAGTTGTACCTGTACAAGTGACACTCACCAAAACTCGTGGAACTTTATTAGAAATAAAACCTAAGTACATGGAATGATGCATAGTCTCTCATTTATTCCCGAGTATTGGTGGTCGAAATTGGATTGTAACGACCGCCAACAAGCTCCCCCAAGCTTAGCTCTTTGCTCGTCCTCGAGCAAAGATAAAAACTTAGGCTCGGTGGATCAGGAGTTGCTACAATGTCATTTCTTTTGCAGGTAACTTATAAACTATAACTAGTGCTCAAAAATACTTGAATCATAGGCAAAGTTTTAATTCACCTTTTTACCTATGGGGCTTATAACAATCTCCTTATCTTGGGCGGTTGAAAGGATGAACAGTTTAAACTCAGTTTTATTCCACTCTACTCTTTTCAGGATCCCATCTTAGAGTTTTTCACAAGTTTTGAAAACTTCAAATTGTTCCTCAAATTGCACACTCAATCACTCAAGTGTATTTGAATCCTCACCAAAGGCTTGTGCCTTCTTTTTCATCCTAACATGTAATATGGCTTTTTGTGTGGCTCAGGGACAAAGGATGAAGGCATGCATGCATAATCCTACGGACCGGAACTAACGTGATGGGCTACGAAGACCGAAAGGGCTGTCACCACCTCCCGGCTACCACCTCCGTTGCGACGAGAATAATTTTTGTCATGCTCTTTGGCATGCTTTTCTTTTTCTTTTATTTTTGTCATGCTCTTTGGCATGCTTTTCTTTTTCTTTTATTTTTGTCATGCTCTTTGGCATGCTTTTCTTTTTCTTTTATTTTTGTCATGCTCTTTGGCATGCTTTTCTTTTTCTTTTATTTTTGTCATGCTCTTTGGCATGCTTTTTTTTTTCTCTTATTTTTGCCATGCTTTTTTGGCATGATTTTCTTTTTGCATAGCCCATGTCTCTATCAAGAATATTTGGAGAGGGAAATCATAGAACATGGAGCATTTATTTTTGTGGATGAATGATGGAAAATGGTTGCTAACTCCCAATGCAGGAATTGCAAGTGAGAGGTGGTGTGTGTACGTGGATCTTGATCTCTAAGAGTATGAAAGCTTCACTCAAAGGTCACAACAATTTGACAAAACTCACTAAGATAACAAGCAGCATATCCCCACAACAACCTAGACTTGGAATAAAGTATGTGCTCCCACAAGGTTTTCAGGTTCATTTCTACTCATGCCAAATAACTCAAGCATAATTAAGCAACTAGTTGCAACAAAGTACTTGCAAAATTAATGACAGAGCAACTATTCATCATTTCCAAAGTGAGAGGCATATGATTCATTCCATGCATAGTTGGGAGTTATTTTATTCAAGGGAAATATTTTTGGTATTTTCATTTCTTTTTAAATGCAAACTAAAACATGAAAGGGAAATTGAATGACCAAAGTGCTGAGTAAGTCGGGACGTACCTGGTGGGGGTCCTCCCCCAAGCTTGGACTCTTCACCGATAGGGATTAAGTCTTGAAAGGTACTGGCTCAGCTGGTCCGCCTGCTCGTGAACGTCGTGTTGGATGGCGGGCTAGCATGTCTTGGATATCTCGAGTTCGGTCGTTGATGAGGTCGACTCGATCGGAGATGTAGGACAGCTCCCGACCGTAGTCAAAGCGCGTGGACTGTGAGTATCCAGGAGTGTATGACTGGGAGGCATTGTCGTACCCCCCTGCATACCAGCTCCCAGACCACTCAGAGTCCGTGCTCTGATCGTAGTCCCAGCGTCCGGTTCCTGGGGTTGTCCAGAGCCTCCTGCTGCAGACGTCCCAGCACCGGTGTACATGTCGTAGGTGGCCTCGAATGCGGACGTGTGTAGGTGCGGCATCTGTGGTGCATCTTCCGGTTCCTGTGAGGTGGCGAGCCCGGCGTCACGCCTAGCTCGTCCCCTCGTGACTGGTCCGTCACCTGTAACGTTGTGCCGAGCGGGCTCTCTCCGGGGTGGAGAGTCGTCCGACTCGGTACTTAACTGAAGAGTTAGTTTAGGGGTGGTATACAACCTCAGTGTTGCACAAGGCAGAGGCACTTCGGTTGTATAGCCACGGTAAATCATAACCAGCGTTGCATCAGGTGTCCGCCGTATCATGTGGGCTTGCACGAAGTGCTCGGCATCCACGACGGAATGCGTTGTCTCAATGTACGTGAGCCGGGCGCCCTGAAGAACGCCCAGATGGGTAGCAAGGCGAGTGACTAAAGAAGTCATCGCCATGCTGCCCGCACGAGAAATATGAGAAATCCAGTGACTAACCTTATCCTTCACAGGCGAATAAGGAATTTGCTTAACCATAGCATAAAGAACCCGCAACTCAATTGTGTTGACAGGGCGCACATCTGCCCGGGGAAACACCGTCATAGACACCCATCGATGCATGAAACACAAAGTGGGGTTATGAATACTGTTCGTGCGGGGTGCACGACAGTTGGTACTTCCCGAAATTTTTCTCCAAAACGCAGCCCCATCAAATCTTTTCAACGCTTTGTTCGGGTCTAAAGAACAACGACTTGAAAACCCGAGACCCGAACTGAAATCCTTCCAAGAGCAAAAGAACTCTTGGCTGAAAAATCGAAAGCGAATCCCCCCATTTTTTGGAACCAAAGTTGAAAGAAATTCGAGGGTGAGTAAGTACGAACCTTCCTCGTTGATGTGCCAGAAATTTTCCCAGCCAATGGCCTGGAAAATCTCTAGAAACTCCTCGTCCATCCCCGTCTTTCTGAGCAGGTCTTGCTCAAAAACACAGGTGTGTTTGAACTTCTTCAGCCGAAGCTCGTTGAAGGTGTTCCGCTCCCGCTCCGTCCTGAGGTTGATGTCGTTCATGCTCAGGAGCTGCCTGGCCGGGGGCGTGGCGTGGCCCCATCCCGAGCCGGCTGCTCCTTGTTCATCTTCATCCATCCGGCTCGAGCCACGGGACGGGGCAGGGGAGCTCCCAGCATCGTCCGTGCGGCGGCTAAGCCGGGTGGAACGACAGAGTGTAGAGAGGAACTTCGACATGATTCCTGCAAAAGGTTAGTGCAACAACAACTATCCGAAGGACTGAATATATGAGGTTAGCACAAGAAAATCAAGTCAGTCGTCCGAGATAGTTAGTCGTTCTTGCGGGGATGAAAACCACCGTAAAAGGTTAGTCGTTCTTGTGGGTGTCGGTGACCACCACAAACACGTCCAAAATTTCAGCACAACGGATCAAAGCAAAGGCAAAATATTTTTGGGGTTTTCTAGTGATGCAAGGGAACCAAAACTTGAGCAAGAACTTTGGGAAGAACTTGTCAAGAACTAGAGAGCAAGAAATGAGAGAGAGAGAGAGAGCTCCTAGCAGCAATTTTCAGAGTGTGTGAGAGCAAGCAAGCATTACCCAGCATTTATAGGTCAAGGGGAGGGGCATGCCCTGGTTCGCCCGAAGGCTCTGGTTCGCCCGAACCAGGCCTGGTGGCCAGGGCACTCCCATGTGAGTGCAGCCCCCTCCTTTGCTTTGATTCCACGCCAAAATGTGTGGCCAAAAATTTTGTAGGTCATGTGAGTGGAATTTAGTGGTAGGTGAGATGGAAATGTGACATGACCAAAGTGGAGTTTAGTGGAGTCACCCCCATGCTACCATGTTTTGTGATAATTGGTGAGTGTGCAGCCATTTTTAGTGGGGTAGACATGTTTGGTGCTGGTTGGTGGTGATGGTAAATAATTGGAGATGTTATAGAAGGGGTAAAAATGAAGTTACAAATTACACCCTCTCTAATTGAATTTCAGCATGTGTCCAATTATTTTTAACCAAGCTTGCAAAATTTTCTACTCTCTCTCAAATTAATTACTCAAGTGGTTCATTTATTTTTGGAACGGGAAACATGCAAATACAATTGAAAATTAAAAATTTGGAAGGGAAATATGAGATACATACCGGTTTTCCTCGCGGCGAGAGCTCAGCTTTTAAGTCCGCGAGCGGGACTTCTCCTGTCTTCAATTGCTCTTGTCATCGTCCGGTCCCGGAGTGGATGACTCGGACGATGCAACCTTCTTCGGCCATATTTTCTTGTTCTTCTTCTTCGGTGTCGGTGGCGGTGGGATCGGCGTCTCTGAAGACTGTGGTTCGGATGCAACCACATTGACCTGCTCCAGGTTATTGGAATCAGTGCATACCTGAGAGCATTTCTCCACCCTGGGCTTGAACGCGAACTTTTCCTCCTTGCCGTTGATGTTCAAGCTGATTTCTCCGGCTCCTACGTTGATGTTTGCATTGGCGGTGCTCAGGAATGGCCTCCCGAGGATGAGAGGTGTCTTCGTGTCGACCTCCATGTCGAGCACCACCACGAAGTCCACATGTACGAAGAATTCCCGGATTTTCACCGGAATATCTTCGGCTATTCCCGCGGGATAGCGAATCGATTGATCCGCTAGCTGCAAATACATGGTTGTAGGGGACAAAGAAGAATAGTTTAGTTTGCCGAACACTACCGTGGGCATGACGCTGATGCTTGCTCCAAGATCGCACAGGGCATGATTGAAGTGCTGCTCCCCGATCGAACACGCGATGGTAGGGCATCCTGAGTCCTTCTTCTTTTCTGGAAGACTGTTCAAGATGGCTGCACTACATGCTTCGGTTAGTTTAATTACCTCGGTGGTTGACAATGCCCTTTTGTTGTTGAGGATGTCCTTCAGATACTTGGCATATGTGGGAACCTACATAGCTTCAAGTAATGGAATATTGACATATAATTTTCGAATTACCTCAACAAATCTATTGAATTGTTCGTCCACCGTTGGCTTATGGCATCTTCTGGGGAATGGCAGCACATTCGAGTCATAAAACTCGTGAGGGACCGCCTTTGCTTCCTTCTGCGGACTTGTCTTCTATGGTTTTGCTGCGGCCTCCTCTTCTTCGCTATCACTGTCTGTAGTGGCTGCCTTTTTACCTGCACTGTCAGGATATGGCGGGTCCCGAGTGGTCTTACCCCCTCTCATGGTGATCGCCTTAACCTTTTCACGGGGGCAATTGTCTGGTTGCCCAGAAATTTTCCCAGCTACCGGCGAAGGTAAAGAAGCAGCTAACTGAGCAATTTAGGTTTCTATCATTTTGTTAAAGCTCAGTTGATTTTTCATAACAGAAGAAAATGATTCCATCCTAGAGTCTATGCTTTCCAGAGTTTTATCATTAGCAGCAAGCTTTTTATTGATGTTTTCAGTTATTTTCATCTGGCCAAACACAAGATCTCTAAGAGACGATTGATTATTGAAATTGCTTCAACTTGATGAACTCCTCGGGTCTTCGGTTGAGTCCGGTCGTCGGACCAACCTTGGTTCTCGACCATCTTCTCTATGAGGGCCTTCGCACGACTCTCCTCAAGAGAGAAGAACGAGCCTCCAGCAGCAGCATCCAGGTATTCACGGGCAGAGCTTCTCAGCTCTTGATAGAAGGTTTGAATTATGAACCAACTATGCATACATGGTGAGGACAAGCAAAAATATAGTCCTGGAGGCGATCCCATGCCTCCGGGACTGTTTCATCTTTTAACTGCTGGAAACTAGCTATTTTGTTCCGGAGGGCGTTGGTTTTCCCAATCAGAAAGAATTTTAGCAAGAAAGCGCTAGTGCATTTATCCCAAGTGTCTATAGCTTCGCGGTTAGCATAAAACAATTGTTTTGCCTTACCTAGTAATGAGAATGGAAATAAACGAAGGCGAATGGCATCGATACTTACTCCGCGAATGGTTAAGGTGTTGAAAATCTCCAGGAAATGCTGGAGATGAGCATTGGCGTCTTCGTGTGGCTTGCCGCAGAACGGGCTAGCCTGCACCATGTTGATGAGGGCTGGCTTCAGCTCGAAACTACCATCTCCGACTAGCGGAGCTGGTCCTGTACGCACGTTCTCGCTTGATGGAGCGGAGAACTCGTCTTGCCGGCCATCCTCGATGAAGCTGGGTTCATGACGGGAAGGACTAGGTTCGTCGGAGTGAGTTGCTTCTAAGGAGGTACAACATGGGGTCGCACTTTTCTCACAAGAGACTCAGGATTTTCTTGGAAGTTTGACAGTAGTTGGAAACCAGTCATGCACTGCTCTGTTCCACAAAGACCAACGAACAGAGCAAGGATAAACCCGCTTGAGTAGCGGTACTCAACTAAGATAGCTCAAGACAAAAGTTCAAAAGTAATTCCAGAGGACGTGAATACTGATAGGAAGGAAATGCTTGTTGGCACTTCTTGCGATCCAATATCAGAATTGGGGAATCCCGGTACTGGATGCAAGAAGTGTTCAGTGGTTTTCCTTATGGCTTAGTAAAATATAGAAATATTCTGCAAGCGCACAGAATCACCGCTGTAGCACTTCACCTGGGAGTATCCCGAGGTATCGTAATTTATATTCCCGCAGGGAAGCTTTGGCAAGAATACTAGTGAACAGATATTCGAGACTATCGGAGAAGGGTACACGACTAGACAAGACAGGGGATAACGGTATTGGATAGGAGTGGATATACCGGACACACAGCTCAAGGGATACTCAGGTAAGGAAGAGAAGAGATAGATAGCTGGGAGGACAACGAGAAGAGATAAAGGATTCCTAGGTACTCTATCTATCTAGGCCAAGTGGTTAGAGATACAGCAGCTAAAGAGCCAGCACTAAAAGGTCCGGAACAAGTCTATTGCCTTCCTTGGGGACTACAGGGCCCTCGACACGCAGAAAGGGATGAGAAGGGGTGCCGACTACCCTGAACCTTGGGTCCTAGGACACCGGAACTAACGTGATGGGCTACAAAGACCGAGAGGGCTGTCACCACCTCACGGCTACCACCTCCGTTGCGACGGGCAGAAACTAAGGTTACTGACAAGTCTAGGAACCACTCCTACACAGATCAATAACTACTTACTTCGCTAGCAGAAGCAAGCAACTCGAACTCACACCCCAATGACAAGTCAATGCTAGTGTGAGCAGAATCGAAGAACCAATTAAGGCAGAGACTTAAGCAAGAACTAAGAGCACTAGGAACTAGAACCGACTATAGTCTAAACACAATATAGAAGCAACTAGACTAAAGTAGAAGCAACTATATAAGGCACAAGTAGAATAAAGTAGATACTATATTGATAACTTGAATGTCATACAAAAGAAAAGGTAAAAGATACAAGAGCTAATACCAGAGCTTCTGAAGACGACTCCGGAACCTCCGAGGCACAGCTCGACTCGACTCTAACTCCCAACTAAACTAACCTACTCTACTAGAAATGAAGTGGAAGCTCCTTAGCTTTGAGTGTGTGTTACAAGTGAGAGTGTGGCCCTCTATTTATAGCTAGACATGGCGGTTGAGGTTGGGTAACTGCCAAGGCAAGCAGGGGGGCAGAGAGGCGGTGGCCGGCTGATTCGGCCGAAGTCCCCGGTTCGGCCGAACTGCCCGGTTCGGCCGAACCAGTGGATCAACCGACTTTGTTTCCAAGGGCTGAGATTAGCTCCCAGGGTCGGTTTGCTGCAGGGGAGTCGGTTCGGCCGAAGGCCTCTGTTCGGCCGAACAGGCCTCAGGGCCCGAGCCCACTCCTCTGCACCGCCTCTGCCCTCTGGGTCCCTCCTGGGCCGGCCTGGATGCATGGACTTGAGTTGATTCGGTCCAGGATGACTTGGCACGCTTCGGAATGTGTTGGCGGGAGTCCTGCGTGGCTTGCACAGTTGTCGGATGACTTGGCGGTGACGTGGACGACTCCCGGTGGCCTGTACGGCTAAGGGGGATAACCGGCCGAACATGTCGTTTCTGACCCCTATAGCACGTATTTTGGAATGTTGTACCTGCAAACATGACACTCACCAAAACTCGTGGAACTTTATTAGAAATAAAACCTAAGTACATGGAATGTTGCATAAAACCTCATTTATTCCCGAGTATTGGTGGTAGAATTTGGGTTGTAACGACCGCCAACAAGCTCCCCCAAGCTAGCCTCTTTGCTCGTCCTCGAGCAAAGTTGCGGACTTAGGCTCGGTGGATCAGGAGTTGCTACAATATCATTTCTCTTGCAGGTAACTTTATAAACAACTAGTACTCAAATTTACTTGAATTATTAGCAAGGTATTAATTCACCATTTTACCTATGGGGCTTATAGCAATCTCCTTATCTTGGGCGGTTGAAAGGACGAACAGTTTAAACTCAGTGTTATTCCACTCTACTCTTTTCAGGATCCCATCTCGGAGTTTTTCATAAGTTTTGAAAACTACAAATTGTTCCTCATTGGCACACTCAATCACTCAAGTGTATTTGAATCCTCACCAAAGGCTTGTGCCTTCTTTTCATCCTAACATCTAATATGGCTTTTTGTGTGGCTCAGGGACAAAGGATGAAGGCATGCATGCATCTTATATTTTGCTAAGTCAAAGACCGGATCTCTGAGGAGACAAATCACATCTTAAGATCGAGACGTGCAAGTGTGTGGATATGAATGGAGTGGAATATGGCTAGACATTCCACAATTATCCCAGAATAAATGCAG
>OAMR01000774.1:515151-542419 GCA_900205405.1 Echinochloa crus-galli | reverse complement strand
CATCCCTTTCTGCGTGTCGGATGCCCTGTAGTCCCCAAGGAAGACAATAGACTTATTCCAGACCTACTAGTGCTGGATCTTTAGCCACTGTATCTCTAACCACTTGGCCTAGATAGATAGAGTACCCAGGAATCCTTAATCTCTTCTCGTTGTCCTCCCAACTATGAATATCCAATATGCAAGTACATTATTGACAAATGTGTGCAAAAAGTGTTAAAATTGGCCAATTCGGCCGAACTGCTTGGTTTGGCCGGGTTACCCTCTTTAGTCATACTCATGACATGAAGCAAAGCACAACCAAGATTTATCAGCTTCCCTGCGGAAATATAAATTACGATACCTTGGGATACTCCCAGGTGAAGTGCTACAGCGGTGATTCTGTGCGCTTGCAGAATATTTCTATATTTTACTAAGCCATAAGGAAAACCACTTAAACACTCCTTACCCCAGTACCAGGATTCCTAATTCTGATATTGGATCGTAAGAAGTGCTAACAAGAATTCTGGCGCCGTTGCCGGCGAAGCATTTGGCTAGATTACTTTTGAACTTTTATCTTGAGCTATCTTAGTTGAGTAATTCTACTCAAGCGGGTTTATTCTTGCTCTGTTCGTTGGTCTCTGTGGAACAGAGCAGTGCATGACTGGTTTCCAACTCCCGTCAAACTTCCAAGAAAATCCGGAGTCACTTGTGAGGAAAGTACGACCCCGTGTTGTGCCTCCTCAGAAGCAACTCCTTCCGATGAACCCAGTCTTTCCCATCGTCGACCAGGTTACATCGAGGATGGCAGCCAAGACGATCCGTGAGTTCTCCGCTCCATCGAGCGAGAACGTGCGTGTCGGACCAGCTCCGCCAGTCGGAGATGGCAACTTCGAGCTCAAGCCAGCCCTTATCAACATGGTTCAGGCTAGCCAATTCTGCGGCAAGCCACATGAAGATGCCAATGCCCATCTCCAGCATTTCCTGGAGATCTGCAACACTGTTGGCGGTCGTTACAGCCCAATTTCGACCACCAATACTCGGGAATAAACGAGGCCTTATGTAACATTCCATGTACTTAGGTTTTATTTCTAATGGAGTTCCACGAGTTTTGGTGAGTGTCGCTTGTGTAGGTACAATATTACGAAATACGTGCTATAGGGGTCGGAAATGACCAAATCGGCCGAACAACACATTCGGCCGGTTACCCCCCTTAGCCGTACGGGCCGGCGGGAGCCGTCCACGTCAGCAACAACTCAACGAACACATCAAAAGCCACATAGGACGACCGCCAACTCAACTCGGGCCAAAGCCATGTCAACCAGGGCCAGAATAATACAAGTCCAGGCACCAGAGCCGGCCCAGGAGGGACCCAGAGCAGAAGGCGGTGCAGGGGGGCAGGCCTGGGCCTCCAGCCCAGTTCGGCCGAACTGAGGGCTTCGGCCGAACCGCCCCCACTACACAACCGCCTTCCCAGAAGAAATCCCAGTCCTTGGAGCCAAAGGCGGTTGATCCACTGGTTCGGCCGAACCGGGCAGTTCGGCCGAACCAGGATCTTCGGCCGAATCAGCAGGAGATGCCCCCTGGATGCCTTGGCGGTTACTCTGGTGAAACCGCCCTTCTCCACTATAAATAGAAGCCTCCTCTCACCTGCAAAACACACAACACAAGAGAAGAAGAGTAGGCGTCGCTAGGTTCCGCCACTCATATCAGTAGAAATAGGGAGAGAGGAGAGGTGAGCGTCCCGGAGAGGAGCCGAAGTGTCGGCCCCTCTTCCCGCTGTACCTCTACGGATGCGACTTCACTTCGAGTAACATCCGGGTCATGTCTGGTAACTCTTGTATCTCTCTCTGATTAATTGAGCATTCAGTTCTTACTTTGAGTGCTTATCTGTCTGCAGTAGATAAGTACTAGTCAACTAGTTTAGGCGTGGTGCCTGTATTTGAGACTAGCTTAGAATCCGCCCGTCGCAACGGAGGTGACAGCCGTAAGCTGGTGACAGCCCTTCCGGTCTTTGTAGCCCATCACGTTAGTTCCGGTCCGTAGGATTCCCCAGTTGGGAAATAGTGGCACCCCTTCTCATCCCTTTCTGTGTGTCCACCGGTTCCCTTGTCCCGAAGCAAGTATCTATCTGTATCTTCTGCTCTGCTCAGTCATGCTCAGTAGTCGGTAGAATACCCTTACCAGACTTGTACCCTCTCTACCCTCCTATCTTTCCTCTTCCCTCCTTGCTGTCGTCACCCACCTCATCCATCCATTTCATCCATTCCATCTACCGAGGACAACTTAGTTTAGGATTAGTACACTTCTCGTTCCCCGCGGAAATCGATACCTTGGAATACTCCCGGGTGAAAGCTACATCGGTATCCGTCCTTTTGCGGATTTATCTGTAGGCCGTAAGGAGTGCCAACAAACACCTTCACCATCCGCGGAGTAAGTATCAATGCCATTCGCCTTCGTTTATTTCCATTTTCATTATTAGGCATGGCAAAACAATGGTTTTATGCTAACCACGAGGCTATAGACACCTGGGATACCTGCACTAGCGCGTTCTTGCTAAAATTCTTTCCGGTTGGGAAAACCAACGCCCTCCGGAACAAAATAGCTAGTTTCCAGCAGCTAAAAGATGAAACAGTCCCGGAGGCATGGGATCACCACCAGGACTATATTTCTGCTTGTCCTAACCATGCTATGCAGAGTTGGTTCATAATCCAAACTCAGCACTCATTCCTGGCCGTGGGAGCCAGAGGCGGCAGATCCCACGGTTCGGCCGAACTGGCCAGTTCGGCCGAACCGGGAAATTGTTGGTTCATAATCCAAACTTTCTATCACGGGCTGAGAAATTCTGCCCGTGAGTACCTGGATGCTGCTGCAGGAGGCTCGTTCTTCTCTCTTGAGGAGAGTCGTGTGAAGGCCCTCATAGAGAAGATGGTCGAGAATCAAGGTTGGTCCGACGATCGGACTCAACAGAAGACCCGAGCAGTTCACCAAGTTTAAGCTCTGGACATGCTCGCTGCCAAGATGGACCTCCTGATGAAGAAGCTGGAGGCCCCTGCTCAAGAAACGGTGCAAGCCATGGATGCTCGCATGACCTGCGAAGTCTATGGCAACACTGGCCATTCGGGGAGTGACTTCCCCGAGACGCGAGAAGATGCCCACTACATCAACAACTCCAATAACAACGGGTACCGACCGAACAACTACGGCAACCAAGGCTGGAATCCGCGCCCAAACCTCCCTTTTGAGAGGCCTCAACAAGGTAACAATTTCAATTCCAGCAATTTCAATAATCAGCCGTCTCTTAGAGATCGATCTTGCTTGATACTGGAGGTGAATTGTCACCAAGAGTATTGACAAGGTTGCTTGCTCTTGATTGCTAATGATAAAACTCTAGAAAGCATAGACTCTAGGATGGAATCGTTCTCTTCTGCTATGAAAAATCAACTGAGCTTTAATAAAATGATAGAAACTCAGATTGCTCAGTTAGCTGCTTCTTTACCGTCATCTGTAGCGGGGAGTTTTCCTCGTGAAAAGGTTAAAGTGGTCACCACGAGAGGGGGTAAGACCACTCGGGACCCGCCATATCCTAACGATGCAGATAAGAAAGCAGCCACCACAGACAGTGATAGCGAAGAGGAGGAGGCCGCAGCTGAACCACAGAAGAATAACTCTTAGAAGGAGATGAAGACGGCCCCTCATGAATTCTATGATCCCGCTGTGCTGCCATTCCCTAGAAGATCCCACAAACCAACGGTGGACGAACAATTCAGCAAGTTCGTTGAGGTAATTCGTAAATTATATGTCAATATTCCATTACTTGAAGCTATGCAGGTTCCCACATACGCCAAGTACCTGAAGAACATCCGCAACCACAAGAGAGCTTTGCCGACCACCGAGGTAATAAAGCTTCAAAGCTTGCGGCGCAGCCATTTTGAATAATTTCCCAGAGAAGAAAAGGACCCAGGATGTCCCACCATCACGTGCTCGATCGGAGGTCAACACTTCAACCAAGCCCTGTGCGACCTTGGAGCAAGTGTCAGTGTCATGCACAAGGTAGTGTACGATAAACTCGATCATTCTTCCTTGTCCCCTACGACTATATATTTGCTGTTGGCGGACCAGTCAATCCGCCATCCCGCGGGGATAGCTGAGGACATTCCGGTGAAAATCCGGGAGTTCTTTGTCCCCGTGGATTTTGTGGTGCTTGACATGGAAGTCGACACAAGGACGCCCCTCATTCTCGGAAGTCCGTTCTTGAGCACCGCCAACGCAACCATCGATGTAGGAGCCGGAGAAATCACCCTGAACATTAATGGCAAGGAAGAGAAGTTTGCGTTCAAGCCCAGGCTGGAGAAATGCTCTCAGTTATGTACTGAACCAGTTCAAGATTTTATTAACCTAGAGCAGGTCAATATGGTCGCATCCGAGCCACAAAAGCCTTCAGAGACACCAATCCCACCACCACAGACACTGAAGAAAAAGAACAAGAAAATGTGGCGGAAGAAGGTTGCATCGTCCGAGTCATCCACTCTGGGACCGGACGATGACAAGAGCACCTGAAGTCAGGAGAAGTCCCGCTCGCGGACTTGAAAGCTGAGCGCTCGCCGCGAGGATAACCGGTATGTATCTCATATTTCCCTTCCAATTTTATTTCCGTCATTGCATCTGCATGTTTTCCCTTCAAAATAAATGAACCACTAGAATAAAATTTGAGAAAGAAATTTTTGCAAGCATGGTTTAAATAAATGGTCATATGCTGAATTTTTATCTAGGGTGGATGTAATTGGTAACTTTTATCATTTTCATCCCTTCTAGAACATCCCCATTTATTTACCATCACCACCAACCAGCAACAAACATGTCTACCCCACTAAAATGGGTGCACTAACACCAATAATCACAAAACATGACAGCATGGGGGTGACTCCACTAAAACCAACTTTGGGTCATCTCAAATTTGCATCTTACCTAACAAAAATCATGTACATGTCCTTTAAAAAAATGGTGGCCACACAATTTTGGACAGGGAGCACAGCCATGTGAGTGCTGCACTCACATGAGGGTGGCCAGGCCACTTTGGCCAATTCGGCCGAACAGGCCAATTCGGCCGAACGGCCATGGCTGCCCCCCTCGGCCTATAAATGCTGGTGCTTGCTTGAGAGCTGCCTCACACACTTCAACACTCAGAAATTTTCGACCAGAAGCTCTCTCTCTCTCTCATTTCTTTGTTCTAGTGCTTGCTCTAGTTCTTCCCAAGTTCTAGCTCAAGTTTTGGTTCACTTGCATCTCTAGTAAAATCCCAAAAATATTTGCTTTGTGTGATCCTTGTGCTGAATTTCTGCTGGACGATTTTGTGGTGGTCACCGACAACCACAAGAACGACTAACCTTTTGTGGTGGTTTTCATCCCCGTGTGAACGACTAACTATCTCGGACGACTGTCTTGATTTTCTGTGCTAACCGTATATATTCAGTCCTTCGGGTAGTTATCATTGCACTAACATTTTGCAGGAGACATGTCGAAGCTCATCGCCGCACAGACGATGCTGGGAGTTCCCCAGCTCCGTCCCGAGGCTCGAGCCGTATGGACACGGATGAGCACGAAGCAGCCGACTCGGGATGGGGCCATGCCACGCCCCCGGCCAGGCAGCTCCTGAGCATCAACGACATCAACCTCAGGAACGAGCGGGAGCAGAACACCTTCAACGAGCTTCGGCTGAAGGAGTTCGAGCACACCCGTGTTTTTTGAGCAGGACTTGCTCAGGGACACGGGTATGGATGAAGAGTTCACGGAAGTTTTCCAGGCCATTGGCTGGGAGAGCTTCTGGCACATCAACGAACAAGGTTCGTACCTGCTTACCCTCGAATTCCTTTCTACTTTGGTTTCAGAAACTGGGGGGATTTGTTTTCGGTTTTTCAACCAAGAGTTCTTTTGCTCTTGGAGGGATTTTAGTTCCGGTCTCGGATTTTCAAGCCGTTGTTCCTTAGACCCGAACAAAGTGCTGAAAAGATTTGATCGGGGGGCATTTTGGAAAAAGATTTCGGGGAACACCAACTGTCATGCGCCTCGCACAAATAGTATCCATAACCCTACTTTGCGATTCATGCATCGTTGGGTGTCTATGACGGTATTCCCCTGGGCAGATTTGCACCCTGTCAACACCATTGAGTTGCGGGTTCTCTTTGCCATGGTCAAGCAAATTCCCTATCCACCTGTGAAAGACATGGTTAGTCACTGGCTATCTCATATTTCTCGTGTGGGTAGCATGGCGATGACTTCTCTAGTCACTCGCCTTGCCAACCATCTGGGTGTCTTCCAAGGCTCCCGGCTCACGTACATCGAGACATCGCGTTCCGTCGTGGATGCCGAGCACTTTGTGCAAGCCCACATGAAACGGCGGACGCCTCGCTGGCAATGATTTACCGTGGTTATACAACTGAAGTGCCTTTGCCTTGTGCAGCACTAAGGTTGTATACCACGCCGAAACTAACTCTTCAGTTGAGGACCGAGTCGGACGACTCTCCACCCTGGAGAGAGCCGGCTCGGCATAGCATTGCAGGTGATGGACCAGTCACAAGGGGACGAGCCAGGCGTGATGCTGGGCTCGCCACCTCACAGGAGCCGGAAGATGCACCACAGATGCCGCACCGACATACCTCCGCTTTCGAAGCTACTTATGACATGTACACCGGCGCTGGGACGTCCGAAGGAGGAGGCTCCAGGCAACACCAGGAGCCGAACTACTTCGCCTCAGGATGCTGGGAATACGGCCAGGACACGGACTCTGAGTGGTCCGGGAGTCGGTATGCTGGGGGGTACGACCATACCTCCCAACCATACTACCCTGGATACTCACAGTCCGCGCGCTTCGACTACGGCCGGGAGCTGTCTTACATCTCTGACCGAGTCGATGTCATCGACGACCGTACCCGAGAGATTCAACACACGCTAGCCCGCCATTCTCAGTACCATCAAGAGAATAGCGGGATGTTAGCGTCCATCCAGCATGACGTCCACGAGCAAGCGGATCAGCTGAGCCAGTACGTGTCAAGATTTCATCCCTACCAGTGGGAAGTCCAAGCTTGGGGGAGGACGCCCATCCAGGTATGTTCCGATCTACCCAGCACTTTGATCACCCAATTGCATTCCCTTTTCCCTTCATGTGCATTTAAAAAAATGAAAATACCAAAAATATTTCCCTTAAACAATATTTCCCTTGAATAAAAATAACTCCCAACTATGCATGGAATGAATCATGTGCCTCTTACCTTGGAAATGATGAATAGTTGCTCTGTCATTAATTTTGCAAGTACTTTGTTGCAACTAGTTGCTTGATAATGCTTGAGTTATTTGGCATGAGTAATAATGAACCTAAAAACCTTGTGGGAGTACATGCTTTATTCCAAGTATAAGTTGTTGTGGGGATTGATATAGTGAGAATTTGGTTAAGTTCTATTTCTGCTCTTAGTACGGGGAAAATCTCAGAGATTTATGCAATTCCCTGCGGAAATATAAATACGATACCTAGAGAAAAAGAAAAGCATGCCAAGTGGCATGTCAAAAATATGAGAATAAAAGATAGCCCATGTTCTCGAAAATAAATCAAGGAGAGGGAAGTTCATCCAAGGAGTTCCACCATATTCCATTCCACCGTTCCACTATATACCATTCCACCATATTCCACTCCATCCATATCCACACACTTGCACCTCTCGATCTTAAGGTATGATATGTCACCTATAAATGCTCCATGTTCTATGATTTCCCTCTCCAAATATTCTTGATAGAGACATGGGCTATGCAAAAAGAAAAGCATGCCAAAGAAGCATGGCAAAAATAAAGAAAAAGAAAAGCATGCCAAAGAGCATGGCAAAAAGAAAAGAGAAAAAGAAAAGCATGGGTGGTAGCCCATGTTCTCGAAAATAAATCAAGGAGAGGGAAGTTCATCCAAGGAGTTCCACCATATTCCACCATATTTCATTCCACCAAAGTCCATTCCACCATTCCACTCCATCCATCCCACACACTTGCACTTCTCGATCTCAAGATGTGTTTGGTTTCCTCATAGATTCAGTCTTTGACTTAGCAAAATATAAGATGCATGCATGCCTTCATCCTTTGTTGCTGAGCCACACAAAAAGCCAAATTGGATGATAGGATGAAATAGAAGGCACAAGCCTCTGGTGAGGATTTGGGCCCACACAACTCAATCCCACGCATCAGAGGCCGGTCCAGGAGCACCACACAGCAGAGGCGGTGCTGGGGGGTGGGCCTGGGCTCCCAGCCTAGTTCGGCCGAACTGGGGGGTTCGCCCGAACTGCCCCCAGTTGCCAAACTGCCTCCCAGGAGCGCATCTCGGCCCTTGGTGCAGATGGCGGTGGATCCTGCGTTCGGCCGAACGCCAGGGTTCGGCCGAACTGACGTCCCCGGCCGAAATCCCAGGGGGTACCCCCCTGGCTTCCTTGACTCCTACTCAAGCTCAACCGACCCTGGATGTTATAAATAGGGCCCTGCCACTCACTTGTAAGACACACACTCAAGCCAAGGAGCTCTTCCACTTCATTTCTAGTAGAGTTAGGATAGTTTAGTTGGGAGTTAGAATTGAGTCGAGCTGTGCCTCGGAGGTTCCGGAGTCGTCTTCAGAAGCTCTGATATTAGCTCTTGTATCTTTTACTTTATCTTTTGTATGACATTCGAGTTATCAATATAGTATCTGCTTTATTCTACATGTGCCTTATATAGTTGCTTCTACTTTAGTCTAGTTGCTTCTATATCGTGTTTAGACTATAGTCGGTTCTAGTTCCTAGTGCTCTTAGGTCTTGCTTAAGTCTTTCTTGGCTGGTTCTTCGATCTTGCTTGATACTGGAGGTGAATTTTCACCAAGAGTATTGACAAGGTTGCTTGCTCTTGGTAGCAGAGTAAGTAGTCGTTGTCTAGTGTAGGAGTGGTTCCTAGACTAGTCGGTGGCCTTAGTTTATTCCCGTCGCAACGGAGGTGGTAGCCGGGAGGTGGTGACAGCCCTTTCGGTCGCTGTAGTCCATCACGTTAGTTTCGGTGTCCTAGGACCCAAGGTTCAGGGTAGTCGGCACCCCTTCTCATCCCTTTCCGCGTGTCGGATGCCTTGTAGTCCCCAAGGAAGACAATAGACTTATTGCAGACCTACTAGTGCTGGCTCTTTAGCCACTGTATCTCTAACCACTTGGCCTAGATAGATAGAGTCCCCAGGAATCCTTTATCTCTTCTCGTTGCCCTCCCAACTATCTATACCTTCTCTCAATTATTCGAGTATACCTTGAGCTGTGTGTCCGGTATATCCACTCCTATCCAATACCGTTTATCCCCTGTCTTGTCTAGTCGTGTACCCTTCTCTGATAGTCTCGAATATCTGTTCACTAGTAGTCTTGCCAAAGCTTCCCTGCGGAAATATAAATTACGATACCTCAGGATACTCCCAGGTGAAGTGCTACAGCGGTGATTCTGTGCACTGGCAGAATATTTCTATATTTTAATAAGCCATAAGGAAAACCACTGAAACACTCCTTACCCTAGTACCAGGATTCCTAATTCTGATATTGGATCATAAGAAGTGCTAACAGTAGCCTGGAGGCACGGCGCAAGGGTACTAGGCTATAAAAATTCCCTTAGCACACACTAGAAACACAGGGGCCTTACAACCTGTCTCTTATACACATCTAGATGTGTATAAGAGACAGGGGCGGGGAGCCGGCGCGGCCCGGGCGCCGGCGGCCGGAGGGGGACGAGCGGCGCGGCTGGGCGACGGGCGGCCAGAGGGGAAAACGTTTGCCGAGTGTCAGCTATTTTCTTTTTTTTATTTGTTGAAAAATGTTTGCCGAGTGTCGGTTTTAGCACTCGGCAAAGCCTTTGCCGAGTGTCTGACAAAAAACACTCGCCAAAGGCCACCTTTGTCATAACTAGATATGCCGAGTGTTTCACTCGGCAAAAGCTTTGCCGAGTGTTTTTAGGGTGTTGCCGAGTGATTGTGGCACTCGGCAAACACTGGGTTTCCCGTAGTGAGCGTAGGTCTCGTCGTCTACCACGTGTTTCGGGTCCAAGAATATATAGTGGTTCATGGGTTCTTATAAGCCTCCAAATGTGAGTCATCGAATAGTCAATTCTCATGAAGGTGGGAGAGCAACCATTATGGAAATAGGCAAATCCGTTCCATCTTATGAGTTTCAAAAGAAGTAATGCTCCGTTACATTTGTAAGTCTGACTAATAGTAGAGAATTGGTTTCCATCCTCTATATTTGTCCCGGTTAATTTTGTCTCGAGACAAATATCACTTTTAGTCCCGGTTCACATTTTTGTGGTCCCGGAGAACCTTTAGTTCCGGTTATTGTTACCACTCAGGACTAAAAGTCCTCCGTGGGTTAATTTAAAAGGAAAGCACCCAGGTGTGTGTCACATGTGCTATGTAGGTTAGATGGTAAGGAAGATATGCGCGAGGGGAGATGTCCATGGTTCAAATCTCAGAAACTGAAGGTCCCTTTTAGTCTCGGCTATAGAACTAGGACTAAAGGGGTGATTCCTAGTCCGGGATGGAAAACTGAGACTAAAGTCCCTTCTGGACCGGGACTAATGCACGATGTTTCACTAGTGTTGGTCGTTTCCCTTTAGAACTACATTTTATGTGTACACGGTAAATAATAGCCCCTCTAATGAATGCGGATAGCTTCATGCAGCCGTAGGCGTCGCCTGATATGGTGGGGCCATGGCGCGCCAACCACGGATGCCGCTCCTCACGAAGCATCACGCGCTATGAGCTGCTGCGGACTCCAGACGTGTTGTGTGCCAGATGCCGCATGCCTCTTACAAGGCCGTTGGCCTGATGTGCCTTCATTCATCATGCACCCACCTTCTCTGCCATCGGCCATGTCGCGTGGAGCCTTCTGACAATGCCACGTGCAACCAATTTGCGTACGGCTCCGTCGTGGCCGGCACGCGAAGGACTTATGATGAGTATTTTCTTATCTTATTAGGGTTTTCAGATCTTGTTTTCCCCTTCTTTTGTATGCTTATGATGTTAATTTTATGGCTCCAATTCTAATGATGCACTTATAAGTACTAACCATATATATGAACACTAACCTTAAGCACTTAACAAATTATGATAACATGGTTCGGTTTCACTAATCTTACACATAACATGGCACATTTAGATATAATCCCGTACTGAGAACGTAAACAGATCCAGAAAATTACTAAAACTTGACCTAACCGAACCAGATCTAAACGGAAGGCATGAAAACGTACTGATTTGCACATAACAGGATCTATATGACTACTACGAGAATCATGGCTTCAAGATTTAGAACAAAATAATAGGTTACGTAGGCTAAACTCATACCAAATGTTACTTTTTGCCTATGAATGTAAGCACCACATTAACTATAGGATCTTTACATAACTTACACATGATGAATCTACTAATGTGGATAACTTATCTAATCACTACCAGTGTTAGCAGAAGCTATGGGTGATTTTATAGCCGTAGATGAAGTAGTCGTAGTTATTGATGTAGTGGTCACAACGGGGTAATGTCACACCCAGTTTTAGAAAACAAACCAAGTGTACACTGTATGTGTGCGCCAGGATCAAGTTTCGCACATTCAGTAAGCCAGTAGTGAATAAAAGATGCAGCATCACGTAAATAAACTATATAAATGACTTACAAGTCTATCAGAGTATACAGCAAATCTTGAAAACGAAGGCTCCAATCTTCACAGGCAATCGACTGGGGGTTGCGCACGCCTAGAACTCAGGACCATCCTCTCCAGCTTCACACACTTTTTTATTCTGAGCAGCGATTAGCATGGACGAGTACACTTATGGTTGGTACTCAGAAAGGCCACACGAAATAACCAGAGATCAAATTATTTCAACTTCAAGTAAATTAATCATGCGAGGGTCCAGGCCAATCTTATCCGTGAGTACGGCTGATATATCAGTTTTACACTCTGCTAAGGTTGTACACTTTCACCATAAGTCGCGTAAAAGTTCAAAAGATCTTTAAACCCAACCATGTTGTGCGGATCAGGCACGCATCACGCTACCGAGGTGTGACTGCATAGGGATGCTACGAGGCCTTTACGAAGATTCCCTAAGAAGTGCAGCCCACTAAGGTTTTAAACTACTCCAGTACCCAAGATCACAAACGGTTGGGAAGGCCCATCACAAATGGTTTTCCGAATCGTTTGTGACATGTCGTTTGTGATGCTCGGGGTGATGCTCCACATCACAAACGGTTCGTGTCTCAAACCGTTTGTGATGCTCCAGACATCACAAACGGTTGGTGACACAAGCCGTTTGTGATGTGGTAGGCATCACAAACGGTTTGGGACACCAACCATTTGTGATGACTGGAGCCTCACAAACGGCTTGTGCCATCAACCATTTATGATTTTCTTTTTTTGATTTTTGTATAAAGCACATATAGAGCACATATATAGCCCATATACACATTACAATCACATATACAGCACATATACACATCACAGGCACATATAGAGCTCAAAGATATCACATATTCACATCACAAGCACAATTCAACAATATTTGACAAGTTTTGAACTTAAACCAAATTCAAAACTTGTTACAAATCCAACGAATCTAAAACTTCGGCGTATGCCATGTGCCTTACAGCTTCATAATGTTAAACTCGCCTTGTTCGCTCACAATTTCATCCAGAATGAACCTAGCTAGTTGTTCTTCGAGTGCCAGTACCTCTCCTGCAAGTATCTCCGTGCCACCTAGTTCTTTTTCCTGCACAAACGGCATTAGAATCAAAGGAATGCATTAGCATATGGTTTCAAAAATATGTTCAGAAAGCAAAAGTCATGATTAGATTGCTAGATTTGTACGAACTATTTCTTCTAATGCGGTAAAGACATCTCCGTTGTAGACGTGGATGTAGTGCATTGCATAGAACCCGCAAAGGCTGGTACCCGGTAGCTGTCTTTTATTTAATCCACTTGGCATCCTCTACGGTGAACTTCTTCCAAAAAGGTCTATGCATCCCGGATGTTTTTTTACAGTACTATCCGAATATGCTATACAACCTTAAATATTAACTGAGATCCAGTTGATGAAATAAAACATAATACGACTCGATAGAACGAACCAACACAATATTAAATACTTACATGTCAAGCACTTCAAGCAGTGGTTGGATGAGTTCTCGAGGCCTTCTTAATGAGTCGTAAACCCTTATATGGCTCTGTATAAGGGAGATCTCCAAGACAACAAAATGCATCCTGTAAACATTTCACACATGTTAGAAAATAGAAAAATTATTCATGTTATTGTATAGATGCATGTAACTGGGACCACACTTACGAGTAGTTGTACGGTAAAATGATGCGCTCTTTCTCTCTCAGTGTGCAGAAAGCAGTGTACAGATACCGGTGTGTGTTAGGGTTATGCAAGGACTTTTCATTTACCGCTCACGGGTCCAAGAAGGCTACATCTTTGCATATCCCTCTTTGCCTAAAAGTTTGGGCCTCCATCCTACAGAAAGATCAAGTTATGAGAGTTTTTGTTGTCAACAAAAGAACGGAAGAGATTTAGTTACGATACTTACAAGCTCCAAAAAAAAAATGAGGCGGACATCGAGGTAGTCTCGTTGGTACATCTCATATAGATGACGAAAATCAATCCACAGTATGGTATGAGTGTTTTCCTCGTCGTGCTTGCCGAACAATTCGATTGGGTACCTGACCCCAAATTGTTCAGAATCCCCTTGAGCTTTGTACCATTGATGTAGTTGCCTCAACCTCGTTGGTAGACCAGGGACATCCTCTGGGAAAACTAGGTCGTTCCTCAACACAAACGGCCATTTTGGTGGCGCGAGTGGCGCAAGTGGCAGATCTACTCGATAGGTGTCTTGTTACAACATATTAAGTTCTTGTGGTGAGAGACCGGTTTCTTTGAGGAATTGCTTCCAAGCTGCTTCCTCCCTTTCCGCAGCGGATTGTTGGAGCACTTCCTTGCTTAAGGAACATGTCGCCCTTTTGGACACGGTACACTCGAAATCTGACTTGCGTTGTTTGTTATTCCCTGTCTGTTTAACCAATGCCATCTTGGTAAAATGATCAATTGCAGATTGGGGTACCACTACATCCTCCTTATCAGGGAGCAGGGATGTTATGCTTCCACTCACCGGTTTCTTCTTCGACTTTCTCTGAGGTGTCCTTGGGACCTTAGGTGGCAGACTTGGTTCCCTAGGAGGCGGACTTGGTTCCCTGGGAGGCGGACTTGGTTGCCTAGGAGGCGGACTTGGTTGCCTGGAAGGTTCCTGATCATTGATGCCGCCGTCGTCATCTGATTCCAATCAGAATCGCCAAAGGATATATAGCGTTTGCGCTACCCGACAATGCAACCAAGGTTATCTCTCAATCGTACGGCGTCGTCCTCCCCCGGAATTTCTAGCTCCACTGTGCCGTACTGCTTTTTGACTAGTGCATCAAGTGTGACTCTTGCAAAGCCAGCGGGCAATTCACGGCAATGCAACACCTCTCGTTCCTTAGTAGGCAGAGCTTGACCAATGGCCACCTTGGTCTTAATTAACCCACACATCACATATAACTTGGAACTTCGGGGATCCGTGATATCATCCACTAGAAATCTCAAGTTGGGATCTTCTACGATGGGATGGGGATGCACGTTACTCCCACAGCTGCTCCGATGCACCATTGGGCTAGGGAGAGCTGAGCCGCCATCTAATGCCGCAACAGGCGGATGCTGGCTCAATGATTGTTGAAACTCACGTAGCTTATCAAGTGAAGCCTGCATTTTGTCACGGACCTGTTGCAAAAGCCTCTCATAGTCTGCCTGCAAATGAGCTTTGCCCCGAGACCGACTTCTGTACGAGCCCGAATCTGCCTCAAAGCCTTTATCCCACGGAACGATTCTGGCACCTAGTGTGCGTCCGGGATGCTCTTTGTTTCCCAAGGCACGGGTAAGCGCATCATTCTCCCTTTCTGATTGAAAGGAACCTGAGGCAATATCTGAATGTGCTTGCTCGATCCGTTTGACCACTTCTTCGGCACGAGAATCCTTGTGCATAAGCTTTCCATCAGGCCTGTATCTACACCCGTGCCCTAGAGCCCAAGTCACAGACCTTTGCTCCCAATTTGCTGTCTGCAACTCAACACCACTCCTTTCTAGCTCATCAGCCTCCTTCTCCCACTCGGGTATCTTCCTTACGTACCCACAAGATCCTGTGGTATGTGGGTGTCAATTTTTCTTTGCGATCTCAGTATTTCTGGCGCTAGCTTCTTTGGCTGCCTCAGAGAGCTTGTATGCCACAAATTCTTTCCAGAAAGGTTGTTGAATTATGCATTGTGAGAAATCTGGAAGAGTTCCTTACAGGATATGGTCTTTGTAGAGTGTATGCTTGTAATATTGAAACTGGCGAGCCATTACCTGCAAGGATTTTTTCTTCATTATGTTCTCCGTACCGGCAGGGAAGGTGAACTTTTCTTTCAACTTGGTCCAGCATATCTCCTTGGTATCATCCGGAACTGACCACTGTGGCTCTTTTTTATTCCTCCACCACCTCTAGTTGATGGGAATATTCTCCCTCACTATTCTACCGATGGACGTCTTGTAGGGCCCCTGGGCCTCAATAGGATCTGTAGGCTCTCCATCTTCATTGACCTCGAGGATTACAGTTCGGCCTTCCGGCAACTTGCTTGGCCCTTGCTTAGTCTTTTGTTTCCCTGATGAGGTGGCTTCATTGTCAACTGCTTGCTCATCGTCGGTGGCTTCGTTGTCAACTGCTCGCTCATTGCCAGCGGCGAGGTTGAGAAATTGGGTCAGGCTTCCATCTGCATGGTATTCGGCCCCAAATCCATCATTGTTACGAGCATCGGCACCTTGATTGTCCACGTCATCAGTGGCGGGTTAGCCACGACGGGTCTTGATTCGTGAGAAACGACCCATTGTAGCTACACAAATATTATTTTCTGAGTAATGTGACCTATAGTTAGCTCTTAAACCAAATTTTAGCTTCAGATCATTTATATATTTATTTACATGAAAAAGATAAGTTTCAGCCTAGTAATTCACAAAAAATTATATAAAAAGATTTATTAAACTTATTGGTCTCAACTTTATCCTACAACTTATATAGATGATATCTAAGCCTCTAGCCAAAGCATGGATGAAGATCCAAAGCTCATTGTCATATCTTGAGTATATTATGAACTACACCAAAAACACCTAAAACTCAGATTGATTTAGCATTCAAAACCTACACGGAAAAACCCTATACAACCTTTTTAGAAAAGGTAGATCTCTTTACAAGGAATCCAACAAAATTGGGTTTGCATTTTTCAGATTTTTCTACGACTTTTAATGATTTTTTGAAGTTTCTGCTAACACCTTAAAGTTTCATTTATACACAGGCCCTCGGAACAAGATTTAGAAATTACACAGAGACCCCTAGGTCACGAAAAACACCCTAAAATTAACTAAATCGTTGCAATGAGGTCCTCCGGCGGCCATGGGCCTCGCCAACAGCGATAGCCGGCCGGTCTTCGTCGGAGTTGGACAGGGGAAGGTGCTGGGTAATTACCTTCGCCGGAGTTGGGTCGGGGTCGGAGGCTGTCTCTTATACACATCTAGATGTGTATAAGAGACAGGAGTTTAGAGGGGTGGAAGCGAGCTGACGCGGGAAGAAAATTCCAGGAGTGTGAATTCGAGCGTGCTATATAAACCACGAACATCCCAAACGGTTCTAGAGGCCAAAACCGTTAGTGATGGGTACGGTTTTGGTCTCCAGAACCGTTTTTGATGGATGGCTTTTGCCATAACAAACGGTTTTAGCTAGAACCGTTTGTGATGGGCTGTGGCCATAAAATTCAATGAAATTACATATAATTCATAGAAATTCCATATAATTTATAGGAAATTCATATAACTCATAGAAATTCCATATAATTCATAGAAAATTCCAAATAAATCATTGAAGTTCCATATAATCCATAGAAAATTCATATAACTCATTGAAATTCCATATAATTCATAGAAAATTCATATAACTGATACACACATTATAATTTCATAAATCACACATTAGTTTATTCTTACAGCATCACACCCATTATTGCAGTCTTACATCATCGCACACATATTGTTCCGATAACACACACATAATCAAAGACATCATAATAATTAATGATATGCCCCATGTCTCATCGCAAGGTAGACATAATGAAATGGGTCCCTAATGTCGACCCCTATAAATCTGTCCACATAGTCTAGTGCATATATTAATGCACTATCTTTTGCCTTATATTTTGCATCACATAATTCATAGTATATTGTCAACGGCGGGCCTTCAATTGGCATCAACGTTACTGGAGATTTAAAACCACCTTCTACTCGTCTTGCGTATGGTTCCACGAATGAGTATCGCAAAGGCGGCAGAAGCTAACAAGCAATTCTCCCAAACCATACTCTATGTGTAGGTGGCCAGAATACAGGGTATCCTGTATATACACGAGACATATGTAGAAAGATATAAATACATATGTAACAAAAGGCATGATTTGCAATAAAAATCAAAGATATAGTAACTTACGAATTTTGATTCATAAAGAGGCCACATCCTTTTTGGAACTTGTGTAACGTCTGGCTCATTGAGCTCAAGAGCCTTCATCTTCAAGAAACTATAGTCTGGAACACAATGGCTCGTATGAATTTCCAACTATTCCAGTGCCTTTCTCACGGAATCGCGCGCAGCAACATATTCCTGCCCGAATGCTCCAGATTGGACGTGAAAAATAACCGTATCACCAGGATTCGGGTCGCGCAAGGCACGCTCTTGGACTGCAAGAGAACCACATACATCCCATTGTATAAGCCATTGTTATGTCTCACCACCAAAGGACGGGTGCCACTGATGTGATATATTGCATCGTTGAACCATTGCATTACATTAATATCCTGTTTCACGTATAACTTAAGAATATTTTAACATTATGACATAATAATCAATATATCATTATAGTATTGTAAGTATTAAATACAGAATATGGAAATAGAGGAAAGCGGTTGTTAGGCTTGACAGGAACGGAGTTGATGAGGCCGTACTGGTCGAATACCGGCCCAAGAGGGTGTCCTGGAGTTGGCGGGGGAAGGTCCGGCAGAATATTGTGCGTAGAGTGTCCACCACGTCTAGCTCTTTGGCGTTCTCTCAGCATTATTTTCCTAATAAATTATCTACAATTAATAAACAAATCCATAATTAAATCATTGGTGAAGCCATGTTGACTTGGTGGCATCATTGGTTCAAGTATTTAAAGGATGTCGATACAACAAGAACAACAAGTAACCATCCGATCGATGCGATTGAGCTTCATGATCAGATGGTTACTGTTGTTCCTGTAGTATCGATATCCTTGGTGAAGCCATGCTGTTTGTACTCATCAGGTGTCATTCCTTCATGATAGGGGTCCCAGAGATGGGTGAACGTGCTGGTGTCATTCCAAGTCCAGACCTTGCACATAGCTTGGACTTTGGCATAACACCGGTCTGGACTTCAGAATGACACCGGCATGTTCAGCCACCTCACCATCATTCCTTCATGGTAGGGTGTCCCAGAAATGGGTGAACACACCGGGGTCATGCCAAGTCCAGACAATGCATGCTTGGACTTTGGCATTCCAAGGGTCTAGACTTTGGCATGACCCCGGCGTGTTCAGCCACCTCACCATCATGTACGCACCTGGCTCTCCCACTTACAGGCCTACATAAATATCAAGATTTTCTATTAATTTTTCTATATTATTATAGCGTTTTCTTGGCATTTTTCTGTAATCAATTATGTGTTGCAATATCTTCATATGTGAAACAATCATATATATCATTTACGAAAAATAAAACAGCTCTACAAACCTTATAATCTACCAAAACTAAAACATAAAAAAAACAACATTAAAGTACGAAGAATATGTCTTCGTATTATACCTGCGTGTTGTCGTGTCGGCCGGTCTGTGGGCGTGGCCGCGCCGGCCTGTAAGAGAGAGTGACAACCAGAGCAAGAGGGACGAGAGCGAGAGAGCGGGAGCAACAAGAGCGAGAGAAAGAGAGTGACCAGAGCGCGAGAGAGTCGCCGGGAGAGGCCTGCTACAAACGGTTCTTAACCAGAACCGTTTTGTGAAAATTACCATCACAAACGGTTCTCCGGACAAACCGTTTGTGATTTGCCCAGCAATAATTGCTGCATGCACCCACCGACGGTTTTAATTTTTTTAAAAAATAAATCAAATAAATCATTTCAAAAACCATATAATTCATAGAAAATTCATATGACTCATATAAAATTCATATGACTCATTGAAAATTGATATGATTTGTTGCAAAATCCATATAATTCATACAAATTCCATAGAATTCATAGAAAATTCATATGACTCATATAAAATTCATATGACTCATTGAAAATTGATATGATTTGTTGCAAAATCCATATAATTCATAGAAATTCCATAGAATTCATAGAAAATTCATATAACTCATAGAAAATTCATACAACTCATAGAAAATTCATATAATTAAGTACATGACATGTATATAATATTACAAAAATAAAAGTAGTGCATAGAGAACTAGCTAGTTATAGATATTACATGATACACGTATCAATTATTCAATTGACAATGATTGCCTCATCATAATCAAGTCGCACGTATGCGGGTTCATCGCCATCTTGTTCTTCAAACATAGGAAGGTCGACATCCGGCCCAAGCGGAGGCATGTCGTGGAAGTCGTTCCCTTCTTCCTCAGTTCTATCTTCAACACCGATGATCATCCTTTTGCCCTGGAGGATGACGTGCTTTCCATGATAAGAGAGCTCCGTTGCGTAGAAGACTTGCCCTACATTCTTAGCCCAAACAAATGGTTCGTCTCTGTACCCGGTGTTTTTAAGATGGACGACACTCATTCCGTACTTGTCCTCGAAGACCACCTTGGCAAGTCTGACCCACTGGCCGTTTCGAAAACCGGAATAGAGGGATCTTCAATCGTGGCCCGTAATCTAGCTCCCATATCTCTTCAACGAAACCATAGTATGACTTAATCCGTTGATTGCTGTTGTAAGCATCAATACGAACGCCGCTATTTTGGTTGACACTCTTTTTATCTTGCTTTCTCGTGTAGAATGTGTATGCATTTATGTCATATCCTTGGAACGTAGTCAATGTACATGATGGTCCGATGACCAACAAATCGAGCTCACGACTCCCGGTTTCAGCGCCACACAATTTTAATCTTAACCAGTCGGCAAAGGTTTCTCTATGTCTTTTCTAGACCCAAGATTCTGACCATCCACTGTTCTGGTCATGTAGTTCTTTCACGTGCATATCGATATATGGGGCTACTACGGACGCTTGTTGTAGAACAGTGTAATCTGCTTGCCTGAAAGCATCAATGCCTTTGACAAGTATCCGCCGCTGGCCGATCGTTCCTCTCCCACCTAGCCTTCCCTTATGACGTGACACAGGGACACCAACAGGTTGCAGATCCAAATAGTATGTGCAAAACTCAACTGCCTCCTTTGTCTCCCATCCAGCAGCCATGCAACCCTCCGGTCTGAATATGTTTCTAATGTACTTCCGAAGAACACTCATTAACCTCTCGAAAGGAAACATCTGATGTAGAAACATTGGTCCAAGGGATCTTATCTGAGCGACCAAGTGAGTAAGGAGATGCAGCGACATATCCAAATATGTTGGTGGGAAATTCATCTCGAGCCTAGTTGTAGCATGGATCAGGTCTTGTTGAAGCTTGACTAGCGTGGTCGGATCTATGAGCAACTGGAAGCAGTTGGGTCATGATAACATGACAGTCGTGGGCCTTCAAGCAGCTCATGTGGAATTTTGTCTCATTTTTGTTCACTAGCCTTCTAACGTTGGAGGAGTATCTGGTTGGCACTTTAAGTTCATCAAAGATTTTACAAATCTTCTTTTTCTCTTGGTCACCCATTGTCCATGCAGCAACTGGAAGTTTCTTCTTCCCATCAGGTTGTGTAATAGGGTGTAGTTCTGGCCTGACACCCATCTCTTCTAAGTCCTGTCAAGCTTCCAAGGAGTCTTTTCCTTTTCACTTGGCCTCCATTAACGTGCTGAGTATGCTCTCAGCCACATTTTTAGTTAGGTGCATGCCATCTAATGCGTGGCGGACATTCAAGATTTGCCAATAAGAAAGTCTCCACAACAAAGAGTTCTTTTTCCATATGGAACCGGTTGGTGCGTATACACTTCCATTTCCCTTTGCAAAAACCACATCAACTTTGCTTACTATTTTGTATATCTCACTCCCATTGCGGTACTTCGGAGGCAAGCGGTTATCAATTGTACCGCCAAAGGATTTCTTGTTCTGACGATATGGGTGGTCTCGGCGAAGGAACATACGATGCCCCATGTAGACCATCTTCTTGCTTTTGTTCAACCATCTAGCGTCAGTGTCATCGACACAAACCACACAACCATTATAGCCCTTTGTAACCTGGCCTGATAGGCAACCAAGGCCGGGTAGGTCAGTTATTGTTACGAACAACATTCCTTTTAATGTGAAGTGTTCTCGCTTGTATTCATCCCAAACCTTCACACCTTCATTCCACAACGAAAGCAGGTCATCCACCAATGGCTCTAGATACACATCAATATCATTTCCAGGCTGCTTTGGCCCTTGGATCAGCAAAGGCATCATAATGTAGGTCCGCTTCATACACAACCAAGGGGGAAGGATGTATATGCAAAGAGAGATGGGCCATGTGCTGTGTTTGCTGCTAACCATGTTAAAAGGATTCATCCCATTCGTACTCAAGCCGAATCTTTCGTTCCTGATCTCCTTTGAGAATGTTTTCTTGAAATGATAATCAATAGCCCTCCACTATGAACCATCTGCCGGATGCCTAAGCTTTCCATCTTTCAGACGCTCTTATGCATGCCAATGCATAAGCTTTGCCGTCTTCGGGTTAGCAAATAGCCGCTTCAACCGCGGAATTACGGGGAAATACCAGACGACCTTGGCTGGTGGCCTTTTATTCCTGTCACATGTCATATGTATAGCTGACTCGGACTTGTACCTCAAACTTTCGCACACTGGGCATGCATCCAAATCCTTATAGTCACCACGATACATGATGCAATCTGTTGGATATGCATGGATTTTCTGTACCTCGAGCCCCATTGGACATATCATTTGCTTCACCTCGTACGTGTTCTTAGGCAACCCATTCGGGCTTGGACGCATCTTCTCCACAAGATCCAACAAACTGTCAAAGCCTATGTCCGATAGGCCATTAGATGACTTCAACTCCAGTAGCAAGAGGTCAGCTTCAAGCTTGGACATGTTCCAGCCATGGTACAAAGGAGTTTTGGCATCCTTCCTCATCTGCTCTAGCTTCTTCAAATTCTTTGCGTCAAGGCATTCTGCCTCACCATCACGTATCATCTGGTCAATGCCATCCATCACATCATCATCTACTAATGTCTCTGCAAAGTTATCCATGAATGATCCATGGTCGACATTTCCCGTATCATTTGGTTGTGTGGCTTCATTCTCACCACGTGTGGCCTCTTGGAACGTTTTTGTAATTTCTCTACAACATTTGGTAGTGTGGCTTCATTCTCACCTTCCTCCCCATGATTGTTCCAAACCATGTAGTAGGCCATGAAACCCCTACACAGCAAGTGGCGTCGGATCTGCTCGACGTTTCGAAACTACTTCTGGTTTTTGCAATCAATGCACGGACAATATTGATGTCCATTGCTAACTTGGTATGACCTCGCAACATTCACAAAGGAGTCAACCTCGTTGACATAATGAGTCATCCGAACTGGCAACGTACATTTCATTTGAACTGGCAACGTACATCCAACCTCGTTCATCCATCTATTACAAACAAAATGGGTTTGTCCTTAAACCAATATTCCAATAAAAATAATAATGCCAAATTATTTGCAAATAAATCGCACTGCTAGATACAAACCTTAAGTCAAGTGAGAGGATCAAATTGAGCCGAGAACCAAATTGAACCAAGTGGAGCCGAGGACAAAAATTGATGAAGAAATTGATGACAAGCGGCCTAGAGGCAAAAAAATAGAGTTTTCATCACATTCTTCTAAATTTTGCAACCATTCAAGCTTCTAGAAAGTAAGCAAAGCAAGCTAGATACTAATCTTGTTGGAATGGAGTGAGAGCTACACATTTCGATAATCCATGAATAAATTGATGAAAATGGCCTAGAGACAAAAAATAGAGTTTTCATCACATTCTTCTAAATTTTGCAACCATTCAAGCTTCTAGAAATTAAGCAAAGCAAGCTAGATACTAACCTTGTTGGAGTGGAGTGAGAGCTACACATTTCGATAATCCATGAATAAATTGATGAAATTTGGCCCAGAGGAAAAAAAGAGACATTTCATCACAGTTGTCTCAATTTTGCAACAATTCAAGCTAAAGAATCATGGAAGAATGCATATCATGTGTCTTCAAGCAAGTTATTAATGATCTACCTACTAAATTCGAGTTGCTCCATTGAATTTCATGAGAAATGAGCTATAGAGAGGATGAAAGAGCCCCTCCATCAAATTCATGTCAAATTTGAAATTTAGTGGTTGAAACAAGCTACAAATTGGAAGAGTTGAGTATTACCAACCTCAAAAAAAGTTGATGGAGAGCTTTCTTAAAAAAACGTGACCTTTCTTGAGCAATTTGGTGATAAATGGCCGCAACAATGGTGAAAGAAATGGTGGGCGTCGGGTTGAAGAAGAAGAGTGGGAGGGGGAAGTGGGGTTTTGTACTGTACGAGCCATCACAAAAGGTTCCTAATACGAACCGTTTGTGATGCTCATCATCACAAACGATTCAATATAAAACGGTTCATGTTACAAACCGTTTGTGATGGCTCGATGGGACATGTAGCCGTTGGAACTGTTTGTGATGAGAGCATCACAAACGGTTTTCTAGAACCGTTTGTGATAGACCGTTTGTGATGTCGAGTTATGTAGTAGTGTTAATATCCGCAAAGCATAGCCCTCCCTAATGAGGTATGTCTCTTAGCAAAGCTCACAGCTCAAGAGGACCGGGCTATACCTCGTCGAAGTCTCCCCCTCTTGCCCTTTCAGTAAGACATGAACATACTAGAGTTTCTAATTATTCAGCGAAGACCAGTGCCCGTTAATCTTATGGTTGTACTATTTTCCTGGGTGATCACTCCATGTTCCAATTAAATCATCATGATATTATATAAAGCATAGGTAGAAAGATGGTTAGGAACACTTTCCTTTCTCTAAAATATAGCTGCTCAGATTATCTTTGAATCTTCTTCTTGAAATCACTCGAACAATGTTCCGTCTACCCGCATCAATCAACAACACGAGCACAACATGCAGCTAAACAAGCAAGCAAACAATATTATCTAAGAATAGTACACCAATCAAAATAAAAGCTTTAAAAGATCATGCTAAGCGGAAGGGCTCGATTCTATAGTCACGTGAGCGCAAGAATCGCTGAAAACATAGTTACGGTTGAAAAGATAAAGCTATCCGAAGGGTTTTGATCAATTCTGGTCACCATCTGACATAGTCTGCTTGTTTATTTTATATCTCGAGTTCTAGACATCCGATTAATGTGATTCCAGTTGGGTTAGCTTCCTACTTTGATAACCTGTCTTCTGGATAAATATCACGATTTTAAGAGCTATTGTCTAGAAAAGATACATGATTTAGTGCACTTTTAGAATCTGTTTTTGAGGGTGAAAATCTGTGCAGGAATCTGTTTAAATATATTCGACTTAGTTATAGCCATATTTTGACCTGACATTTTCAATGAAAGTTGTAGCAAATTTTTCTGTAGATATCCAAAATGTATTTATTTGCTAGATTTGGTTAAGCGGATCAAAAGTTATGGTCAAAACAGTGAGCAGCTCAGGAATCTAGTCGAATTTTCAGAAAACGTTGGAAACTATAAACTAAACAAGATTTTCGGCGCTTAAAACTAGCGGGAGCTTTTCTAGAGAAGAGGTGCTTTGTATATATAGGGGAAAATCTTTTACCTCCAGGTTCATTAGCAATATGGGACTAAATGTGGTTCGCCCTATTCCATGGCTAATGGGCTTTGAAATTTGGTCCGATAAAGTGATGGGTTGGATTTGGGCTAAGGGTCAACTTTGGGCCAAGGATGGTCCACTAAGAATTATGATGATTTTTATTCACGGAATAATTACTTTCCTGGTTATAAAATAATTCCAGATAAGTCTAGAATTCATATTTAAACCATGAAAAATACTCCAAAAATTCCAAAAATCTCAAGAAAAATCCTAGAGATAGATTTGGAGATGAGGAATCCAAATATTGTATTTGGAGCTCACGAAATGGATTTTATCTTGTTCCAATAATTGGAATTTGCTTTTGAGAAAATAGGAATAAATTACAGAAAACTCTGAAAAATTCCCGATAGGCTTCTAAATTCCAGAAAACTCTGAAAAATGCAAGCAGCACACATTTTTATCACCTATCTTATTTTAATTTCGAAAACAAAATCTTCCTACACTAAATTCCCTGTAAATTAGTTAAATGTTGGAAAAATTTTAGATATTCAAGAAAATTATTGTATTAATTATGCTTATTATTCACATCCTAAAATTAGCAAATTTTAGGGTGTGACGGGTAACGATGTCCCTTTGGGCACCAATGGCGCTGCCCCGAACTAGGACACGAGCTTATGTTTCCAGCTCCCTTAGCAACCAGATTCAAGTGACTAATCATGAATTAGGACTGATGGCATGATTAGTGAATAGCCACCCCTCATGTGTTTATAGTGCTGTTAGGGCAGAGCCTTGCCCTCGTATGGAAATTTATTTGGGCCTACCGATTATAGCCCAAAACATGATTTAATTACTCTAGTCACGAGATAATTGTTTTCAGGTGGTTTAAACTCTTTCCTTTATAGGGAGATCACTTTCCAACACATCATTACTGTCTATAAGCTCTTGATGATTGATTTTGGAACTATTTCTTCACCTGAAACTATCAATGTCCTGGCTTGCTAGGACTTTTGGCACCTGTAGTCTGTAGAGGTTCAGGAGACTTCAAAGAGGCGTGAAGTGATTTGTTGATTTCACAAAGCATGTCGAGAAGTGCATCTTCTTTCTCAGTATCTAAAAACAAAGGGGCACAGACAGTAATAAATGAGCACAACTTGTCCTGATGGCACTTTCCCTTACTTAAGTCCATATATGCTGCAATATATTGTGCAAAATTACATGATTCCACTTACACATATCAGGAAGCTGCTTGCTAAGGATAATCGATATGAAAAAACCAGTGTTGTTCCTTATCTAAAGTTTCTTTTCCAGGTTCCTAAAAAATATTACTTCGGGTAACATATAGTTAGATGAAACTAAATACATAAATAGAAGTCACATGTAAAAGGACGTCAGCAGATTATATTTAAAATAAGCAAAAAACATACAAGAGAGATCTATATCTAGAAATGAAAAAATGAAAACTGTTTTTAGATCTGAAAAAGATGTATATTTGGCAGGAAAATTATGAACATGGACAGAACTTGAGAAGGAACTTCATGGCATACATGAGATCTAATGTCCAAAGCAGAAAGATTCTCACTTAGATGAAATTTTATACTGATCTGAAGATAAAAGATAAATAAGATTTTATGTATCTCAAAAACATGCTAGCTACAGGAAATATTTAGAAATATTGTGATACACACATGAACATAACAAAGACAATAATTGACTTATCTATTAAAAAAGGTCATGAATCTAACAGCATAAATTGTGTGTGGCCGAAAATGGAAAAATGATATTCAAAACAATACATGATCCGTTCTGCAGAAGTATCTATAACAAACATAGCCATTATTTTTCTTTATCTCTAACATATTACTTAATGCAACATATGGGACATGGAATTAAAAAAACATAAATAGGACACACGTGTAAGAGGACTTCTAGAGAACTACTCAAAATAAGCAAATGGAAGCGATAACAGAGATCATAGAGCATCAACTTTGCTTACTATTTTGTATATCTCACTCCCATTGCGGTACTTCGGAGGCAAGCGGTTATCAATTGTACCGCCAAAGGATTTCTTGTTCTGACGATATGGGTGGTCTCGGCGAAGGAACATACGATGCCCCATGTAGACCATCTTCTTGCTTTTGTTCAACCATCTAGTGTCAGTGTCATCGACACAAACCACACAACCATTATAGCCCTTTGTAACCTGGCATGATA
>OAMR01000774.1:463544-489846 GCA_900205405.1 Echinochloa crus-galli | reverse complement strand
CGTACACCGACCCCTCCATCCACGGCCGCATCACTAGATACAGTATTTCAATGTGCAACAGCTTTTGCACTCCAGTTTTATGCCTATAGTTATTATCTCATTATCATCAGGTTTCAGTTATGATATTTTTTTAGGTTTGTTGCATGTGGCTGATATCATATGGGGACGCATCAGATACAGACAGAGCATGATCTTATATTGTTAGCCCCAGTTTTTGTCTCACCTAGCTAAACAAGCTATTCTTGTACTCAGACTTGGTGCCTGAACTTATCAGTTTGTTTCGTGTTTCTGAATTGCATGCTACTAGTTGCCTAACAGCTTGTTCCTGTTGATTATTGCTATGGTGGTGATTTCTCTGTTGGTTGCTGTCAAGTTTTCTTGCTTGAGTTGAGAAGTCGTTGGTCTGTTGTGTGTTGTCTATTGCTTGATTATTGTCTGAGAATACAGAGCAGCAGTCAATAGAAGCTTAAACTTATCTGATGTGTTAGTCTATCTGAGGTGTGTGTTGTAATTTCTTCTTTCTCTAGGGAGTTAGTTGTAAAAAAACATGTGGTAATCAATGATTTGGGAGCTTTTTGTAATTTTATTTTTTTGTTTTTTAATTCATCAAAGGAGTCTCCAATGACCCTCTCAAAGGAGACGCGTGTCTACAATCCGCGTCTCCAATGACCTTATTAGAGACGCGTTTCAACTTAGAAAGTGTCTCCAATGACTGACTTTGGTGACGCGGGTTACTAAACACGCGTCTCCAATATGTTAGTCATTAGTGACGCGTAAAATCCGCGTCTCCTTTAACTTTACATTGTAGACGCATCTTTAGTGACGCGGAAAAAACGCGTCTCCTTTGACTGTCTAGACGCGTCGCCAATAAGATTCCTGACATAGTGATTTATGACAAGGAGGCCAACAAACAGGGCCCGATCTACATCACGATTGGCGACGGAGGCAACAGTAGAGCTCACAAGTATATATGCAATCAAAATTACTTGTTTCAAATGCATCTTGCAGATGCATAACAAATCTTCTTAGCATGGTCATGAACACTAACAATATGTATAATGCTCATCTTCTAAAGGTTCATCAGTGACCATGAGTTGGTGCACCTGTCAATTTGCCAAGAGGAAAGTTTCGGGCATGGGAGGCTAAGGATTGTGGATGAGAGGAGAGCCATCTGGACATGGCACCGTAACGATGATGACCACGCCACCATCTGCGACGAGGTCTTGCTGGAGAGCTTGGCTAACCAAAAACAATGACACGTCATCCCTAATGACAATGAGCTGAAAGACGCGCAGAGGAGTTGATGGTTCCAATTCTGCACATCATTTTTTTCATGTGGGAGGGAATAGATTTGGGTGGCCCTTGTAGCACCACAGACAAGGTAGTGGCATAATTTACTTGTCCTCAAGCACAGTGAGGACCATGTGTGTCCGAGGACCGATGGATGGTCGCTTCTCCGTGTGATGAGTGATTGACAACGTTGTGTGGACTGACTCTTGGCTGAGTATTACAGGTGTTCGATGCGGCTGGATTTGCGTTGGTGCAGGTGAAGAACAAGCGCGAAAGGTCTCCGAGGAGTGGAGACGAGTAGGCTTGGTTCGAGGGACCCGGTGGCCAGACGAGATCGAGTGCGGTCGGCATGGTGCAAGAAAAGCAAGACGAGGTTGAAGACTGGGAGCCGGTGCAAGGTAGCGGCTGACGACCGAAGCTTGCACGCGGGGTTTGATGGTTGGGCCACAAAACCATCGGAGGAGGGTTTTCGGTTTGGGCCTCAAAACCGAGCCCGAAAGCCCAACGTGACGGAGACGGTGATCTGGGCGCGTTCGGGAAGCTTCGAAGCATATAGGCGTAGAGGGGGATGGCAACTCATCTCTTTGGAACCCTAGTTCATCTGCTCTCTTCCTCTCTCTCTAGTCTCTCTCTAGACTAGCTATGAGCTTCATGTAAATCCGAGTCGGTGGATGTTCGGAGGTTGCTAGCCTTGTATAGAATCTGTTCTTTGTGATTATGGAAGATATCTAGTGCTAGCTGTATCTCTTGTTGTTTTCCCGTGGTGATTTTCGGTGGTTTTTTTGGTATTTTCGTGGTCACCTCGATTCTTCGTTTCTAGACCGTTTGGCTTCGGATTTGTTTGAGGGGATGATGGGTGAGTGCCTTGCGCCTCTTTTTGGATGATCTTGGCCCCTCAAACACCGGGAATTGGTCTCGATTCGATGTTTTGTGGATGAACTCGTGGGAGAGGTGTTCTTCGGTGTGATCCAAAATTCGTCACGCATGCTTGACCTTTTTCGGATCTATTTCGTGGATTTATTAGCCCTTGGGGTTTTGATCGTTTGGCTCAAGTTTCGTGCGAATCCATGGAGTATTTTGGGAGATCAATTCGTGGGAAGGTTGAATGTTCTTGTGTAGTTCATGCCCTGTTCTTCCCGTTCGTGTCTGTTTGATTCGTGCAGGCGGCGCGGCGCTCAGCGGCCACCAGCGCGCAGGAGAGCCAGCGGGCCAGGCGGGAGGCGCCAGCGGCCCAGCAGCAGGGAGGCACGAGCAGGCCCAGCAGCGCCAGCAGCCTGCTGGCCGAGACAGCCCAGCTTGCTGTGCTGAGCAGCCGGCCCAGCGCGTAGCAGCAGGGCAGCAGCAGGCCCAACGCGTAGCAGCAGGCCCACGCTAGCAGCTCAAGCAGCAGCTTGCTAGCAGGCCCAGCTGCGCGTGGGAGGCCCAGGAGGGGAGCAGCTGCAGCAATTTCAGCCCAGCGAAGGTAAGTGAGGTATGAATTCCTTCCTACTTTCCTTTATGCACTAGCTATTAATTGTTGCAACTTGTGTTTGCTTAGGATCTCGATTATATCATTGCTTCCACGTTAGTTTGGAGTTTCCTAATCGTTACTAGGGTGAGCTTGTCACGAGTTGGCATGTGTCATCTTGGCGGTTAGAAGAGAGACTTTTGTACCGTGTTTCGAGTCTCTGTGAGCTGTGCTTTGTTAAGGTTGATTGTTTCCGCTGTCAGTAGCTCGTTGTGATCATTATGTCTTGCTCCTAGGACCAAAAGCACTCAAGTGGCTTTGTGGTTCTGGCAAGAAAGAGAGTTGAACTCGTTGGATGTGTTTTTGGGACATAGGCCGAGTTTCGCTCATCGGAGAGAAATTTTAATCGGCTCCCATTCACTCCCCCCCTCTCTGTTCGCCATACTGATCCTTCGTTTCGCTCATCGGAGAGAAATTTTAATCGGCTCCCATTCACTCCCCCCTCTCTGGTCGCCATACCGATCCTTCACACTGGAATTTAATACTCATATATTTTTGCCCGTAGGGACACGATTTTGTGCTCATGGATGTTTTTTCTGATCATCCTTCCTGATCAAAATGTATTAATTGAAAGTAGAAATATAATTTCTGAACTAATATTGTCAAGGATGCAACGAATTGAAGGTTTTCGATAAACAGGCCTGAAGAGCTGGAAGATCCAAAGCAGTTTCTTTCGATGGCCTTGGTCACTGTAGAGGAATTCAACTCCATTCACGTACTCACGTTAAGGCCAGCTGTATCTTTAAGTTTTTAGCTTGATTGCATCAGCATTTATAGCATGGGATATGATATGATGCATATATAGAAAACAATACACGTATAATGTGAAAACAATGAAATAAGCATATCCCACAGTTCTTCGATCAGCAAAAGATGTTGCATCTAGAAACACATGCACGTGAATATCTGCTCATCATTACTGTCTATATTGTTGATGATTGATTTTGGAAATATTTGTTACACTTTGGCTAGCATAAAAAATTTGGTGTGCACAGCGGCAAATGCACTCCAGGCCCAATTTTGACATATATATCATGACAAGTGGTCCGGTTAGCCTCCATTGGTGCCATTCTGTTGGACTGCTTTTGGTATCTTTTGTCCTTTTTGTGTCACCTACTATTTCCCCTCTCTCCCGGTGCTAAGCTTCTTGCACCATAGGAGTTGGGTGAAAACCTGGAGATTGATTTCTAACATTCTGTCCCGCAAATAGATTTTATCAGATACAGGGACGGAGGCAACCGGGTGGGCAAGGGGGGCTCCAGGCCCCCCTACTGCTCGCAGATACATAGAGCCACTGGAGCTCCCTCTTAAAATAATTTTGTACTCCTGCTCAAATATGTATAGGAGGGGCTCAACTATACTGGATAAAAAGGAAAATATATGTTTACAAACTAATATTTGTCTATTTTGAGAGGTTATAGTGGTGTTATGTTGATATAGCTTTATAGTTCACCCCCCCCTAAAAAATTTCCTGGCTCCGTCCCTGATCAGATAGATGTGTTATAAAAGCTTATGTCTAGATTTTTAGCATTCTTCTAGTACCTATGACGACAGAAATCCTAGCTTCAGAATGAAATAAATACAAAGTATCGATTCAACTTGTCTGTTGTCACCCAAATAAATGAGATGTCCGAGGAGAAAAAAGAAACATTCACGAGAATGTGTGGTCACAAACTCTAAACACATGTTTCAAGCTGAAATTTAGGCATGAAACTGGGAAAGAAATGATAGGAATTTTGTGGAAAAACACAATTTTGGTGGAATTAACATGGATCAATCTGACAATCTTTACTCCTAAAAAGAACGTGGAGGCGAACAGCGACCACCCCCATCAATTCGTTATGCCTCCGCTCCTCCTCCTGCGACGCATTTTTTCACCATCAAAAACTATATCTACATCTGTGACCAAGCCCAATTCATTGTCGTTATTGACTAGTGCATGTCTCTCACAAAGTAATAATTCAATTGCTTGTATGCACATATTTAGGGGGAGCTATCTTCTGGTTTGTGATTTTGAGACTATCATTGTTTGCAAGCTTATCATGTGTATAGTCTCATATTGCAAGAATGATTCCCCGGAAATAAGCATGATTTCCAAGTGATTTCATATCCTTAATTGATATCAATTGGCATCAATTTTGAAGTGTTAACAATCTTCGAGTGCTTTACCTAGTCTTCAATTGATATTATCCATGCATAATATAGATTAAACTCCTCATCTTGTCTATATTTACTAGTTGTGCATATGCCTTATCATCCACTATATGTATCCGCCCACTTAGCGGGAGCTTAGTCTATGTTATGTGAGTTTCATGATCTTGATCTTTTTTGTCTTCCACACTCAAAAGATCATGATTATGAAACCCTCCATTGTCCATTTGATGTCTTTCTTTTTGGTGTTTGATTCCAAAAGGGAGAATTTTAGCGACCAAAGAAAGTACAACTTAAGGGGAAGCCGCTCTTAAGGTGGAGCTTGCAAGAAAGCAAGAACCTGAAGTGTAGGGGAGATTGTAGATTTCAAGCTTGGGGATGATTGCAATAATTTGGTCCAAGAGAGGGAAAAAAAGTGGAATTGGAATAAGTGGGAGCTTTATGTCTATCATAACCACATTAGGGGGATTTCATGTGCAAATGGCAAGAGCAAGGTATTAACCACAAAAATTATTTCAAGCAATTTCATTGCATATCTCAATTAGCATATGTTCTTTCTCTTGCATTGCATCAAAGCAAGTAGTTGTATTTCATTTCTATTATTATCTCTTACCTTGGCTGTGTTGTCATCAATCACCAAAAAGGGGGAGATTGTAAGGAAAATGGCCCTTTGTGTTATTGTTTATGGTTTTGGTGATTGAGTGACAACATGATCATCCGGGAGAGGCAATGTGGTGACCTGCTCGAGTGTGGGAACAGCCCATCGGCTATCCACGGAGTTACTTCCCCGGGGAGCAAGGTACTTGCACGGGCATTCCCTTGAGAGGAGCTCCAACGAGGACTAGGGGAAAATATTGCTTTCTGATACATTGGGATAAATCACCGTGCCAGAGTTTGCATTCTCTACCTTTATATTCTGTATTATTTTACAATAAATAGTCTCTAAACCACACATCATGGTTATGCCTATAAGAATGAAGAAATATAGCAATATATCATATGTTTAACATGTTACATAGTATCAGTGGACAAATATTGGTCTAAGAAAAATTTCGGGCCCCACTAAGAACAGGAAATTCCTGATATCCTACTGAAATTTCGCCGAAATTGTAAACGATCCAGCAGGGTGCGGGGCTCGTGCGCCCGCGGTGATCCTCGTGTTGACAGAGTCCCTTGCCGGCAGTGTTTGCTCGTGGTGGTGGCGGCTTCAACTCGGCGATGGCGGCGCTCTAGCATTAGGGCAGAGGTGAGGGCGCAGTCTGTTCTCTGTTGCGGGGTAGGTATACGAGGCGAGGGCAGGAGCATGCAGGGTTTAGGCCTGGGTTCATTAGGGGCGTGGGGCTGCACGGAAGTCCTGGACTACGGCAGAGGGAGCCGAAGGAAGGCCCCATCGGATCCGAGTTGGACGAGCAGTGAGAGACGGCAGATTAGGAAAGGAGAGAGAGATAGAGAGTTGGTTTTCGGATTGACACGTATACAGAAGAAAGCGAGCAATAACCGAAGGCAAAAGCATACTAGGTCGTAAAACAACTTGGCCGCCATATGCACTGCACGCCTACGGGAAGGCATTTGCAGATTTCCAAATCAACTGACGGCAGGCCATGCAGGAAGCTAAATAGCACACTGCATGCCGGTGGTGCATTCGTGCCTACATGGCTGGTTGATATAATGATATCGTCAGTTGGAAGTTGGAATTGAACTTCTCCCAAACTGGAAAGAAAGCCAAATTACGGCTGCGCAGCATGATCTGGGCATGATGTCTGCAGATTATTTAGGAAGACGGACATAATGGTGGTGTTGAGATGGAGAATTGGGAGGTTGAATTTGGGAGTTGAATGTCTCTTCGTAATCATTGCGTCACTGTAGCATTTTCGTTTGTATGTGCAAAAAATTATCCAAAATGGATTAATTAGACTCAAAATGTTCGTCTCGTAGAAGGCTCAAAATGTTCGTCTCGCAGAGTACAACAAAACTGTGCAATTAGTTTTTGATTTCATCTACATTTAGTACTCTATGCATGTTATGACATTTTGATGTGATGGGAATCTTCTTTTTGCATAGCGTATTTGGAAGTTACTTTTTGGGCACTTTTGGGAACTAAACGCGGCCAATATGGCAGAGGAATTAATTAAAGGGGCACCAATCATTGATCGTGTATGTGTTCTGACTTGCTCATCTCACGGGGTGAAGAAAAATCTCTAATATCTTTTTCTGGTTGACCGGAACTGGCGATGGAAGTTCATGGCCAGGTTATCAGCAGCACTCGGCAAAAGCTATGGCTTTAACTGGAAGGTGCCAAAGTTAGTAAAGGTATCTTTTACTTTCATCAGACCTGACCAGAAATGTGAATCACCTGGCTTCCTATCCACTTGCCTGATAGTCTGAGAACGTAAATACTTGTTCCTTAAAAGTTGCTGCCACATATCATCCCCATTAATAAGATTAAACAGCCACTTACTTAACAAGCATTGGTTCTGAATTTTCAGATTCTTAATACCTAACCATCCCAATTCCTTGGGTTGGCATAAGATAGTCCATTTGGCTAACCTATACCTTTTCCTATGATTGTCGGATTGTCAAAAGAATTTCGATCTGTAATAATCTAATCTCTCCATAACCCCTTTTGGTACCTCAAAGAAGGAAAGCATAAACGCTGCTAGACTCGATAGAACGGAGTTGATTAAGACTAATCTCTCTTCTACTGACATATGCTTTCCTTTCCAGCTCGACAACTTCTTTTCAAATTTGTCCTCTGTCACCTTCCAATCCGAATTACTTCGCTTCCTATAGTGCATCGGGATACCGAGGTATCTAGACGGGTATGACCCAGAAGGGCACCCAAATAACTCAGCATATTGTTGTTCGGATTCCTTTGCTTGGCCAAAGCAGAAAATTTCACTTTTATGAAAGTTAATTTTAAGATCTGACAATTGCTCAAATGCACACAGTAACCATATTTGCTTTCAATTATTCCAAGGACATGGCCAGATATCTCAGGCCCATCTACATTCAGTATTTGCATGATCATACTTTTTTCTTTGAATCTTCTTAATTCATGCTTAAAAAATAACATGGTTACTGCTTGATAACTTCACATTTGGAGAAATCCTAGATATAAGGCTTAATCCTAGATCTAACGAGTAGTTTGGATGGCGGCCATAGCTTTTGCCGAGTGCTGCTGATAACCTGGCCATGAACTTCCATCGCCAGTTCCGGTCAACCAGAAAAAGATATTAGAGATTTTTCTTCACCCCGTGAGATGAGCAAGTCAGAACACATACACGATCAATGATTGGTGCCCCTTTAATTAATTCCTCTGCCATATTGGCCGCGTTTAGTTCCCAAAAGTGCCCAAAAAGTAACTTCCAAATACGCTATGCAAAAAGAAGATTCCCCATCACATCAAAATGTCATAACATGCATAGAGTACTAAATGTAGATGAAATCAAAAACTAATTGCACAGTTTTGTTGTACTCTACGAGACGAACATTTTGAGTCTAATTAATCAATTTTGGATAATTTTTGCACATACAAACGAAAATGCTACAGTGACGCAATGATTACGAAGAGACATTCAACTCCCAAATTCAACCTCCCAATTCTCCATCTCAACACCACCATTATGTCCGTCTTCCTAAATAATCTGCAGACATCATGCCCAGATCATGCTGCGCAGCCGTAATTTGGCTTTCTTTCCAGTTTGGGAGAAGTTCAATTCCAACTTCCAACTGACGATATCATTATATCAACCAGCCATGTAGGCACGAATGCACCACCGGCATGATGTCTGCAGATTATTTAGGAAGACGGACATAATGGTTGTGTTGAGATGGAGAATTGGGAGGTTGAATTTGGGAGTTGAATGTCTCTTCGTAATCATTGCGTCACTGTAGCATTTTTCGTTTGTATGTGCAAAAATTATCCAAAAATTGATTAATTATGCTCAAAATGTTCGTCTCGCAGAGCACAATAAAACTGTGTAATTAGTTTTTGATTTCATCTACATTTAGTACTCTATGCATGTTATGACATTTTGATGTGATGGGGAATCTTCTTTTTGCATAGCGTATTTGGAAGTTACTTTTTGGGCACTTTTGGGAACTAAACGCGGCCAATATGGCAGAGGAATTAATTAAAGGGGCACCAATCATTGATCGTGTATGTGTTCTGACTTGCTCATCTCACGGGGTGAAGAAAAATCTCTAATATCTTTTTCTGGTTGACCGGAACTGGCGATGGAAGTTCATGGCCAGGTTATCAGCAGCACTCGGCAAAAGCTATGGCCGCCATCCAAACTACTCGTTAGATCTAGGATTAAGCCTTATATCTAGGATTTCTCCAAATGTGAAGTTATCAAGCAGTAACCATGTTATTTTTTAAGCATGAATTAAGAAGATTCAAAGAAAAAAGTATGATCATGCAAATACTGAATGTAGATGGGCCTGAGATATCTGGCCATGTCCTTGGAATAATTGAAAGCAAATATGGTTACTGTGTGCATTTGAGCAATTGTCAGATCTTAAAATTAACTTTCATAAAAGTGAAATTTTCTGCTTTGGCCAAGCAAAGGAATCCGAACAACAATATGCTGAGTTATTTGGGTGCCCTTCTGGGTCATACCCGTCTAGATACCTCGGTATCCCGATGCACTATAGGAAGCGAAGTAATTCGGATTGGAAGGTGACAGAGGACAAATTTGAAAAGAAGTTGTCGAGCTGGAAAGGAAAGCATATGTCAGTAGAAGAGAGATTAGTCTTAATCAACTCCGTTCTATCGAGTCTAGCAGCGTTTATGCTTTCCTTCTTTGAGGTACCAAAAGGGGTTATGGAGAGATTAGATTATTACAGATCGAAATTCTTTTGACAATCCGACAATCATAGGAAAAGGTATAGGTTAGCCAAATGGACTATCTTATGCCAACCCAAGGAATTGGGATGGTTAGGTATTAAGAATCTGAAAATTCAGAACCAATGCTTGTTAAGTAAGTGGCTGTTTAATCTTATTAATGGGGATGATATGTGGCAGCAACTTTTAAGGAACAAGTATTTACGTTCTCAGACTATCAGGCAAGTGGATAGGAAGCCAGGTGATTCACATTTCTGGTCAGGTCTGATGAAAGTAAAAGATACCTTTACTAACTTTGGCACCTTCCAGTTAAACGATGGTAAACAAATTAGATTCTGGGAGGATAAATGGTTAGGTAATTTTTCCTTGAAGCAACATTATCCATCCTTATATCATATTGTTAGAAGGAAAAATGACACTGTGGTGTCGGTTTTCTCTAGAGTTCCTTTAAATGTGTCTTTTAGGAGAGTTTTAGTAGGCCATAATTTGAATCTCTGGCATAAGTTGGTGGGTAGAATTAGTCATGTGCAGTTCAACGATAGTAGAGACACGTTTAGATGGGGTCTCCATCCTACAGGTCTGTTTTCTGTCAGATCCATGTACATGGCTCTTAACACTACTGATAATGTGCAACGCAATATGCAAATTTGGAAGTTGAAGGTACCTCTAAAGATTAAAATATTTATGTGGTATTTGAAGAGAGGTGTGATTCTAACAAAGGACAATCTAGCCAGGAGGAAAGCTAGCTTGTCAAATGTGGTATGAGGTATGGAAGTAAGCTTTGCTCGTTCTGTTCCAAAGAGGAAACAATTCAACACCTCTTTTTGATTGTCATATGGCCAAATTTCTCTGGAGAGCTGCGCAAATTGCATTATTTTTCAATTACCATTTAGTTTTAATCATCTGTTTTCTGATTGGCTATTCGGTGTGAATAAAAAGTTAAAACAACAAAAGTTACTTGGGGCAGCAACTCTTTGTTGGTCAATATGTCTTAGCAGGAATGATGTTGTGTTTGACAAATCACTTCAAAAATCTTATCTACAGGTACTGTTCAGAGGAACATACTGGATTCGATTCTGGGCAGAACTACATCGACATGAAGACAGAGAGTCAACAAAGGAAGCTTGCCAGGCGCTGGAGGTTTTTCTTACAATACAAACTATTTGTAATGCCCACATCACAAACGGGTTGAGGGAAAAAAAACGTTTGTGATACCCTCATCACAAACGGTTTGCAGCAAAAACAGTTTGTGATGATTTGTATGGTATACGTTAAAACCACATTTTGAAGTAGTAAATCAATTCAAATCAAAAGGTGTTGAACTACAAAGTTGTATGCCTTATCAATATGTAGAACTTTTATTTTGGTCATTTGTTCATTCGACAAATTCATATGAATATTGTTCATAAATTCCATCTCTGTCATAGAGTTTCCTAAAACTACAAGAGAGACCTATAAGATTTGTGAACAATGTTACCCTCACTACATCATATGGAAAAACGGTCAATATCAAAGTTGTAGATCTTCAGAAGTTAAGAAACTTTGTAGTTGACAACTTTTTATTTTGAAATCATCTGGTCAATGAAAACTAAGTTTGAATGTTCTCAAATTTGAAATTCAAATTTTATAAACAATCTCGGATGGAGAAATGGTCAATACCAAAGTTGGAGATATTCAGAAGTAACTTTGTAGTTCAATATTTTTTAATTTGAAATCATCTGGTCAACAAAAACTTAGTTTGAATGTTATCAAATTTGAAATTCAAATTTTGTCAATGGCCTCGGATGAAAAAAGGGTCAACATAAAAGTTGTAGATCTTCAGAGGTTATGAAACTTTGTAGTTCAACACTTTTTAATTTGAAGTCGTCTAGGGCCTCAAACAAGCAATTTAAACTCGGTTTGATATAATATGATAGTAATCGGAACGGCATATAGTCACAGGTGATGGAATGGTGTTGTGGTAGAGGAGCGAGTTCGAACCTGGCCGGCCGCGTAGCGCGCGATTTATGCGCGAAAAAATAGCGCTGGTGGCCTTCCTGCGTGTTGGAATTCTTTTTTATGTTGTTTTCCTATTTTTTATGGTTTTTTGCGGACGCAGAAAATCACTGTTAACACCAAAAATTGGCACCTGAAAGAGGCTGATGAGTGGGTCAGACTCGGTAGAAAGATTCCATTCGGCAGGAAGGCCTTCTTCGAAGCATTCGGCAAAAGATGCTCTGCGGTCGGGAATCCGTCATCATTCGGCAAAGGAATTGTTCCACAGTTGGAAACGGAAGCATTCGGGAAAGCATGATGACGTGGATTGAATATAAGGAAGAAGCCGATTTGGTCAAGAGTATGAGATGAATACGGCGCTTCGACGCATTTTTTTGGAAATAAACATTTGTAATCGTAATCGACTAGGAATTGCGTCAAAACCAGGGTATAAATATAGACCCATGGTGATTGTAATAGGGACAGAACAATTACACAACAAACCGGCCCTGCGCCAAAATTGGGCAAAAGAGTGTTATATAATTAAACATAAAGTAAAACCCAAACAACACAAGGTAACTTAATGAATCTATTAGATCTTTGCCAAAATCTAATAGAGCCGATAACTTACTTCAAGCTAAACCTTAGCCTACCGCATGGCTCATGATCTAACAAGAAAGCCTTCTTGAATCAAGCTTAAATCCACCGCATGATACTAAGCATGACATATAACACTCTTTTTGCCCAATCTAGATTGATTAGGTTCGGTTTTGATCCATTGCGAGACATGATCGTGTTCCCTCCGAGTCGATCTAGATTGCCACGTGTCGCGGGTTCAAACTCGTTGGTTTTGTATGAATCTTTACAGAGCCGGGTATCATGCGGTAGATGCAGGTTTTTGGGTCGTTTTAGAACTAATCATCCGGTGGATTAGAGCTCGAATTCGACCTGATAGATCCATCATCGTTGACAAAGTTTGTTCCTTCTTCATGGAACCCGATTAGGCTATTTAGCCGTATTCGGCAGTCCCTTCATGTGTGAAACATGTTCATGACTTTGTTTTAAATAATGAATGCTTTTAGCCTTCCATGTTTAGAGTATATCATGCGGTAGATTGATCTATTCTTGGTTGGTGGTGTGATTTTCAAACAAGTTGTATCATGCGGTGGATTACTTGTTTGTTTTTTATACTTGACGGGTTCGAAAGTACCTAGACATGCGGTAGACTAGTGCTTTTAAACCTATGCAGTCTTGTTTACTAGAGATTTACGATCATGATTTTGACATTTATTATGCCTCATTCTCGTTAATCGGTTGTGACTAAGTACTGCAGCGATCATTTAAATAAATACCGATTTTTCATCATAGTGATGTCATGCGGTCGGCAGTGTACTTCTTACATGCTTTGCCGATTATGTAATGAACGCTTCAATTGCTGACAGATAGCTTGTTCGTAGCTATATGTCGATCAAAAGTTGCTTTGAAAAGCCGTAGATATGGAACTGTCTGGTATCATCCGGCACGTTCCAGGTTTTTATCTAAACATTTTCTTCCTTTGTCAGTTTCAGGGAAAATTGACTGGCACGCTTTGGATTCAAACGTTCACCTGTGAAGCTAGCTAATTCGGCTTGCTGTGTGCTTGGCGTGAACTGCAGATTTTACGTAAACACACTTTTTGGCATGCCCGGTGGGACCCACAAGCTTTGAAGATGCCTGAATTAAGAGACATTTTGGACATCACTCTTGAAGAATTGTCTGAGGAACATCAACAAATGGTGAAGACTGCTGCAGAACAGTTCATCAAGAAGTGCCTATTATCTTTTGCTAAAAACAGAAGTGGTGCACCGTTTCTCAAGTCAGACCTACCAAGAGTTCTACTGCCTGGACAGTCTGATCTCACTGAAGATGAATAAGGGAGAAGTTCTCTGGCCTGTTATACAAAGCTCTGGGGGACACAATGACCAATCATAATTCTGCATTCTTGAACAGCTTTCGACATATAATGATTGGCATCTTTGGTCAGCAAGTGGATAAGCCTTTCGAGCAAGCATATGGGCAACTTGGTGGCCCAACATACTTCAATGCTCAAACAGCAGGTCAAAGAGCTCATGGTAAAGGAACTGTTGAAGAGACTGAAGCTTCTGGTACCAAGGATGCGAATGGTCAACCAATTCAGCAGAATCTTCAGCCTGCAATGCAAAGAACTCGCACATACGGTGATATGGCATTCGGCACTACGGGAAATCTACCTGCATCTGCTTACAAGATATCTCCTTTGAACAACAGATTGCAAAGGGATATGTATGGGAATGGATATTCAGAGTTTATGGATTATAATGCTATTGATGCTCTCCTAAATCCCGGGTATGTTGGTGCGACAGGGATCAAGATGCCAATGTTGACCTCATGGTGCAAAAAATGACTGATGTACTGCAGAATCAGTTCGGTCTAAAGCCCAAAAATCAGGGGTACATGTACTCGTCTCCCTTCCCAGAGTGGTATCAAAGGCTGTCATTGCCTAACAGAGTTAAAGTTCCTACAGAATTCACTAAATTCTCAAGACAAGATGACACTAGCACTGTAGAACATATAGCTCGGTACTTGATGCAGCTCGGAGAGGCTTCAGCAGATGAGGCTTTTAGAATCAGATACTTTCCTCTATCATTGACAGGTCCAGCTTTTACATGGTTTGCTTCTTTGCCTGCTCAGTCGGTTTGCACTTGGAAGGATCTAGAACAGAAGTTCCATGCTCACTACTATATTGGCAGTACTGAAAAGAAATTGGTTGATCTGACCAGCTTAAGACAAAGAAATAGTGAAACACCTACAGAATTCCTCGGGAGATATAGGGAAACAAAGAGTATGTGTTTTTCTCTGAACATACCTGATGATCAACTGGCTAGAATGGCTGTAGCTGGGATGTTGCCTGCAATTCGAGAAAAGTTGTTCGGCATGGAGTTTGAAGATCTGGGCCAGTTGTCACACAGATTGACGTTGATGAGTAACCAAGCGTATGGTTTCAAGAAGGATGCCAGATTTGCTAAACACAATGATGTAGCTGACATTTACAACTAGTTCCTCGAGAGAGCAGGTCAAGGGGATGAGTGTGAGGATAACGAGAAATAGCTGCAGCAGAAATAGTGTGGGGCAAAGAGCCAATTTCGGTAAATCAGAAGTGGATCAAGCAGACCAAGGGCACATATGATTTTTGATGTGACTAAGGCAGACAAATTATTTGATTTCCTTGTGAAAGAAGGCCGAATCAAATTACCAGAGGGGCACTCTATGCTTCGGCCTGAAGGAATGAGAGACAAGAGGTATTGTGGACTTCATGACAGAAATTCTCATTCCATCAATCAATGCAGGGTCTTCAGAGTGAGGATTCAGAAAGCCATCCAAGAGGGGCATCTAAAATTTGACAACAAGATGAAATTAGATAGCAATCCATTCCCTCAGAATATGATTGGGTTTTCAATCAACATGGTAAATGCTGTTGCACCTGAAGAGAAAGGAAAAATGAAAGTTTTGACTTCAAAAAAGGCAAGACAAAGTGGCTCAGTTGACCCCACTCGGCAAATCACGATTGAACAGATTCACAAGAAAGAGTTTCGATTTGAGGTTGGAAAATCCTCTAAGCCTAGAGTCACTACGCGTATTCTCCTTAATAAATGGCAGCGTCAGCAAGAAAAAGAGCGCTACCAGAGGCGTAAATATGAAGAAGAGAAAAGGAGATATGAGGAAGAAAGGTATAGGGAAGAACAGGAGGAATATGCTCGAGAACAAGAACGTGCACATTGGGGGTGTGCATTCTTCAGACATTGTTGGAATGAGGGTTTAAAGCTTCCCACATGGAGTAATTGTCCTGAGTGCAATGATAGACATGATGAATACAGGCAAGATACTGTCAATTGCCGATCTGTCCATGAAAGAATTGGCAGAATACATCCTAGTAATGATCGGCGTTTAGAGACGTATGAAAAAATGATCAACCGAGAAAAAGATATGCTGATTACAGATGGATTGATCATCAAGAAGAGGAAGATGATCATGGTTATGTATGGCAAAAGGGACAGTGGTGCCCACCTGGTTTGAGGAAAAGCCAAAAGAGAAGGGTACAGCGCTTGAGAAATCGAGAACTGAAGCAGACAGGGACTAGGATAAAATCAATATGGCGCCCAAAAGACAGACCTGATGAACCTGGTCGCTCGGATCCTACATGCATGATATGTTTTTTGCCGAATGAATTCATGGCTCCAGCTAATCAAGTTGTGCAGGAAGAAATATTGTCAGGGATTGATGAAGCTGCACAATTTGAGTTAATTGCACAATTGATGCTGACGAAGCAAGCTATTTTTGAGAAGCCAGTCAAGAATCGACACATAAAACCACTGTACTTAAGAGGATTTGTCAATGGGAAGCCATTAACTAAGATGTTTGTCGATGGAGGAGCTGCTGTTAATGTAATGCCATATACTACATTCAGAAAGCTTGGCATGTGCCCTGGAGATTTGTCACCAGCAAGCATAGTGTTGAATGGATGCGTGCATGTTGATCTGATGATTGGGTCCAAGACTCTGCTTACGACTTTCTTTGTCATTGAGGGCAAAGGGGCATATAGCTTGCTGCTTGGAAGAGATTGGATTCATGCAAATTGTTGTATTCCATCTACTATGCATCAACAGCTTATTCAGTGGATAGATGATGAAGTGGAAATTGTCCAAGCAGATGATTCGATAAGCGTGGCAAATGTAGAACCAGCCTTCTGGGAATATCACTGGCAAATGTAGAAACAGCCTTCTCCAAATTGGGAAGGTCCTTTCAGAGTGGTTAGATGCGTGCCTGGAAATGCATATATTTTGAAGACATTATTGGGAGAAGAATTTGCTTCTGCTATAAATGGAAGATATTTGAAAAGGTATTATCCCAGTGTTGAAATCGATCGGTGATTGATATATTAATTTGCCGAACAGCCGATTTTCGGGAAGAAATCGCCTTCAGAACAAATGTTGACAGAAAAGGAAAATGGCCAGTACTGAATGTATTGCCCTTAGCACAAAATATATTACATCAGGAGTTCATGCAAGATCACAAAACATAAGTTTTATTGCCGAAATTCCATAGATCCCTAGTACAAACTAATGGAATAGCTTGTTCAAAACGGACTGAGGATGAATGGAATCGGCAATGGCGGCGCCATGAGCATCAAGGCGATCTATGGAAGCCTCGATGTCATCGATCTCCTCCGGGTTACCATTAGCGAAGCCGGTCGGTAGCCTGGAGTAGTCGGTATTGGTGTGCGTCGACATGGCGACTAGGCCTGCGGCAGTGCCCAGACGGATGCCGTGCGAGGCCACCTCATCGATGCGGCCCGCCACCGCACCGAGGCGGGCTTCTGGTGTGTCCCCAGGAGCATTCACCTTGTTCGCCAGCTCATTCGCCAGCGCCTTTAGCCGATCGAGTTCGGCATCACGCGCTGCAAGTTTACAAAAGGGGCAGCAGAATAATATCAGTTAGGGGACAAGGTTGAGATTGAGCAGATTGCAGGACTCACCATCAATGACTTCGAGCAACTGCTCTTATTCAAGAATTTGAAGGGAAGGAAAGAGTAGTTGCATACCTTAGCCGAAAGTTACTAGACCCGGAGACAAGGTATTCGGCTACAGAGAAGCTTTGCTTGTGTGTTTATTACTCATGTACAAAATTTCGGCACTATTTATTAAATGCCGAATGCATTGTATATTCAAAATTTGATGTAATTAAGCACATGTTGTCTATGCCAATTTTGAATGGAAGGATCGGCAAATGGATTTTAGCCCTGTCTGAATTTGAATTGAGGTTTGAATCGGCAAAAGCTGTTAAGGGGCAGATTATTGCTGACTTCATTACTGAGCATCGTGATTCATCAATTAATTTGCTTGAAATTACTCCTTGGGTGTTATTCTTTGAAGGATCTTCATGTGACAAAGGTGGTGGAGCAGGTATATTATTAATTTCACCCAAAGGAGAAGTATTTGAGTTTGCTATTCCCATTCAACCTACTGTCACCAATAATCAGGCTGAGTATGAGGCATTACTCAAAGGGCTCCAATATTTGAAAGAAGCAAAAGCCATTGCAGTTGAAATTTTTGGAGATTCAGAATTGGTCATAAAACAATTGAATGGTGAATATGAATGCAAAAGTGATATCTTGAGGAATTACTATGAAGAATGCAAAGAAATATTGAAGAGCTTTCGGTCAGTAATTCTACAACACATTCCTAGAGGGGATAATGGAGAAGCAAATAGATTGGCCCAAAGTGCATCAGGTTACAGAGAAAATCAAGAGGTATTTGCTACTGATGACTGTGCTTTCGGGAGTAGTTTAGAGTTCCAGCATCGGCTCTGAACCCTATTATCAAGCCATGGCCATTCAGAGTATGGGGAATAGATTTGATTGGCCAAATAAATCCTCCATCGAGCAAGGGGCATAAGTTTGTACTTTTAGCAACAGATTATTTTACTAAGTGGGTTGAGGCGATTCCATTGAGAAAGGTGGCATCAGAAAATATGATTGAATTTGTCAAAGAGCACATCATTTACAGATTTGGGATTCCTCAGACAATTACTACAGATCAAGGGACTCAATTTACATCCTCTGAATTCAGAGACTTTGCTGAAAGAAATATAGACCCATGGTGATTGTATTCTCCTTATTATGCTCAAGCTAATGGACAGGCAGAGGCTTCCAACAAAATTATGATTAAAATTATACAAAAGAATATTGATCAGAAGCCAAAGAAGTGGCATTCGGTACTCAATGAAGCATTGTGGGCTTACCAAATGGCTCCTCATGGATCTACAAAGACGTCTCCTTATGAATTAGTATATGGACATCATGCTACCTTGCCATGGGAAGTACAATAGAGTACAATCAGATTCAAGGAGGATAAAACTGCAGAAGGATTTGAGTTTTAAAGATTACAATGATTTAATGATGGACGAATTAGAGGATTTGCATATGATTCGTCTCAAAGCTTTGGAAAATATTGAGAAAAATAAGATGCGAATTGCTAAATATTACAACAAGAAGGTAAAGATCAAGCAGTTTACAGAAGGGGATTTAGTTTGGAAAGCAATATTGCCGATTGGGACTAAATACAGTGCATTCGGCAAATGGTCCCCAAATTGGGAAGGTTCTTTCAGAGTGATCAGATGTGTGCCTGGAAATGCATACATTTTGAAAACTTTATTGGGAGTTTTGAAAACTTTGCTGGGAGAAGAATTTACTGCTGCTATAAATGGGAGGTATTTGAAGAAATATTATCCTAGTGTTGAAATTGATCGTTGATTAGTGTGCTAATTGTCAGAATAATGGAAAATAGCCGGCGTTCGGGAAGAAGCCGCCTTCAGAGCAAAAAATTCCAACAAAAGGGAAAATGGCCAATACTAGAGTGTATTGCCTTTAGTGCAAAAAATTACATCATGAGCTTGACAAAATTATCACATCAGGACTGCAAAATATAAGTTTCATTGCCAAAATTCCATAATCCCTAGTACAAACTAATGAAATAGCCTGTTCAGTACAGACTGGGGATGGATGGAATCGGCAACAGCAGCGCCATGACCATCAAGATGATCTATGGAGGCATCGATATCATCGATATCCTCTGGATTGCCGTTGGCGAAACCAAGCGACATCCTGGAATAGTCGGTACCGGTGTGCGTCGACATAGCGACTAGACCTGCAGCGGTGCCTAGACGGACGCCATGGAGGGCCACCTCGTCAATGCGGCCTGCTACTGCACCAAGACGAGCTTCTGGCGTGTCCCCTTGGGCATTCACCTTGTTCGCCAATGTCTCCACCAGTGCCTTCAGCCGATTGAGCTCGGCGTCACGATCTGCGAGATTACAAAGGGACAGCAGATTAATGATATTTGAAGACTGATTGAAGCTGAACAGGTTGCGGGGCTTATCGTCGATGGTCTCGAGCAGCTGCTTGCGTTCGTGTTGCCACTCGAGGTCCGCAATCCCAGCTTGTTTGGAGATAACCTCCAGTTCGTGACGAGTCTCGTCACGCTCCCTCATGAACCGGCGGGCATCGCTATCTGAATAGCGTAAATCCCAGCTGGACCTGGAGGACCGGTTGGATGAACTCGAGGAATCAGCCGCCGCAGCAGGAGCCGCAGCCGGAGCCGCAGCCGGAGCGGCAACAAGGTTCCACTGGATTAGCCTAGAAAAACAAGGGGATTTGTTAGAAAAAAGGGCGAAATCTTGGGGAAAGAATGAGAAGAGGTAGACAATCATCACCTGCGACGAGCGCCGGCGCGGCTTCCTTCGGGCTCATCGGCGACCGGTCGCCGTCTATTGTCGGCCATTGGGGTTTTCTTGTGGTTGTTTTGCTTGGGAGAAGAAGAGCTCGAGGTTGCAGAAACTTGGAAGACAGAGGATTTGGTGAAGGAATAAGGGTACTCGAGGTCTTTATTTATAGAACTAACGAAGAGATCGTGGCTGAGAGATCATGGCGCGTATCCCAAAAATTCAGAAGGTGGAAAGGGTTATCGAAACCGAACGGTTTCGGTGTCGTTTGGGATTCATGGTGAGTCATATTCGGTTTGACCAAGTAAAATTCGGCTGTGCTATGCTCATTATGGCCAACAGCTTTGCCGAATGGATCATTGACAGTAAGACAAATACGAAAATACAGAACAGGGCTGCATAAGTCATTCAGTTACTAATTGTTTGTTACAATCACACATCCAGATACTTTGAAATTACATTTTTTGCATTGGATATTATGCTGCTGATGTTTTCCAACAGTTTCTTGTCAGCTTCTTGGGTTTTTGCCAAAGCAGAGAGTTTGGCCTTAAGCTGCTTCTCTTCATTCAGGGCTGCTGAAGCTTCCTTTCGTATCTCCTCTGTCAGACCAGGAAGCTCGGCTATCTTCTTTTCATCAGCGTCAATTTCAGCTGATAGATTTTTTAGCTCAGCCTCTAGCTCAGCTTTCCTAGTCCTCTTCAGGTCAAGTGCAGATTGCAGGCTAGCTAGCAATTCTCTGTTGCTCTGAGTTCGAGAATGTAGATCTTTCACAGATTTTTTGGCTGTGGCCCTCCTTTGCTCCAAAGCTGGTTGAGCAGATTGATTCTTCAGAGCCTGTTTCACTGCAGCAAAGTGATTGTCCAACTGGGAGACGGGATCCAAAGAAGCTTTGACGTCAGCAGGAAGATCTTGATCAATGGGTTCAAGCACATCCCTCAGAAGATCAGCATCCTTGACTTGATCTTGGATGCCTCTATGCAGCAAGGAGAAGATATCTTTTAATTTTGCTTGATTTTCCTTTGATAGAGCTTGACAAGATGATGCTTCTTCTCCTTGTTCAATGATGAAGTCATCCACAGCAAAGGAATAATTGGATGATGAAGCAGATTTCTCCTGAAAGAAAATTCTTGATGAATTACGTGATAATTTATTAGGAAAAAATAAATAAGAGGGGATGTCTATACTCACCTCGTTTCTGATTTCCTGAATAGAAGAAGGAGGTCCCTCAGGCTCAATGGAAGGATTTTGTATATCATGCTGAGGAGAGATTGAAGAGCTTCTTGGTAAAGGTGAAGTTTCTGGTTGAGGAAGAATTGGTGAGTCTGGAGCTGAACCATGATGAGAAGAAGGGCTCTCCAATATTTGGTCCATTGAAGCTTGTTCTGCAACTAACAAAAGATGAGTGCCGATGAAAAAGAATGGATAAGATGGTAAAATTTATACCAGTCAATGAAGCATCGGCAGAATCTGTGATGGCTGCTACTTGCTGTATCTGAGCCTGAAATCATAAAATAGAGATGAGCAAGATGAAGAATAGCATTATACTCAAAGGGGGAAAGTTCTAACCTGAATAACTCTCCTGCTGCTTGTTCTTTTCTTTTTTGCAGCCAAGGGGGCAAGTAGAGAAGGGGTTTTCCTCTTGACAGAAGATGGCCTGATAAGAATTGGATCTAGAGTAGCCTGCCTAGACATCAACTGAGCCAAAGTGGGAGATTGATGCCCTAAAGCAGATATTGGACCTGCAATCTTGTATGAGATTGCCCTGGCAAGGGGGGCAGGTACTATGTCCTGTAGAATGACAGAGTCAGAATCAACAGTAAATATTATTAATACAAATGAAGGATGGGCATATTACCTCTGAGACTGGCTGGTAGTCTAGCATCAATTCAAGACAGAGTGGATGAATTGGCATATTGAAGATGTGATCTTGGAACTCTTGCCACCAGAGGGTGAAAGAAGGATGAACAGATGTTATTGGCACAAAAGGCTCAGGTGCATAGATGGTTGTGCAGCATGTGTAGTAAAAAATCCTTCTTGTTTCCATGGAGTCTGTGACAATCTCCCTAGGCTTGGATTCATTAATCATTGCCACAGCCTAATTGCCTGGCCATCATATTCGGCTGATAGTACTCAAAAGTGCTCTGAACCAGCCTCCCTCCACAAAATTCGGCTGGCAGAATACAGGGCCGAATGAAAGAATTGAAAATAGCTGCAGACTGGGCATCCACACATCCAGTGTCAAAACTGAACTCACAAGGAAGAGTGAGGTTGTCATTATCAAAATAAGGAAACCAAAGAGGGTCAGCAAAGCCCTTGGAGAAAAGCTCAAAGAGTTCACCAATACTCTTGTCCACAGATACAGTAGAAGCAGCCTCTCCATAGGTTTGACAGCCTTTGGTGCTTTGAGTTTCCCCTTCCTTGTAATTGACTGAAGGAAAGTGCCGATTGTTGATATCAATTGTAACAATCTGGTGCATGTACAATTGCAGCCACATCTGAATGAACCACCAGGGACCATTGACGCAAGAAATTTTCTTGTTGGTTTGCATCAGGCGAGTGGTTTGATGGAGCATATGATAGACACTTCCAAGCAAATATTTCCCAAGGGGGATAAGTGTGACAGCAGCCAAATCTTCAGCCATGACAATGTGATTCAGGGTTGGCTCATTAGCTTTGCCACAGAAGATAAATCTGCAGAGCCACATGTTCAGAAAGGCCCTGTATTCAACGTCAGTCAGAGGGCCATCAGACATATAATTCTGAATATATTTCTTGTATCCAACTCCTGTCTTCACCCCTGTTTGCTTGGAGGAACCTTTATACTTGTATGGACGCACAGTCTCTGTAATATTCAGGCCGGTCATCATGTAGACATCGGCCAGGGTGGGAGACATTGGTCCATGGCCAAAGAGAAAAGCATTTGCGCCGTTAGACCAGAAGTGGCAGGCTGCAATAAGGAGGCTTTCATTCCTAGGTGTTTCGGCCAGGGATAATTCTAGGCAATGAGAAATATGGAGATTATCCCAGTTCTTGGTTTGGGGGCTTTTGTCATCGAAGATTCTCTTGTACCAATTTCTCCAACCGGTGATTGGGGGCAGTCTGAATCTCCAGGTCTGAATCTCCTACGGGCCCAAGGAAATAAGATGTTGTTTTTTCCTCGATGGGAATCAAGAGTTCGGCAGCTAGGGCCTACCAAGAACAGAAAGAGGCGAAAAGAAAATTTAAGATGCGATTCAAAAGGATGGTGCCGAATGTACTTGAAGAAGATTGAGAATTACCTGGAGAGCTTGATCTTGGTGCGCCATTTGAAGGTTGAAGCTTGCGGAGGTCGATGAACTAGGGTTTGGATCTGGACGAAGCTTCGAAGATTTAAGAGAGGAAAAAGCGGGGATTGAGCTGAGATATCCTAGAAACGCTGAGTATTTATGGTCAATTCCGAGATAAAAGTATCTTTTGTCCCGAAATTGGCATGTGTTAACACCAAAAATTGGCACCTGAAAGAGGCTGACGAGTGGGTCAGACTCGGTAGAAAGATTCCATTCGGCAGGAAGGCCTTCTTCGAAGCATTCGGCAAAAGATGCTCTGCGGTCGTGAATCCGTCATCGTTCGGCAAAGGAATTGTCCCACAGTTGGAAACGGAAGCATTCGGGAAAGCATGATGACGTGGATTGAATATAAGGAAGAAGCCGATTTGGTGAAGAGTATGAGATGAATACGGCGCTTCGACGTATTTCTTTGGAAATAAACATTTGTAATCGTAATCGACTAGGAATTGTGTCAAAACCAGGGTATAAATATAGACCCATGGTGATTGTAATAGGGATCGAACAATCGTACAACAAACCGGCCTTGCGCCAACTTTCGAGTCTTTAGTCGTGTCGTCGAGTTCTTCGAGGGGAATCATTGATCCGTCGACCTCCGTAAGTATCGACAACCTTGTATCATGCTTAGTATCATGCGGTGTATTTAAGCTTGATTCAAGAAGGCTTTCTTGTTAGATCATGAGCCATGCGGTAGGCTAAGGTTTAGCTTGAAGCAAGTTATCGGCTCTATTAGATTTTGGCAAAGATCTAATAGATTCATTAAGTTACCTTGTGTTGTTTGGGTTTTACTTTATGTTTAATTCATATAACACTCTTTTGTCCAATCTAGATTGATTAAAATTAAGTTTGGGTTTTACTTTATGTTTAATTCATATAACACTCTTTTGCCCAATCTAGATTGATTAAAATTCGGTTTTGATCCATTGCACGATGAAATCACGTTTCTCTACATAGCCGAATTCAAGTCAAATCTAGATTGCCACGTGTCGTGGCTTCAAACTTGTTGATTTTGTATGGATCTTGACAGAGCCGGGTATCATGCGGTAGATGCAGGTTTTTGGGTCATTTTAGAACTAATCATCCGGTGGATTAGAGCTCGAATTCGACCTGATAGATCCATCATCGTTGACAAAGTTCGTTCCTTCTTCATGGAACCTGATTCGGCTATTTAGCCGTATTCGGCAGTCCCTTCATGTGTGAAACATGCTCATGACTTTGTTTTAAATAATGAATATGGATAGGGAGGAGGAGAGGAAAGGGGATTGATGAGAAAATGGAGATGATGAGGAAAGAAAGGGGAGAGGGAGGAAGATAAAGGGGATTGAGAAAAAATATAGAAAAAAGAGATTACGAAAGGGGATCTGTTGGTGCTGAAAGTACCTAGACATGCGGTAGACTAGTGCTTTTAAACCTATGCATTCTTGTTTACTAGAGATTTACGATCATGATTTTGACATTTATTATGCCTCATTCTTGTTAATCGGTTGTGATTAAGTACTGCAGCGATCATTTAAATAAATACCGATTTTTCATCATAGTGACGTCATGCGGTCGGCAGTGTACTTCTTACATGCTTTGCCGATTATGCAATGAATGCTTCAATTGCTGACAGATAGCTTGTTCGTAGCTATATGTCGATCAAAAGTGGCTTTGAAAAGCCGTAGATATGGAATTGTCTGGTATCATCCGGCACGTTTCAGGTTTTTATCTAAACATTTTCTTCCTTTGTCAGTATCAGGGAAAATTGTCTAGCACGCTTTGTATTCAAACGTTCACGTGTGAAGCTAGCTAATTCGGCTTGCTGTGCGCTTGGCGTGAACTGCAGATTTTACGTCAACAATCACAAACGGTTCGTAACACGAATGATTTGTGATGGGGGTATCACAAACGAATCGTGAACCGTTTGTGATGCCCGGGGCATCACAAACGGTATATCACAAATGATTCACAAAACCGTTTGTGATGGGCTTTGGGAACCGTTTGTGATGTAGGTGTTTGGAGTAGTGTCAGCGCATAGTCGGCTTAGTTTGCAAATATTCTTATTTGTAATACGGAAAAAAGGAGTGCCTAATAAAGTTCCTATTCGAAACCCATGGTATCCCAGAAAATTGTCTTGATGTCAACTGGCAACCCATCATTGGTTTCTAGCAATGTGAATTGGTTATGTATAAATGCTATATAATATTATTTTATTACAACTCAGTTCTTTGCCTAATGACATGTGCAGGTATCTGTCATTTGTGGCAGAATCGCTCATCCTAACCAAATAAAAGTATACTTATATCGCCTTAAACGCGATCCGACACTTAAATTGGGTGAAGATAGCTGTCTATCGTCTTTCACCCGATACAACCATGTATTTTGAGATCGGAACAAAGCATACAATACTCATATGAAGACGAGCCCAGGGATTACATCAATCCAAATTATTATATCAAAAGTAAAGCAGTTCAGAGTTCAACATAAGGCAGCGGAAAACCAACTAGTGCTAACGACGATGCACGTGACATCGCGAGGAAGCCTCCCATGACATCATTCACCACGATCCTCGCCCTCTGAGGACGGGTCCCACTTGACAGACCAGCCCGGAGGGAGCTGGGTCGGCCAAGTCATACTAGCAACCATCTCATATAAAGTACCTAAAAAATTAGCCACAAGCAAGGCTAAGTATACTAATATTCAGCAAGACTTACCCAACAAATGAAACTTCTAGACATGCAAGGCTTTTTGGCTGAGGGGTTTGTTTTGCCAAAAGCATCTAGGAGTGGATCCTTACTTTCAAATTTTACTTTCAAGATTACAGTGAATATAACCATTCTAAGTGAGCATTTATACTAAACAAGCATGTCGTACAAGAAAATTTAAGCAACAACATAATCCAATATCAAGCTCATGTTCAACTTTTTACTCAGTGCG
>OAMR01000774.1:435536-456050 GCA_900205405.1 Echinochloa crus-galli | reverse complement strand
GACCCCGTGCCCCGGTCGCCGTTCCCACCGGCCGCCTCGCCGCACCGCTCGCCCGGGCCGCGGACCTCCGGCCGCCCGCGCCGCCACCCGCCGCCGCCCTCGCGCGCTGGCTGGTTCCCCGCCCAGCCGGCCGCCGCCCGCGCAGCGCTGCTCCGCTGGCCGCCTCCCGCACCGCGCCACCTGCCGGGGCCGCGCCGCCGCCCACCGCCACCCACGCAGCGCCGCTCCTCCGCCCGCCGTCTGGCCCTCCCGTCCGGCGCTTCCCGCCGCAGCTTCGCCCACGCGCGCCGCTCGCGATGACCTCCTCGCGCGCCGGGGCCGGCCGCCCTGCCGGGCGCGCGCGCGCCTGCGCGCTTCCGGCCGCCGCCCTGTAGAGAGAGAGGTGAGGGAGATGAGGGAGCTCGGCGGGGTGAGGAGGAGGCTGAGGCAGAGCGCGAGGAGGACGCGGCGTCGGGGAGGATGCGGCGGGCGGCTGGCGCAGTCGGCGGCGGTGGTGGCGTGTTGCGGCGCGAGGAAGATGTGGTTGGGAGGGGGAGAGAGGGGCAGGTGCTGGTGCCTGATGGCCTTATCCGATGGAGGGGGGCAGCGTGAGGGGTTATCCGAAGGGTTGGTGGGCGGACCGATAGCGAAGCGGCATTCATGGACACTGGATCGGTGACATGGATGATTTTGCCGAGTTCAAATTTGAGAATATTCAAACTTAGATCTAGCAATGTGTGATTTAGATAAAACCGGATTATGCTCCGGGGCTTGCCTTCCTGCTCAGTAATGGCCTTGGGCCCTTCCGAACTTTGGTTCGGGTATTGCTCGGTCTCAATCAAGTTCAAGGCTCCTTCTGGCTCCTCGTTCTCCGACACGAGGGTGTAGTTTCCGTCCGCGATGTTAGAGTCTACATGAAATGCACATGCATATGATTTTAATTAAACACTGGTGTTAAACAAACTGGTTATTAACTCAACAAAAGCATGGGGTGGGATTATGACCATATTCACCTAGATAACATGATCAACTTTTTATTTACAAAAGTAAAGTGGTTTTAGTGGTGATTCTCTTTCATTTCCTTTTGATGGTGATTGTGTACATATATAAACATGTGAACACAGTGTGTTGCATAAAGAAAACAGGAACACACACAGGTAAAGTTGATTGACTTGCTAGCTCATATGTTTATAGGATTAAACAAGTTGCCACTTTAACAATTTATACTGTTATTCAACTTCAGGCAGTACAACATATCGTATTTAGCTATATTATTTACTGAGCACTACAAACATTAATACTGACCTGCTATAAAAAGTTGAGCACATTTTACTGAGCAATTATTTACTAAAAATCTTTTACTACAGCAAAGCTAGAACTAAAATAAATGGAAAACAGCAGCTACAGGTCATATTTTTAGGTTCTGTTTGCACAGTGATTTAGGAACACCACAAGGAACAACATATCCAAGATTCAGCCCCAAAGCTTCTGTGTAGCTTGAGTTATGCATAAAAGATCTTAAACATTATTTTATTTTTAGAGCAAAAACTACACAGAAAAAGTATATACGTTATTTGCAAACGTTGTAGATATAGATTTATTGAGTCCAACAAAATTGAGAATGTATTTCTACGATTTTTTAATTGATTTTCGAAGTTCGCTGCTTTTGAAAACAAAACTTAACATACATTTTACGTTTAGGCCCCCTGGTTATTCGTGTTCGAGTCCCTTAAACTTTTAACAGTTTTGCAAATGGGTCCTTGCCGGCCGGCTGCGGCGATGAACAAAAATTCCAGCGATGTGGGCCCCAAACCATGACTTGATCTAGCCTATGAGGTTCGTGGGCTCACCACGAGTCGAATGTTAGTGGTACCGTGGTCGGAGGTGAGCCGTGGAGGGCTGCCAGCGGCGGAGCGGATCTGGCGGTTGCCGGCAAGCTTGCTCCGGCGGCAGCGAGGCCGGGAACGTTCGTGGGAGGGGTTTGTGAGCTTCGCGGGGCTGACAGAAATGTTATGGCGGTATCAGATTGAGCTGGGGAGGTATAGGCGCCTGGGGAGGGTGGGGGAGCCTTCGACGTGAAGGGAACGCGCCAACTGGACGGCGATTCAGTGGACGCGCGTCGGGCTTCGCTGGCGGCCGTGGCGCGCTCAGAACTCGGCAGCCGCGTGGCGATGGCGGAAAGGCGAGGGGAAATGCTCGTGCGGGCTGGGATTGCTGCGAGCAGGGGATTTGCGAGGCGCTGGTGCTTGCTGTGCGGCTTGGCGCACCGGCAGGGTTCGCCAGCCGCGTGGCTGGCCAGCCGGCGGGAGTGCGTGCGCACCTAGCGCACGACAGCTGGGGAAGGAGAGACAGGCAGGTTCGGTCGACTCGCGAGGGCGCTCACGTTGGTGTGGCTCCGCGCACTGGACGGCCGGTGGCCGGCGCGTGCGACGCGGCGGCGTAATGGCGCGGCCAGGAGCACGGCGCGCTCGGGAGAAGAAGGCAGAGGAGGAAGAAAAAGGATTTGATCGAGTTTGACCAGCAATTTGCACACGATTTCATATTGAAACTTTAGAGTCTCCCAAAATAAAAGTTTAGCAATACCTTATTCCCTACAGTTTTCCTATTGTGAGGTTTTTGATTTGAAGCCTAGATCATACAGCAACAGTGGGATTTCCAAAACCTATTCAAATAAACTTTGGATTCAAATTGGGATTAATTTGAAATGCCCCTTTTGGTTCTAGGTCTGGTGTAGACTTGCTAATATGATACTTAGACTTATGACCATGATCACCTCATAGGATGCAATATTTGAAAATTTGTTTTGGGTCACATTGATTAGCTTTGGTCAACATGAGTCTAACTTAGGTCAAACATGTGCCTGAGGTCAAAAATTAACTCCTATCCATTTTAAATTAAAGGTCTAAATTCTTGGGTTATCACATCATTCCAATATAGAAACACAATCTTCTGTTATTGGAAACGGATGGAATCCAGCACAGCCTAGCTCGTACAAAAGCACTGAATGAAAAGAACAAATTAGTCATTTTGAGAGAGGATGGCTAAAAATACTACAAATTAACTTTCCATTAGAACCACATTACTACGGGGAAACCGGCAGTTTGCCGAGTGCCTGTCCCAAAAACACTGGGCAAACTCTTTGCCGAATGTAACACTCGGCAAACGACACACGACATATCTGGTTACGGCAAAGTCGAGTTTACCGAGTGCAACACTCGGCGAAGGCTTTGCGCGAGACACTCGGCAAAGGTTTGCCAGCTTTGCCGAGGGTAAATGGAAGACACACGGCAAAGATTTGCCAGCTTTGCCGAGTTTAAACGGTAGACACTCGGCAAACTATTTTGCAAAAAATAAAAAAAAGACCCCGTGCCCCCGGTCGCCGTTCCCACCGGCCGCCTCGCCGCACCGCTCGCCCGGGCCGCGGACCTCCGGCCGCCCGCGCCGCCACCCGCCCGCCGCCCTCGCGGCGCTGGCTGGTTCCCCGCCCAGCCGGCCGCCGCCCGCGCAGCGCTGCTCCGCTGGCCGCCTCCCGCACCGCGCCACCTGCCGGGGCCGCGCCGCCCACCGCCACCCACGCAGCGCCGCTCCTCCGCCCGCCGTCTGGGCCCTCCCGTCCGGGCGCTTCCCGACGCAGCTTCGCCCACGCGCGCCGCTCGCATGACCTCCTGCGCCGCGCCGGCCGGCCGCCCTGCCGGGCCGCGCGCCGCCTGCGCGCTTCCGGCCGCCGCCCTGTAGAGGAGAGGTGAGGGAGATGAGGGAGCTCGGCGAGGTGAGGAGGAGGCTGAGGCAGAGCGCGAGGGAGGACGCGGCGTCGGGGAGGATGCGGCGGCGGCTGGCGCAGTCGGCGGCGGTGGTGGCGTGTTGCGGCGTGAGGAAGATGTGGTTGGGAGGGGGAGAGAGGGGGCAGCTGCTGGTGCCTGATGGCCTTATCCGATGGGAGGGGGGCAGCGTGAGGGGTTATCCGAAGGGTTGGTGGGCGGACCGATAGCGAAGCGGCATTCATGGACACTGGATCGGTGACATGGATGATTTGCCGAGCATTTGGAAAAACACTCGGTAAAAACTTTCTTTGCCGAGTATTTTTACAGACACTCGGTAAACAAATTGTTCAGCATGTTCAACAAAAATTTAAAATTATCAAATTAATTTTAAAAATAATGAAATTTTGGTATGACATAATTTATATAATCTATGACCTATATAAAATGAATTGAACTTAAATTCAAATTTGATCATCATTTTGATTCCAAATCTTCACGAGGATTTCTCAACTCTCTGAAACATTTCCGGAGATTCTTCGATTTACAAGCGACGTGCACGATAACTTATCCGAAATATTCTTAATTTTTTACCACAGACTCTACGTATGATATAATGATGTTATGACAAATCTCATAATTTTGAGACTTCATTTGCTTTTTTTAGAATTTAAAAATCATTCAAACACACGTTAATGTCATAATTATTAAATAAGATATGTTGAATTTCCTTTTATTTCATGGGTAAAGTCTTAAATTGGGTTATATAACATGAATATAACTTTTTTAACTCATTTTATATTATTATTCGAATCACTTATAGTTTAAATTTGATTTGATTCAAAAAATTGCTTTCAATGTAATTAATTAGTTAAATATAGCAAACAAATACAAAAATATACCAAAATTTGACATTGAGTATTACATGATGTATGTAGAGAGTAGAAAAAGTTTTAGGACTAGAAGAAGGAAAAAAATATTTTTTTGACGAGTCTTTGCCGAGTGCCAAAAAATTACACTCGGCAAAGAGGTGTTTGCCAAGTGTTTTTTATTTGACACTCGGCAAACAACTTGCATACAATTTTTCTACGTGTTCTTTGCCGAGTGTATTTTTTTTGACACTCGGCAAACAACTTGCATACAATTTTTCCGCTCTTTATATTTTATTATTTGAATCACTTGCGGTTCAAAAACAAAAAAACTAAATTCTTTGCCGAGTGCCAATTATAATACACTCGGCAAACATGTTTTTTACCGAGTGTATTCTTTTTGACACTCGGCAAACAACTTGCATACAATTTTTCTGCTCTTTATATTTTATTATATGAATCACTTGTGCTTCAAAAACAAGAAAACTTAATTCTTTGCCGAGTGCCAATTATAATACACTCGGCAAACAACTTGCATACAATTTTTCTGCTTCTTATATTTTATTATTTGAATCACTTGTGGTTCAAAAACAAAAAACTTAATTCTTTGCCGAGTGCCAACTGTAATACACTCGGCAAAGAACTTCTTTGCCGAGTGTATTTTTTTGACACTCGGCAAACATGCTCTTTGCCGAGTGTTTCTTATTTGCCGAGTGTCAAGAATAATACACTCGGCAAAGAAGCTCTTTGCCGAGTGTCCGAGAAAATACACTCAGCAAAGAGCTAGGCACTCGGCATATACCGGGTTTCCCGTAGTGCATGAAGCATATCCAAGTGCCATACGACATAAAATTGTACTGATATAACCGAAATTCAAGCAACTCCAACCCAACATATGGCTTCCATTACTCTCCATGCACTGCCTAAAACAATCGAAACATCTCATGGTTCCATGGAGTTCTACTCATGTGACATCATATTTTGGTCGAGAAAACACCATTCAGCTGTGGGAATCTGTATTTGTGCCAAACTCTCAGGAACACCTGATGGTGGTTCAGTTTCATTACCGAACCCATGTGTACGCTATTCCTGCTGGACAGCATCAAAAGCCAGTGGTAGTGGCTGATGCACGGTCGCATTTGCGACCACCTGCTCCATTCTTGTGTGATGCACACTATCAGTGGCAAGTAGCACTGGCAGATGCATGTTCCCATCTGTTGGAAGAACTGCTGGCTCCGATGATGGTATGGTTTCATGATGCTGTGGCACAGGTGGCTTCACATTCCCATCAGCTGGAGACATCATCTTTAACTCCTCAAAATAGTGCTTGCGCTTATGCCCACCAAATGATTGCCCAGTTGCAAACTTTCTATTGCACTTAACGCACACATACTTCCAAGTGCATTCCTTACTGCTACCACTGGAGCTGCCTACGCCATCCTGAAGCATCCTATTCTTAGGCTTGTTATGAAAGGACCTATGGCCACCCAGGGCATGGTATGAAGAGAAAGTCTTATTGCATGTTGTGCACACATAAACTTTACCAGATGATGATGTTGGTACCTTCACAGTCTCCTCACGAATTCTTTCTACCAATGTGGTCAAATAATTCTTTCCCGTAGTCGCGCCATTTTTTCGCGTAAAGTTCGCGCGCTCCGCGGCCGGCGTGAATCGAACCCGTGACCCCTCCCTCGCGCGAGCCCTCCTCTACCACTGCACCACTCCGTCACCTGTGACTAGATAGCGTTCCGACTCCTATCATATTATACCAGACCGAGTTTAAATTGCTTGTTTGAGGCCCTAAACGACTTCAAATCAAAATCTGTTGAACTACAAAGTTTCCTAACTTTTCGAAAACTACAACTTTCATGTTGACCGTTTTTTCATCCGAGGCCGTTTACGAAATTTGAATTTCAAATTTGAGAATATTCAAACTTAGATCTAGCAACTAAATGTGTATTTATGGATCGTTCAATCATCCACACAACAAAGGCAGTGAAGAAGATGAAACCCACAATGGCAAGCCAAAGTTCCTTCGTTAACGGCTTCAAAAATATCCATCGGATATGTATTAGCGGCTTCAAAAAGATCCATCCAATTGGTGGTTTAGAGTCATTGTCACCGGTTATGGTCACATCACCCACTGCTCCATTGGACCCCTGTTTAGTCAAGAGTGAAAAGGCATAGGAAATGTAAAAGGTGCAAAAAGTGAGGGTATCACAAACGGTTTTTCAAAACCGTTTGTGATGGTGCCGTTTGTGATGATGGTTTCTCTAGTAGTGATACCCGTGCGTTGCTACAGATATTCAAAAATTCTAACATAAAAACTATTAATATTCGCAACATACAATACATTCATATTATTAATTTTTACATAACCATGTCAAAATGAGGACCCTTCCTCTAATCTAAGAAGAAAAAGAGAAGAAAATTCAAAAGAAAGAAACACCCTGCTACGCTCCCAAATTTCTTGCCAGACACGTGCTAGAACACAGTCAGGAGCTTGCAACTTGAAAAAGAAAATTTCCATTGATTCTATAAAATGGAGTATACGATCAAGGTGCAACAAGAAATGGACTTATTTAACTTTAGACAATACCTTCCAATGAGGAACCGAGCAACAACTTGCCTCAAATTCTTGGTAACTCCCTTTGTTGAAGCATGGGTCTGTGCGCCATGACCATGACGCTGCCATGCACAAGCAATATTGTATCTGCCGAACAGAAGCCCAAATTGTTGTAGGTCCAGTCCGATGGTGAAATATTAGGACTACAAATATCATCTGCTTAACGTAAAGTGGCCCATTCACAAAGAAATATTAACCAGAACCAATTGGGAGAGTAATGTTGAGCCTAGTACATCCATTAATTCAAATAGCAACCAAGAACTCTTGATGTGGAATAATACTGATCACTAAAACAGAGAAATGCTAGCAGAGTTACCACCAACCAGTACCAGGTAGGAACTCTGTACACGCTTTATAACATACTATTCTAACCATAGAAATGCAAGATGAACTATAACATAATTCTTAATAACATAATGAAATCGACAAATATACATGTAAATTCACCAAATCATAATTTTATCACTCATAAAACCCCATGCTATAAATAACATGTGTTGCATACATGTACAATGTTCACTAATCATTCCAACACGGAGACAGACTCTGAATTGAAGTGCCAACATCTGAACATAAACCAGTATATTTTCTCCAAAAAACCTGTAAATTTCAGTTTGGAATACCTTGACCAAGGGAGACCTCGCATATGCATATTCAGCAACAAACCTCACCGGGATCCATGTATGTTCACCTGCACAGAGAAACTGCAGGCATTAGGCTGCGGATATAGAGGCATATCCAGCAGCAAGCCTTTAGTAATCTGACTGTAGATGATTTTTTTCATATGAAACTTTAGGCATCAATATTTATAGGTAGGTCAAGATATCACCAAAATTCAGAGTTATCTCAAGTCCAATCTTTACATCTGATTGAAAAAACTGCATTCATGATTAATGCAGATAGTAATTGCATGGTAAGAAACAACTAGAATATGTAGCTGATGAAGACATAGCGCAGATCAACCAAGATGCTGAGGCTCTGGCAAAACTTCCAGCCAAACATTGTTTTAATCAGTATTGAACTCTGGACAGAGATTAGTTCGATCTGACACACTTATTGGGCAACACCAATTTTACATAGTAAGTAGATCAACGAAAATAATGGAATACACATAACAATGCTTCTCTTCCATTTGCATTATTTTTGCTCAAGGCATATACTCACATCATTAAAAAAAATTCACACCACGCTACAAGCTCATAGCACATTTAAACTTTATTTTCCCTCAACATCAAATTTCTTATGGGAGCCCTGAGCCATGCTTCATGTGCAATGATAGTAGAAACAACAAATAATGCCACTGGAAACATAGTTGGAAGGGAAACATAGTCAAATAAAATTGGCCCTTGGAAATTTGCAGAAGCCGAATAAACCTAAGGAAATAAATTTTAGAGCGACAATCTCAAAGACAACTTATCTGCACTTCTATTGTTCCATTAAAATTAGCTGCATAGAAGCCCCATATAGTGGAAGACATGAAAATATATCCAGAGGCATTCTCTAGGCTATCCAGTAAAAATTGAACAAGCTAATATGGAATAAGAACTTTGGATTGCTCAACCGAGAGAGTGACTATGCAGACAGGTACGTTGGCCCTGTTTACCTGTCTACCTTCTACCTTATAGAAAATAGCAGATCAATGCTCAGATTAGAAGGGGGGAGTGATGATCTTACATGCCTATGTAAAATTGGAACGCTGTGATTGGAAAACAATTCCAAACGAATGTTATATGGCAAATGAGATCACGAGGAATATAAATCAACAGAAATAACTTCATACCTGCTGTTAGTTAATACTCCTGCCATAATAATTAAAAGATCCAAGCTATTGGACTATTTTGAATATGCAAGCTCAAATATTAGAAATATAAAACTCCACCTACAGATTAATTTCTGAAATAATATGCTTGCAACCAAAGCTTCGGATGTACAGAGTTGATATTTGGCTAAACCTAAAGCTGATATGCGCCAGCCATGGCCAAAACCTGTGGTTTTATTCATCTATTCATTATGTTGAAGCATGCATCAAATTCAAATAAAGTACAGAACAAAAATCTAGGAAAAATTGTGTTGACAACCAACATTATTTCATCTGCATTTCATATTTTCACTGCAGCATGATTACCATGTTCATCAGCACTAAAAATGCAAAATTCTAGAGTTTTTTTGAGTAATTAACGTATAAATGACCTAGCTTAATCATGGCGATCTATTGCAGCATGCAAATTCCAATGTACACAAAATGTCGGATTAGAGGAGTAAGCAGAGCCAACTTTAGGGGAAGAATTATGCGAGGAATTCTTCAAGTTCTTTAATAACGTACACCTGAAGAAATCATTTATGGAACATGTTAGGATTTCTATAGGAAAAGAATATGGAACAGATGGTAAAAGGTAATAGCGCAAGAATGACATTTTGCTAGAAGAGTAGTTTCAGGAAAATCAATATCTCGTAATGAAGCCACACAAGAAGCAGACATGAGTTTCAATCATAGACATGACTCAACAGAAGACTTTCCACATATTCATTTATACTTCATGCGGCACTCTTTGTCAATCCGGAAACAATACCTATTTGCAACATATTAAGAATTTAACAATTTTGGTGCCAGTGATCAGGAACTGCATTGAAGAAACAAAAAATGTAGCCCCCTTAAGTTAAAAAGTAAAGCATCATTCAGCAACTTATACAGCAATCTAAAAAAGATATAAATCATATAGATCTAATAAACTTGTGACTGCTTCCCATCCTAATGGTAGCCAACAATCACAAACTTCCATTCTCCTCTTTCTTCTCTATGGCTGCAATTCCACTTTCCAACAAAAAAAATAGAGAAGCTGGACAAATGCTATCAAAGATGGCCATGGGCAGCGCAAGGAGTACCGGCAGAGGAAAACTCACCTGGCGTCCCTGTGGAGTTCAGGGAAGACCAAAGGCTGCCTTTCCGTCTCGGGAAAGAGCACACTCATTGGCCCTCATCCAGCCTGCAGCTCGCCGGATCTGAAAGTGGGAAGGGAAGGTGAGACAGAGAAGAGGAGCAGGCGGGATGGGTGCACCGGGCGACCTACCTCCCTGTGAAGATAACCGCACGTCGCCAAGGCTGCCAGTAGGGGAGGTCCCCTACAGCACATGTGCACCGCCAATCCGCCACGCAAGTCAAGGGGATCGTGGAGGGCGGCCGCGGGCGGTTGCGGAGGTCGCCGTGGGCAGGCGAGGCGGCAGCTCCGGGCGCGGGTGGCATTATAAATTAACCAACATCCCACATGTATGTATGACATGAGTGGCATTAGTATGTTTTATGACATAACGAAAGAAAAACTTGCACCCCTGCAATGTACATTCTACCGTTGGTGCTCCACCTGAAACGAAGTAGTGGATGCCAACCAAGATTCATGCAAAGACTGCTAGAGGATTGTAGTTGTCTATATGATAACTTAGGCTATAGGCTAGTTGATGTGATCACCCTATGAAGAAGATCAAAGGTGGAGTTATAAAGATAGGAGTCACCGATCAAAGGTATGGAGTCAATTGTGATCTTGTGATAAACATTTTGTCACAACAATGTGCTTCATCGGTTACGATTTTACACATCGACCCATTTCCCTTATGTTATGATTTCTACTGTTATGAGTATGCCTACATCAATCTATGACAAAGGTGGATTTTATCTCGCTCATCATAATAGTTAAACATGTGCTTATTAGATGATTCCCTTAGTAGCCTCTTTAGTTTTTGTTGATCACTACTAGAGAGTCACACTAGACATGGAGATTTGAACATGCTTTGAATGAGAATCATTCATTGCTTGCAATCATGTTACAAAGCTACAACGTATGCTGCAGCGTTTGCTATAGATGAGTTCTCTCCTATTGGTATATATTTGGGTACATTAATATTTCTCCATGCTTATGTTGGTGTAGCATTAGAATTGTTGCATTTCGATTCATGTATCTTCATGCTTAGCAAGTCACATATCCGAGTTAACACATTCGCGTACAATTTAGTCCTTAAATTAGTGTGAAAAAAGACATCATTAACGAACCACCAAATTGATATTAACATGAGACCAAATTAACTATTCTTTTAGTAGGTTTCTTCGTACAAAAGGTACTCAATAAATGGAAAATGACTTGTCATATTTTTTTTTTGATGATAGCTGACCACATGGTTGACTAGCTCTCACACCGAAAAATTATTGGATTTGGGGATTTTATTCATGTTTAACAATTTTATGAATTTCTAATTTTTTTCCAACGTTTATATAATTTGTAGGGGATTTGGTATAGGAAAATTGGTGATTTACTAATTAAATAAATTGGCATAGGATTTTAAAATGTGTGCTTTGCATCTATTTTGGTTGCACTTAGTGTTTAGAAACCTTATGGGAATTTTTCATATTTTTCTAAAATTTGTTCCTATTTTCTTACAGCAAATTCCAATTTTTGGAACATGCCAACAACCTTTTTCCTGAGGTCCAAATATTTTATATGGGTTCCTCATGTATAATTCTATCTCTCGGATTTTTTCTGGATTTTTGGAAGTTGTTGAGTATTTTCATGGTTTAAATGTGAATTTTAGACTTATCTAGAATTCTATAATTACTAGAAAAATAATTATATCGAGAATAAAAAGGTTTAAATCTTAGTCGACCAGCCTTGGCCTAGCTTGATATTGGTTTGCCTAAATCCATCCCACAATTTCAAAGCTCATTAGTGCTATGGGATACTTTTAAAGCCCATTAGCATTCAAAGCAGTCAAACCACCTATTTGTCCTACATTGCTAAAGGACGTGAAGATGTGGGTTTTTTCTCCCTATATATATAAACCACCTTTTTAGGAAGGCCGCTTTGTTTAGGATTCCCTAAAGTAGTCTTTGGGCGGCAAATCTTCTGCGGGTGTCCATTCTTCGTCTTGTTATCGCGCTGAGATCTTTATCATTTTTGGCCTCAAGATTTTTCAGTAAGACCCTCAGCGAATCTTGTAATTTTCTATCATATTCTTTTAGTCTATAATCTTTTGTAGGAACCCCTCCTACTCCATATATATTTCTTCATCTAACTCATCATAAAGGAAAGTTGTCTAACTCCCCATAGGAAGTTGCCGACACTAGCAATACTCTTATGATAGCAATCCGGGCTATAGGAGAGTAGGTATCAAGTGCTCGAAGCTTGACGTAGAGGCTGAACCAAGTGCGCGGGGTTTGCTGGTTTGGCCAGAAAACCAACAACGGAGGAGGGTTTCTTGGTTCGGGCCACGAAACCATGTCCGAAGATCTGGCGGTGGGGAAAAATGGTCTGACCGGTTTTCCAAACCGGTTTGACCGGTTTTTGTCTACGTGTCGAGAAGCTTCAAAGTGGAGGACACGCGGCGTGATCATGGATGTTGTGTCGGAGGGAAGCAACTCCAGATGGATGTGTGCCAGCCGGAGGAGAAATATCTACAACTTCCAAGAATGCCCTTTAGGGCGTGTATCGTAGAGCTAAGTTGTAGGGTTAGTTTAGTCTTTCGGCGGCGGCCATATATACTCACGTTGGTGGGAGATGGCAGCCACCTCTTGGAATTCTAGTTCGTTTGCTCTTTGTTTTCCAAGGCTAGCCAAGTGCTCCATGTTGTGAGGGAGAGAGAGGAGGGGATCTCTACACTTCGATTTTCCTCCACTTTCAAGTGGATTGCATGAAGGGAGGAGGGTAGCCCTTTTGTAAAGATGTTGTAACACCCGGAATGAGCATCAACATTCTAGAGGATTACCACACTACACAAACAACAAGATCGAAACACAAACACGACAGGCGGAAGCAAACATGAACCATCTAGATTAAACAATTTAACATGTCTTCACTGAGGTCATAAAATAGATAAGCAAAGACTTCATAACAAGCATTTTTATTACAACACATGGGTCCAAAGATTATAATTGTAAAGATGATGTGTGTGCACACGTGCTGCTAGTCCCATCCAACGATGCACCAACGAAACTCTAGAACCCGTGGAGGGGGAAAAGCGTATAAGGTTTATGAAAAACCTCAGCAAATAAACTGCTTCAGCTGAGTTATTTAAATAATAATTGATTAAGCATTAATTTAATAGTAGAGACATAGAGAAGCCAACATACCGAAACAATATATAACTTCAAGTAGTAAAGTAAATTGTAGATACTTCATATTGATGCTTCATAACTTTTGATGTAATAGTGCAATGCAATGCATGACTTCACTTCTACCCACACTTCCCAAGGATCGAAGTGAGGGCTGCAACCACATTGCTATATCTCATCGTGTGTTGCTGTACTGGTACTTACCGCACCAATCCGGCTACAGTTTCTTTATATGCATATACAACATGACGATGGAAATGCAAGATTACAATGCATGAACTTCATATACTTCAATAATGAAAACTTCAAGAGTAAAACCACACGTGGTTCATATAATACTTCAATATCAAAATCCAATTCAGATCATGTGGCTCATGTGAGGTACTGAAATTAATGGACGCAATTCAAACAACAAAGTTAAAGCATGTGGACCACAACGCCACGCTTACTTGCCTTCTCTAATGATAAGAAACGTGAGCTAAGATCGATCCAAAGGTGTGCCACATATACACAAATATATCTCAACACCAACACGAGCACATAAGGATATACGAATTTAATTTGAAGCATAATGCAAACGAGACATATGAGTAGTCAAACGGAATGCATTCGACGAGATTTACACATCCGTGGTCTCAGATCATTCATCGGGGCTACGGATCAAAATGTTATTTTTTCATTATCACTTTACGTCTTCCAACATACAAAGTGCATTTTATTCTTTTATGCATACTAGGTATTACATATGTTGACCTCGTGATGTTTAGTGGAATTTTGGAGGATTTTGTGTTCTTCAGATTTGAGGCCATTTCCTTGGGGGATTTTGTTGGCGATTCACTCATGAGTATTTACTGTTCCTTTTCTAGTGATTTACCCTCTCAATACTCGGGAAGTGCCTTCAATTTGATGAATTTCATTTGAACTCGAGAAAAGGAAGTCATATCGTAGATCTTTGATTCATCTTGATTCTGTGCATGTTTTGGGACGATTTCAGAGCCATGACTAGTTCATGATGTATCACACCTTTCCCCCAAAGTTTCGCTTGAATCCGTGGAGCCAATTGAGAGATTGTTTGAGGATAAGATCGTTTGAGCAGATTTTCTTGGTCTGTCTGACCTGTTTTATTACTGGAGGTGCTAAGTCATGGTTCTCAGTGTCTCTAGCCACGGGTTGTTGTTGTGTTGGCCTGTAGATTTTTCTTGGAGTGTTTGGAGCCTGTTTGTGTGGTTGCAGCGCTGGTTTTGTGTTTTTGAGCAAAACCGGTGACCAGTGACCGCTTTTGGTCTGAGTGCTGCAAGTTTTGGTTTCCGCTTTGTTTTGCAAGTTGGATTGCTTGGTGACTTGGTCCTAGGTTCAAAAGGACTCCAGTGGTTTTTTGGACTTGGCAAGGAAGTGAATTGGACGAGTTGGAAGTGATTTTGGGACATAGGTCGAGTTTGTTCTTTTGAGAGAATTTTTTGTTGGCTCCCATTCACTCCCCCCCCTTCTCTGGTCACCATTCCAATCCTTCAGTAACCCTTGCCCGCAAGTCTTGCCTTGTACTCCCTCCATCTATCTTTCTAAGGGGCGCACGAATAACAAGATTCTAAGATTACAATCTTTGACCAATAATTTAGCTAACAATTATTAACTTTTATAATGCAAACTTGATATGGTTGGATTTGTTATCAAATATACTCTCCATATAAGTTTATAACCATAAATGACATAACATAAGATAAATTTATGGTCAAAGTATAATTTAGAAGACAATGGCAAGTGAAATCATGCCTTACAAAGATAGATGGAGGGAGTACCTCTCAATAGTACCATCATGCCTCAACTTCTTTATAAATATCCATTTGCATCAAACTAGTTTACACCCGCTTGGATAATTAGTGATCTCCCAAGTCCCATTGGACATATTTCAGTCCATCTTACTATAGACTGCTTCCATCAGGTACTCAGCATACGGAGATGCATACACCTTGAATGTGTTTTTGAAACGTCATCCACAAGAAAGACAACAAAGTCATCACCAAAGGATTTCACAATCCTTAGTCTCTCATACTCATGCGTGGAGACTGATCAACCATATCATCGTCTTCGTCAAACATAACCGGTTCATATTTTGTTCAAGTAGAGTAAATTGCTCAAGGGGTTTATAGTCCTGAGTTTCACTACATGCAATTCTCATGGGACAAACATCCTCAAAGAATAAAGCATCTCTCGACTTCATGATTGTATTTTTTCTAATATCAGGAGTGTCCGATTTTACTACTAAGAATCTGTATGCCGTTCTAGTTTGTGAGTAACCCAAAAATACACAATCAACTATTTTGGGTCCAAGCTTTCTCCATTTTGTTGCTGTTATACTAACGTTCACATAAAATTAACATTAGGCTTACGCCCCTTCCATCCCTCATAAGGAGTGACACATCTTTGTTCTTTGTCACAACCCTGTTTGGTCAAAAGTTGATGTCAAAACTGCTTCCCCCCACCATTCATAGGTCAATCAAAACTCTCTAACATGGCATTCACCAAGTCTATAAGTGGTCTAACTTCATGGATTATACCATGCTCAATTCAAAATTGAGATAACTCAATAGAGATGTATTCTCCTCCACCAGCATCGCGCAAATGCTTGATCTTTGTCTCAAGTTGGTTCTCAACCCCAGCCTTTACGATCTCAAAATAGTGTAAAGCTTTATATTTTGTTTTCAACAAGTAAACACAACAATAATGTGTAGCATCACCAATTAGAGTCATAAAATATCTCTTGCCTCCTCTAGTCAATAATCCATTTATCTCACATAGATTAGAATGAATCTTATAGAAAATCCCTAGTGGGTCTTCTATGATTTTATATGAACTTTCAAAGTTTACAACATAGAAAATAATAACTAAAGAAAAAACCTAGTCAATCTTATAGATCCACACTTCAAAGTATTAAAACTTCCCAGATCCACCATTCAAACTTTCATGCAGGCCCTTAAACAAAAACTTATTTCACAAAACAACCCTTCCCATGATCTGGGACGAAATTAGGCCAGTCCATTTCTCCATTCCCCTTCAACTCTACCTCCCGCTCACCCATACCTCCATTTCTCCATTCTTCTGCCGTGATAGAGCATGTGCCACGTAAATGTTGTTCATAGTGCAGTGCAATTATGCTGGACATGCACCCTCTACAACACGCACCATCAACAGACTCGCTTCGCGTGGTTGAACACGGAAGGCGCTCCTTCCCAGGATTGCCCGACGCTCATTGCAGCGGTTTGGCTAGTGATGGTGCACGACACTCTTTACCTTGGGCAGTGGATGCTTGACAATGTTGACCTCTTGAACAACTACAATACTAAGAGGACTTAGCCTAGGATCTTGTTATAGTGCAGAAGCATCATGAACATGGAGGTTAGTAGGCACACATCACGGTCTTGGTGGAGGCAGTGGCCTGACTGAGAATTTGGATGGGGTCTGGAGGTAGAGGTCGAGGTGATGCAGTTTGGTGGGTGAATGCCCAGCAAGGGAGCTCGATGGAGCTTCTCGGCCAGGCGGGCGAGTGAGGGAGAAATGTGGGAGGGAGAGGAGGGCACGACACTTACGAGGTGAAGGCATGGATGCGGCTGATCTAGTGAAGGAGAGTGAATGTGTGGTTATTAGGACATGGTGCTCAGGCTGCTGAATGCAGCCTCGTCATGCGCAAGCGTTGACGCCAACAACTGCGCATGCACACGCAATGCGAAGGATAGCCGAGAAAAAGTTTCTTTCAAGTTGAAACATGAACAAGAAAAAGTTTTGAACTATGAGTTCTAGAACAAACCAAGAGCTACAACTTTCCTTTAAACATCTTGGTGAATAGTTCAACCAAAAAGTAGATGCGAGTTGATTTTTGGTCAAAATCTTGAATTCAAAAATTAGAGTTTATTTTGCATTAGCGATCTTTGGGTCAAAATTGAAAATATTCAGAGTTCAAAACTGTCGACGAATTATGTTGAGCACGTCTGCCAGGGGGTACCCCAGAGAGTAGATTTGCGGGGATCGCCGGACCTAGAACTTGATGGTTAACGCGAAGACACAACACGGAAGGATTTAGACAGGTTCGGGCCGCCCGTGTAGCGTAATACCCTACGTCTTGTATGGTGGTTTTGTATATTGCGTCTTCTAGACGTTGGGTGGTTCTGTTGAACTCTGATCTGATCTACCGAGCTAGGGACCCCTGCCCTCCTTTATATATCCTAGGGGGCAGGGTTACATGGCAAGTATCATAGTCGGTTTACAATTGGGAGTCCTAGTCCTAGTAGGAGTACACGGGTAGTTGTCCGAGTAGTTCTACTAGGACTCGGTCTTCTGTCTTGAGGGTACCCGGGGATGCATATCCCACAAGCCCCCAAGCATCTTGCACCTTCGATTCAAGTCTTGAATCTGCTTTAACATCTTCGAGTACTTGGAGCTAAGTCCAAGATGCTCTGATCTTCTCTGATGAGTAGTTTTATTGGTGTGCATCTGATGATGCACCCAATGGGTGTAGCCTCCGAGCCTCCTAATACTTTTAAGTAGTGCGAGGTTTAAAAGCAGTCTTCATCTTGAGTAGTTCAATGGCGTGCACCTAGTAAGTGCACCCATTGGGTGTAGCCCCCGAGCTTCAAGTAGTTTCATGAAAACTAGTCGAAGGTCTTGAATTGATCAGCAATAGGCACAAAAAATGTGTACCCCTTGAGTGTAGCCCCCGAGCCTCGAAGCGAATGGTTTACATTCGGTCCGAGGGTCAAGAACATAATCTTCAAAGTAGTGACTTGTTTAAAGTACTCGGCTAGCATTGTAGCGCCTCGCCGTTTGAGTGCCGACTGGTGTTAGTACTCGTCTCCATGTCTCAGCTTGCGATGTGTAGCCCCCGAGCTTCAAGCGACTAGTTAAAGTACTCAGATGTGAGCACCGACTAGTAGAAGTACTCGATCTGCTCCGCAGCGTCATGAAGAGGTGAAGTGGTGCCAAGTCTCACTGGTGTGAGTACCCAGTTGTGAACCCTGCAATTTAAATATATAGGATTAGTAGTATCTGATCAAAAAATAAATAATACCATCTGTAATGCTTGCAAAGCAAATACTAGCACTTGTAATGCATGTAAAGGTTTTTGCTCGTGCTCTTGTTAGACTTTCAACCACTCAAGTAGTAGCCCTGTTACGTTTAAACACTTGGTCCTGCTTAACCCGTCCTGTAACGTGAGACTGGTGTCTTCTTTGACGTGTCGGTGCGTAGGTGTTGCGAAAGAGCCGAAGCTTCATGAATTAAGGTGCATGCTACCGAGCGGTGTTTGGTCATTAAGAGATGACAACAAGCATAAAGTAGTCCACATGTGGTAAAAATATGTGTGGTATGCAAAAAAGCAGTCGGTTAGGACTTTTCTCCTGTTGGAGAAGTCGCGCGAGGGATTGTTACCCATCGGCGAGAATTATTATTGTTGAGGGATGTACTCTTTTAGAATAGTCGGCTCATGGCGAAGCATGTGTTTAAACAAACTGATAAAACTAATATGACTAGAAGCACATGATTTTGAAGAGCAAACAAACGGCTTCACATTGGTCAAACATGCACATTTCAAACTAGAGACAGTCAAAGATGAGGATTTTGCTTGTTGGCAACTGAATCAAATGTTCAATTTCAGACATGTTTGACAAGAATTTTTTTTGCCACCAAAACAGATAAAGCTTGAATGCGAATTTTGAAGCTCGTTCAACTTTAAAGTTTACAAGAAGACCTAGTGCATTGGAAAGCCGGTAGGTTGACACCATGCACATACATAATCACGATGGATTTGATGCCATATATGATCATGATGATGCACACAATGTATAAACCGCAGTTCATTGGGTTTTTGTTTCATAAATTTCTGCTTAAGTTGCATTTTCATAATTTTAGATGCTCGAATTTGCATTATTTGCCATCAATGCATGTATAAACACTAGTGGAAAGGCTCACATTCGTCCGTGTATGTTAGTACCGTATGTCTCGGTTCTAAAGGTGGCATGAAACCATTTTAGTATCAGGTCCAAATTTGAAAACCCCCGGAGCCATTTTAGTACCTGCTCAAAATACCACCCGGTACTAAAAATCACATTTTCGTACCGCATTTTAGTACCGGTCGGTCACATTTTAGTAACTCCAACCGATATTAAAGTGTGTCCACAAATGGCTTGCATGTTAGTGAAACTACTAGTGAAACTTATAAGATTGAAATGCTTGCGACATGATGAGATGCCTTAGGGGTATTTAATCATGATTAAAATTGAATTAACCCTTGGACTTTCACAGTAATCCTCATAAATGGCGTATATTTTCAGTTTCAGCTGAGGGATAAACCCTTTTGGCTTGGCTTTACATGCTACATGTCGCCTGCTGGTAACTGTAATGGTGGATGTCTGAACACTAGGCTAAAGCGCTGGGCCCAACTTCACTTCCGAGTGGAGGATGCAGCTGCAATGCAACTTCTGTTTGCACTCCCCGGTGCTCTCCACCTCAGATTTGGTATAGTTTGTGAACTTTGTCATGAAAATAGCGTATCAAAGAATGAGGTCCCCGGGCATCAACAACAGTTTGTTGGAACAGCTCTACTAGATTTTTGGTCTATGGCAACAATGAAAAAAGTTGCAATAGAGCCAAAAGTGTGGTAATAGGTACCAAATGAAACAAAGTCACTTTCATTGGCCGTCCTTGCAATTACCTTCGTACCAATAGGTGCATTGCAACGAGAACTTGTTCGTTTGGGGGCAATAGCAACAAGAATTGCCACACAATGAAGCATTGCATTAGATAGAAATTGCAACGGCTGATGTTCTGACTGCAATATATTAAATACTTAAAACTTAAATTGTCATCGGTTGGAATCGAACCTAGGACCTATTAGCACTAGCACGTAACACTTCACCACTACACCACAAGTATTTTTGTTGTTTAATTTGCTAATAATTTTTTATCCTATCTAATTACAACCAAAATGCACGAAAAAAACGTGGCAATAGATAAAAAAGCATGGCGATAGTTAGAAAAGTGTGGCAATAGTATTCATATATGAGTCCCCCCCTCCCGTGCTTTCTCCCCACGGGGCGGCTCGGGCGGAAACCCTAGCCGCCGCCACCCACCTCTCTCCCCTCCAATCCACCCCGCTGCCGTCGAAGGGCGCCACCAAAAGCCCGGTGGTCCCCGGGCACG
>OAMR01000774.1:411717-426146 GCA_900205405.1 Echinochloa crus-galli | reverse complement strand
GTGGGCGAGCGGCCTTGCGGCGGCGGCCAGGGTCGGGCGTGCTTTCGCGCGGCGGTGGCGCGCGTCCGGCGGTGGCCGGATCTCCGCTCCCTCTATGGCGCGGTGTTCGGCGGCGGCGGCGGCGCGGCCTCGGCAGATCTGGGCCGCCTCTTCGGGCTCCGACGGTCTGCAGCGTGGCCTCCGCTAGCCGGGGTTGCCGTGGTGGGAGGGGCTGCCTGTGACTCCTTCATGGCCGTGGGTACCGCCTCCAGTCTTCGCGTCGCCGACGAAGGTGTCCTCGGAGCGCCGTCAAGTCACCACCGTTGGGTCCATGTCCTCTAGCCCACTCTGTGAGGCACGGTGCCGTTCCGATGAGGGGACGGCAGAAGATTTGGAACCAATCGAGGGTTCCAAATCTTCCCGAAGGGTCATGTGTTGTCGTGCAGGTGCATATGGACAAATCACCTGTTGAACCTGGAGACATGAATCTTCTATCTGGGTTCAAGTATTAGATAGAGTGCAAGCTCGCGGTATGGAGTAAAAATACTTATGAAATGCAGCTCTCTGAATTATGCGTACTGTAGTGAAAACAAAATATCATGTTAAATACACTAATGATACATCAAAAATATCCTGAAAAATGCACAATGAAACAGTGACACATAATCCGCACAAATTAACAAAGATACATACCAAGATACCAATATAGCTTGGTTTATAACTCAACAGAAACTGTAAACAACGCGGAGTCACAATGTTCACATACTATTGGTCTATGAACCCATAATTCTGGTACCAAGTTTAAGGGAAAGGATACAAAACAGCACATGAAACATATTCAAGTACTATAGAACAAAAAAATGGACTGACACAACCGAAATTCCAGGAACGAAACCCACCTTGAGGCTCCCGTTACTCGCCATGCGCAGCCTCAACAATTCACACATCTCATGGTTCCATGCCACCGGTATCGGATGGCATCATATTCAGGTCCAGAAAGCACCTGTCAGCTAGGGGAATCTGCATATGTGCCAAAACCTCAGGAACGCCTGATGGTGGTTCTGTTTCATTACCCAGCCCATTTGCCTGCGGTGACTGCTGGACAGCTTCAAAAACCTGTGGTAGCCGTTTATGCACAGTAGCATTTGCCACCACCTGCTCCGTTATTGTAGGATGCATGTTATCACTGGCAAGCAGCACTGGTGGATGCATGTTCTCGTCAGTTGGAAGAACTGCTGGATCTGATGATTGGATGGTACCACTGGAGCTGCCAGAGCCGTCTTCAAGCAGCATATTCTTGCGCTTGTTATGAAAGGACATATGGCCTCCTAGGGCTTGGTATGAAGAGAATTCTTTATTGCATTTTGTGCAAACAAAAAGTTTACTAGATGATGGCGATGGCACCTTCACAGTTTCCTTGCTAATTCTCTCTACCAATGTTGTCAAAATCTTTGCCACTTCCATCATCTATCTCTGCTGTTTCTCCACTGGTATGCATCAGATGCGAAGGTCACATTTGCTGATAAGTCTATCGTAGCAGTACCATGCTTCGGGTGCCAAACCGGTGCCATTGACATATCTACTATAGTCCTTGATGCCCCCATAAAACGTGTCAACTTAGGCTTCTCTTTCTTATTTGATTTTGGCAAAGACACAACAGCTGGGTCTGAAGACTCCATCAAAATGGTTTGTTCAGCCATCATGCGCATGCGCTTATAATCCTCACGTCGGTGACTACCCATGTGCCCATGTAGTGAACTGATCTTCTTGAAGCTCTTGCTGCACTGATCACATATGTCCACATCACTTCCACAATCACTGCTGTTCGCAGTTGCCCTGACCACAATATTTTCTGATGTGCTCTTTCCAGCTATTACATTCTCCATGTTATGAATCATAGCATTTTGGGAGGAACTAATTTGATTCATTCTAATTGGATCATTTTCAACCGCCATAATTTCCAATGATGCAATTGGGTTAACTACATCAGTACTGTTGCTCTCCTTTGCAGCTCTGTTGATTGCATGATCTGTGTACTTTTTAGCATTATACACAAGAGGGATTTCATCACTGGTTTCAATATTGGTGATTTGAGGTTGTGCCAATAAAGGAATTAAATTCCGAGCAATGTTATACTCAATACTTTCCAATGGATCCCATGCATTTTCATTGTCACTCGACCTCACCTCCTGCAATGGGATGGTATAATTAGAAGGTAGTGTCCCATACTTGTCCACCATGAACTTTTGAACCAAGCCAGAACCTACAACTCTACTACACACAAACTGCTCTCCATGGGATTCTTGATTTGTAGAACCATTTGTCATGTTCAGCTCCTCTCTTAATTGCATTCCTTTGTACATAGCTTGGGTGGACTAACTTTGCTACCGAGTGAAGCTCGACCTGTTGTACTTGTACAGGATTGCAGAATTTATTCTCTGCCTTTCTTACGAGTTGTTTCTTTTTGAATTGCACTTTTATACGACATAGGTATACGGAGCTCCATATATCCTAACAGCCTCTAGTAAGGGCATCCCTAACATTTTCTGCAATACAAAAGATGCACATTGTCCCTTAGATAATTTTTATTATAGATCCAAATAAAGATAAAATATAAATATGTTTTCCATGAACGCATATATATAAACATGCTGCGGAAACATATATATGTAGAAAATCGTGATATATGGAGGACCAAAACAGAGAAATGTGACTTATCTGTTGTACAGACCAATTTTAAGAATATAACACCGTAATTGGTGGTTCCCATAAGAGAAAAAAAATGATATTCAGAATAATACATGAACCTTACTACAACAGTTAACAAGAAAATTTAGAACTTTTTTTAACTTATCTATGATTTCTTTTCCATACTCTCCAAAAGTAATATTACTTCATGCAACACATAGTTCTCCGGATCTAACTTAAAATAAGCAAAAGCAAGAAATAAAGGAGCTCAAAGAACCCCTATCTACATCATGGAATGAAAATTGAACACTGCACACTTAAATCAGGAGGAAGATATAACGCTGGCCTCCGAGAAAGCTAAAAAATCATGAAAATGGACAGAACTTACTACGTTGGAAGGATCTTTGGGAGATCTGAAGTCCTATATAACATATGTTGATTTCATTGAAGATGGTACTGCAGCAAGATGAATCGTACCGAAACAGAAGATTAACAAAGCGAACTGTCAGTCCTGATTTGAAGTACTTTTTTCCTCCAAAGATCTCTAGAACGAATTAAACTTATTGTATTGAGTAATTATGTTAATGAAACTTCACCTTCTGGTGTCTAACAGAGGAAATAGGGGAGGGTAGAGAATCAAGTTCTGCTCTTTTGAGGTCTATCACTACGGGAAACAGGGCATTTGCCGTGCACCTGGGGTGGGGCCAGGCTCTTTGCCGTGCGTCACAAGCCTGGCGCACGGCAAACAATATTTTTGCCGTGCGCCAAAAGTAGACCGCACGGCAAAAATGTTGTTTGTCGTGCGCTAGGTTTGTGACGCAAGTTTGCCGTGCGCTCTATTTTTGCCGTGTGTTTTAACAGTAGTACACGGCAACCTTGGTGTTTGCCGTGCGTGCGGTATAAAGCGTACCGCAAACAGTTCGGCGCACGGCAAACTATCGTTTTTCGGTAGTGTATGACCCAATGGAACAAGAGGGTACGTAGAATGAGAAAAAGAATCACCTTGATGATGGGGACAGAAAGGGGATTTTATCACATATGGGGTAGTATTACTAGCAGAGAGCCTATCATGGGACATAAATAGCTGGGGTATAGTGGAGAGGCGTGGCATGCATGACAAATCTAGTGAGAGCGACATTAACTTACTACCAGGAATGGATTCTCTCCATAATTTATTTGGCATCAATATCCTTTTGTTTAATTCTTTTTTGCATACCAATAACTACAATAATTAGCTCAATGTATCCATCTGCCCATCGGTACTGAAATTAAAAAATAATCTGCAAGGGCTACTCCATCAGCAATATCAATAATGTAAGTTCGCTGTATGGCCACAGCAATAACCATTGATAATAACCATAGAAGAATATTTATAATTTTTTGTGTCATAGCACCGGAATTTTCTAAAACCCACTAAATTTTGCATTCGCACAATAATAGTTTTTTTCTCGAACACTCAAGGAGAGTTGCGTATCTATATACTAAGAAGGAAAAAAAAAGGTGAAAGCACCTGTGACCATTACACAGGTTGTTTTCTTAGGGAAAAACTCCGATGAAACAACCCCAACTTACACTCAGTAAAGACTACTTAAACACAAGAATGACTACTAGACCACAAATACTCAAAAACACAAATAATTATCCTGCTGGTAGCTGGGCGATGATGTGACCCAATCCTCGAGCCCGGGCCAGTTCCCACAGCTCCTCCCTAACAGATGACAGCAGGTGATTTAAGGCTGCCGACCATCAAAGACGCAGCCATTTTGATGGTTCCAAAGTGTCCATGCCACCAGAATTATGGTAGAATCCGGAATTGTGATAGAATCCATTACGATAGTTCGCACAATTGCAATTAAATTTTCTACTTGCATTGCCAGATTACACCAGAAACTAGATAGATCTGTGACTACTAGGTAGAAGCCACTGGATGGTACAAGACAAAATAACTAGCAGCTAGAATTACCATTGTAATCCTTGGTGATCATATTGAAAGAAACGATGGTATAATGTTTAAAATACAGTGACACTTCATTAAATCATGGAACAAATATGCATTCCTGTCTTAGCATACTTTTTAGTGGTTTTGTTTTCCAAAGGTAGAAAATTTGTTCAAGTGTGATCCATATGACTATTTTTAATCTTGATCTATTCCTACTTTTTTGTATTCAATCATAGTCCATCAATACATCAAATTAAGTATGTTGTAGATATGCAAGGTGTCTCCCGTAGTATGTTCCCTGAAACAGAAAGGTTTTCTATGTTCTCACTAAGTAAATAGTTTGCAAACCATGCCTACTTCTACTAGTACATCTATAGCCATACATTCAAATGATCGGATTAGTGTATTCCTTTGGCATCCTTTATGCATTGTAGTGCAATCACCATCGCTGGGCGTAATTTGACTGTGCAAAATATTTCTTTCCCAAAAACTTCATCCTATAATATTTTGTTAATGTTTATAAAATCATAATATGTAGCATGTATATTTAAATAAGAACAAAAATATGACAATTTTTTAGCATATCACTCGCATGTTATGAACAAATTATTCTTCACCAAAATGTGAACTTAAACTGTTAAGCATCGCTTTATAGAAACGTTGTGAACTCTGTAAACAGCTGTTCACGCAGATCTATATGTTGTGTGGGAAATTTAAGAATAGTCATCAATTATAGCCCAAATTAGCTGCCTTGTTTTAATCCTAGTCCAGAATTGGGTAGTATTCAATATGTGCTTAGTTATTGTCATTAACACTGTCCTAAGGAGAGTGCGTGACCATATATTCTTGTTGATTTCTTTTGAACAAAAGTATATATATTTTGAGTTACTTGGTTATTAATGATTGTGTCAAACGCCATCTAAAAAGATCCCCACACATCTTTTCTATTTTTTAAGGAATCCACACAATCTTTCCACGATCTTAGCCCGAGATTGTTTTCCTCAACTTTTGAAGAAAATGGATGTATTTTTTTGCATATAGCCAGAATGGGGTTTAATTATAGGTACAAATTCAGAATATGCTGATGATACAATCTTTATGGAACATCACCTGGAAAAAGCCCGTAACATGAAGCTGTTGTTTTGTGCCTTTGAGCAATTATCGGGACTCAAAATTAATTTCTATAAAAGCGAAATGTCCTATTTTGGCGAGGCACAACAAGCTTTGGATCAGTACACAGAATTATTTGGTTGCAACCAAGGAGCTTTTGCATAAGTATTTGGGTATTCCAATACACTATAGGAAACTATCAAATGCGGATTGGAAACGAGTTGAGGAACGCTTTGAGAAAAGACTCAACAGCTGAAAAGGCAAACACCTCTGGGCAGGTGGGCGGCTAACACTAATAAACATAGTGCTTAGTAGCCTGCCCATGTATTGATGTCCTTTTTTGTGATTCCATAAGGGGTACTTAAGAAGCCGGACTACTTCCACTCAAGATTTTATTGGCAAAGTGATGACCCGAAACAAAAGTACCGCCTTGCTAAGTGGAGCATTTTGTGCCAGCCCAAAGACCAGGGAGGATTAGGGGTTCATGATTTGGAGATTAAGAATGACGCTCTGCTAACTAAATGGCTTTTTAAATTTCTCACAACACAAGGAACTTGGCAACAAATTTTTTGCAATAAGTACTTGACCTCGAGACCTCTCTCACAAAGCTACTAGAAGAATGGGGATTCACACTTTTGGGCAAGCCTCATGAAGGTTAAAAGTGATTTTCTCCATTTTTGAACATTAACAGTTAAAGATGGGTCACAAATCCATTTCTCGGAAGACAAGTGGTTGGGACACACAACCTTAAGGAGGCAGTATCCTTGCTTATATAACATTGCGCGACACCAACAAATTACTGTTGCCGAGGTTTTCAGCGCACGAACCATTAGTTTATCATGGCCCAGGGACCTCATATGAAACATGTTAGTGGGTTGGAATGAATTAATTCCACGCTTGATTAACATTGGTTTGAGTCAAGACCAGGATGAGTTTCGATGGAACTTACATCCAAGCAGCCAGTTCTCAGTGAAATCTCATTATATAGATCTTAATGATGTCCCTAGTCTAAATAAAAAATTGTGGAAGTTAAAAGCCTCGATAAAAATTAAGATCTTTCGGTGGTATTTATAAAGGGGGGGGGGTAATATATTATGACCAAAGATGATCTAGCAAAACGTAACTGGAAAGGTAGTCAAAGATGTTGCTTTTGTCACAAGGATGAGACAATTAGGCACCTTTTTTTACTATCACTTGGCTGGTGATGTGTGGTCGATTATACAAGCGGCTGCAGGCATTTCTAAGCCTCATAGTGTGTCACATATGTTTGGGACTTGGCTAGGGGGATTTAGGGAGGTTCTGAAACCACTTGTTTTTTCTGGGAGTGGCTGCTACATGTTAATCGCTATGGCTATGCAGAATAATATAGTTTTTTGAAAAAGACAATTGTTCTCCAATGCAGGTTATCTTTTTGGTAATACACTGGCTCCGTACGAGGCTATTTTGCAATGGCTAACTTCATAGGATATGGTTGTGGCGGCATCACAACAATTGGCATGGGTGGTCAAGGAGTTTTTTACCAAGCACATGGGTGGCGGTCTAACCTTTGAATCAACCGGCATTATAGTGTCAGATCTCTTTTCTTTCTTTTCAGGCCGTGTGCATTAAACTATGCAGAGGTCGGAAGTGTTTTTCAAGACCTTGTATCATCTCAATATAATGCCTTGGAAAAACAATAAAGCTTCTTTTATCGAAAAAGGTACAAAATCTCCTTGAGAATCGGGCTTGACCAATGAGATCGATAAATCCATGACTTGCAACAATCACTACTAGAAAAGTAGCTATAAGTACCGGTCAGGAACCCATATTTAGTACCGGTCATCCCAGCCGGTACTGGATGATCGACACTAATGAAAGCCATCTACTACCGACTAGGCAATAAGTACTAAATCATACCATTCAGTACCGTTTGGTAACCACCGACCGGTACTAAATGGTGTCGCACCCAAAAAATAAAAAAAAAATTATTTGAACAGCTGGGCAGCCGCGATTTTTCACACATTTTTTAGCCGGTTACGTATGTTTTGAGCCGGTATAAAATGAAAAACTGAAATTCATCCACCTACATTTAGTAAGGAAATAAATACCCGACACTAAACTGGCACAGAGCCATTTTAGTACCGGTCCAAAACACCTGCCGGTACTAAAAGTCGCATTTTAGTGTCGGTTGGCGTCTTGGCCTGGTACTAAAATGGCGCGCCCATTTAGTACTGGTCAATAACAACAACTGGTACTAAAATATAACATTTAGTACCAGTAGACCAATTGGCGCGGTACTAAATTTTCTCCACGAGTTACTTCAAAAAGAAAACATCTCCCTCTCAGTAACAAGTGATGCGTTGGTGGGCTGGTAATAAGAAAAGCAACGCGCGAGACTACAGGTCATGGGTTCGAATCCTCGCGGTCAGATACGTGCATTTACGCTATTCAGTACCGGCTGGTGATGACCGGTACTGATGAAGATTTTTGTAGTAGTGTATGTGATTCGCATAAAGAAAATGAACCTGTTACATTATATAAGTCTGCAGAATACTGTTGAAAATAATCTATGGCCTCATGATGATATATGCAAATATTGACTTGTAGTGGCCAATGATGTGGTGTGCTTGTCACAAACATCATTTGGGCACGGGTCATGCTCATGCTGAATAGAGTAGTTATGCATAGTGCGATCTGCATAGACGCATTGTGCAGCAGAGCACTGAGTAGGTTCTGCAGTGGAAAACAATCATTATTGCGACCTGCTAAACTGGCAGTGTGTAATTCACCAATATAGCAAGCTTGCCATGACGAAGATCAACATAGTGCTTGAGACCTTTTTGTGCCTCACTTTAAATTACTGCCACTCACCTTTTGTGCCTCACCAATTGCACTTATTCGTAAAAATGCGGCACTGCGAGCCTACTTTTTGGTTTATCTCCAAAGTTTTGGCAAGCCAGAATCTCAGTAGACAATGTGCCAATATTTTGGTAAAGTAAATGTGATATGGTGTCAAGTTTTTTGGTAACAAACCAAGTGGTGACAAAATCTTGCCTTCCATAATATTGGTAGTGAACCAAGCAAGCCCTACACTTTTGCAACACCGAACCAGCAACTAGCATCAACTTATTTGCTAACATACAGCAATCATTTGCTTTATAGACGACTTGTGGGCCAAAATACTCACTTACACATACATGCAACTAGCATCAACATTATTGAGAAAAGTGCAGGGATAGAATAAACACCGTGGAATTAGTGCCCGCCAGCAATTTAATGCTCTTTACAGACTCATGCACACGCTAGTGGCATTCTTCTTTCAAAATACTCACATACACACACATGCAACAATCTTGCGTAACCGGCTTTTATTATCACCATATGTTCATAATTAGATTGTATCCATATCCCAATTTACTAGAGAACTATTGTCCTTCTCGACAACTCTCTGGTCATTCCTGTAAACATATCTTCGTGCCCAATAAAGATAGACCATGAATGATACCAACTCAAGAACACTGACCAACCAATAGAACGAATCAAGCTTACTTCTGTTGAGGTTGGCTCCATCTAGCCACCCTTGCTTCCTTCCACCTTGCCTTGTGACCCGATTCACAAGCTCAATAAGTAAAGTCACAAGCCATGCTGCCACTCCGAGCATGCAATAAAAAAGTGAGCTCCCAATGGACTTCATACTGGTAGAAGCTTCGCTGTAGAAGAATTCAAGAAGACCAACAAAAGAAGTAACATCCACAACCCCAATGAAGAAGAACTGAAGCACAAGCCAGAAGACAGACATTGGAACCGCAGCAGGTGAATCCATGAGGCCACTTTCTTCCGCTACCCTCTTCCTCTTCATCTCCACAATCGCTGCAACAATGTTGGCCATCATAGCGGCCACAAAACCGATGCCGATACGCTGGAGGTGCGTGAAACCACCAACATAACCAGTCCTTTTGCGCAAGAATGGAACAATAAATCTGTCATATACCACCAGTATGACCAGCTGAAAGACTGTTGGAATGACAAAGAGTGTCGCTGGGGGCACATTGATTGCACCAAGTTTCGTGTTCATGGTGTTCCCTTGCTGAACAGTAAAGGTGAGGACTATGGATGCTGGCATGTAGCCAAGCGCAGAGGTGATGAAGATTGGAATCATGCGGATAATAATCTTGGTTTCCTCTACTTGGTGTATAGTGCAGGTGGACCAGAATTCTCCTTTTCCATTATCAATTGCAGCTTTGTCTAGGCACCTAACACATGTAAAGATTGACAATAATATATATAAGCTATAATTTGCCTAAAATTTGGAGAACATAATGCTTTGACGTGAACATACTCTAATCCTTTAGTTCTCCCAAGAACCTCAACTCCTTTAGCGTCATCTCCGGTGATCTGATTCAATCCATTTGGATTGTCATACAATTGAAGATTCCTTTTCCTGAATGCTGCAACAAGTACCTTAAACAGAAAATTAAATTTTCCAATATTATTATCGAGGTAGCAAAAAAAATTTTCAGGTCTAGTATTTATATATGCAAGATTGAAAACAGTAATTTGATGCACAAAGCAATACTTACCTGAAAAATTCTTGTGAGAGGACTTCCAGCCGGTAATCGATTCCTATAAAATGGGAATCCAGCCGCCCATATCACCAGACCTAACAGTACGGTCCCAGCACAAACAGAAAATCCCACATCCCATCCTTTATTGTTCTCCACCCACACAATGAACAACAACCCAACAAAGCCCCCAAATGAGACGGCGAAGGTGTACCAGTTGAAAAAACTCGCCTCCAGCTTTTGCTCAATGGGGTCGGACTTATCAAACTGATCACCTCCAAGAGCTGGAAGGCATGCCCGAATTGCTCCTTCACCAATACATATCATGTAGATGCCCAAGAGTAGAAGGCTCAGGTTGGAGCCATGGACTGTCTCACAGGTATTTGGAATTTTGCATGGTGGCGGGTGCAGAGAGGGTACATGAGCCTGGATAGCTAGTAGAATATAGCCCTGCAAAAGAAGAGGTGAGCATACCTTGATTGCAGGTAAATACATAAAACATGTGCTATAATTTTTTTCTACTTTTGGAGTCTGAAATTACCTAATGCGTGAATAGAATAATTTTCTGGGAATATGGATATTTGGCATATTTGTATTAGGCTTTAATGTCAACTAGCATGACTATATAATTAACTTATTAGATAACTCTAGCTAGATGACATAATGAAGCATGTGATGAATGAATTTTTTACAGGCGTATTTATAGGACGAAATGGAAAACTGACAGTTAAAAATGCCAGAACATTGGGTCTGCTCATATCTTTATCGCTACAGTTTTAAAAAAAGTGGGCGTGCTCAATGATTGAGGCACCTTTTCGTGTAAGACAATCAGGAGTAACAAGAGCTTATTGAGTGTACGAAGTCCAAGAAACCCACTATTTCAATTTGATCCGACTGAATCAAATTCAATCAGACATTTCTATGATAATTTCGTCTACACAATCTGGACCACAGGAGTGACTGCGTTGTTACAGAGGACGTCAAGTTCAATACCAGGATCTCAATGGGGGCGAAGATGAGAATGGTGTAAAACCGCTTGATGTAGGAGTCTGCAATGAAGGCTGCTGGGATGGTGAACATCTGCAACACGGCGACAAATATTGTGGTGGTAGTTGAGGCGGCCGCGACTCCCATGTTCATTGTACCACGCAGGTAGCTAACCATGTTCATGCTGTTGGCAATGTTGACTACGTTGCCCAACCATACAATGACTGCGCATACAAAGCTCAGATTGTGAACAAGAATTAAATGGCATATAAGCACTCATTCGAAGCTGAAAAGTGCAAAATTAAACTATTCAACGTCCTATGTAAAAGGAAGGCGAGAGTAGTAGCTGTCATGCAAAAAGTATAATGCAGTAGCTAGGTGTATCTTGGACATTTTCCTAACTGTATGGCCTTTTTTAGCTTTGATTATTGTTACACTGATTGATTTGTATGAACATATCCCTATTAAGTAATCTGTTCAGTACCAATCAGGGGGTGTCGTTATATTTATCCATTTGTTCCTGTTGCTGCTTCAATATTATGTAAGCCGTGTATCATTTTTTCATTATGTTCATTATGTTTTGTGTGCCTTGATTGTTGCATACCAAAAGTACTTCTAATAGTGTGGCACTTCAAGCTACCTGTTGAAACAAATGTGGCTCATCATCTAGTATATCTAATGAATGCAGCATATATCAACCTCTACATGCTATCGTTTTTTTATGGAGACATCAAATATGAAATTTGGTCAGAAAAAAACAAGTATCAAAACTTCCAAAACAGTGCGTATGATCTAGAAGAGGTAATAAGGGCGAAAGCATCACGGAAAAAAGGGTCAATTACTATAAATAAACATTGAAGCTCTCACTCCTCCATGCTTCTTGGTATCAACCGGCCTCCCTCTCCAGTCCACAAGCCCTGCTGTGCTGCCCATTCGTGCGTGTGCGTGCGTGCGTGCGTGCGTGTGTGTGTGTGTGTGTGTGTGTGTGTGTGTGTATAACTATATAAGTGGAGATTAGTTTGCTGGTGAAGGGGCAATTTCTCGGAGCAGCAAACGTGTGGTAGATGTCTGCCAATAGGGGAAAAAAGCATATTATGATGGGCATCGGCAGAACCGTACCACAAAAGGAAATAATGGCAATGATGAGCGGAGTGAACCCCATGGAAGCGTAATTACAACGTCACCCGTGCGTAACAAACACAAAACTCGATCAAGCTAAGCCTTGCCAACTGCATGCATCTTCCTTGCTACTAGACTGCATTGTATTATATTAGTTCCAGACTTCAAACCATAAGTTGATTACTGTGTTATTTCTTTGTAAAAACACCGAGAAAAATAATGTGCCACGTTGTCAGTCTTCCAGGCAAATTCAACCGTTGATCCTATTGTGTCTACATACTGGTGACTTAACTGAACTATTCTTTAACGGTAGTAAACTTGACATATTGGCATACAAACGGCAAGAAGCTTTGTAGTGTTCGTAATTGACTCGACATGCTTTGAGTACATTATTATGACCTCGTTCATATATTGAAAAGGCATTCTAGCTCCATATTACCTTTTACATACCAATGGATCATCAGAACACTATTACACAGACCCGCTTTAATACTGGTTTTCAACTGGAATTAGTCCCGGATTCATAACCAGGCCGGACTACCAGTCTGGGACTAGAGCAGGCACATTTAGTCCCCATTGGAGATACTGAATCGGCACCAAAGGGGCCTGCCACTGGTACGGTTGTGCACAAACACATCAATAAAGAATGCGAGAATTGAGTATGATACGCATTTATTGCATCGTTCTTTAGAATTAAAATATTACAGGCCATGCAGATCATCTTTATATAGGCATACTGCCTTCAGAAGTTTATTAGGTGGCATTGTTAGCCTTTCTATATTCCGGTTGGCTAAGTACTTCATAGCTTAGCTAGGAAGCTGGGCTAAGATTTTTGGTTGTTTAATCAGTGATCATTGGTGAGTAAGCACGTCGTGGATGCCGGCCTGGGTTAAACATATAAGTAGAGATGAAATATAATACATGTAGAAAAAAATCATTTGTTAAAGATATCTTGAACAAACTTGATAATTAAATACCCGAAAAAAACTTTATGATAATTAAATAAATCATATAAGACAATTTATATTCATAAAATATGTTAAATAAAGTACTTTAATGTAATTTACATAAATAATATATTTAACAAATAAATATATAAATCAATATAATATACTTATAGGTTGGTACAAAGATGTATTTATTCTATACACTACGGATAATATCGGATATTCCATCCATATTTATATTTATTTCGAATACGGATACAAATTTGAATCACGCAAAACAGATTCCGATATATCCACTTTAGTTACCCTAGCAAAAAAAGATATGGACGGATATCCATATTTACGTTTGAGCGGCGGATATCAGATAATTTGGATAACCACTTTCCCATTTCCATCATTAGGAACCATCCTTCATAGTTCCACGCCACTCCTTTTTCCCACACAGTTTGCAAGCTTTTCCTTGGGTAGATATGGAACGGACCGTATAACCGATATATCGTGTTGCAAAGAACTGTGCTTGTTGCACCTTAGTAGGTACATGGTCTGAATGTACATTTAGACAATGTGATTAACTCGAGAATAATTATTGGGTCTGGAAAAACAATCACTTATTACGTGGTAGTTGAAAAATAGTTGGATAAAAAAACCTATAATTAATAAAGCCAGTTGCATTGCAACTAAATTGCTCCTTCCGCTCCATATTACTATTCACTATTAATCTTTGGAAAAAGTCTATTTTTGACCATCCAACTATTGCCTGAGTTTGGTTTTGACCATCGAACTTCAGAACCGTATATCTTTGGCCATCGAACTATCAAAACCATTCAAATTTGGCCATCATGGCGGTTTTCATAAGTGGTTTTAAGTTTTTTATTTACAATCTAGTCCTTAGATCTTAAAATGATTATTATTTTTTGCTCGTACCTCCGATTTAGGTGATTCTTGCGGTCACGTGTTCATAACAGTGGGCTTTATCTTTTTAAAATAGTCTTTATACTATTTTATCACTATTTAGTATATTATTTTTATGTTGTGTAAAAACACCAATATAAGAAAAGTAAAACAAACGGTTACAAAATAATATGTCCATGACTTTAAAAGATAAAGCTCATCGTTACG
>OAMR01000774.1:398589-409797 GCA_900205405.1 Echinochloa crus-galli | reverse complement strand
GCACACGCTTTGACGGACGTTATGCATGTCTATACCCACGCAGATGCGTACTTACCAAAGTGTACATAAAATTTTAGGCCTGATCGATCTCAGGTCATGCGGGCATGTAGCACTGACCGTGCCCATGTTTTTTTGCATGACCGGGTAAGGGCAGCTCCCGTCCTAGTTCGATTTGTGCAGGTGAGGATAGCTAGTCGAAGATAAATACGGTTTATTGGTAGCTGCAGCGTTAGCATAGATTTCTGGGACTCACACATACAGTAGAAAAATTTCTCAATACTTCCATCGCTCGGATGGGGTGGTGAAGCCCTACCCTGTGCCTGAAATGTTTCTTTCAGCAGTGTTCGATCTCTGGATATTTCTTGTCTGACACATAAAGGTCACGCTCCCGGGCGTGCATAGTTCGGTATTTTTGGGTTATTCATCGATTTTGAGCAATATTAGAGCTGGCCTGATCACAGAGAAATAGCCCAAACTCAGTTTCAGCATTCTCACCAATCTTCCCTCTAATTATTGAGTTGTCTGCAGGACGTTTCCAGAGCCATGGTCCCTGGCTGCCAATCAAAGATTTGTAGGAGCAGCGCAGATAAGCAGAACGTGCAGGTCTATGGAAGAAAAGTTAGCATACTGTTCGGATCGGCGTCTTGTTGACATCATCATGAGGATAACATATCATCACATATTCGTTTCAAATTAACATTCGTGATTGACCTTTTTTATACAAACTTTAACCATTCGTCTTAATAAATGAGTTACGCAAGAATAATTTATTTTGTTTGTGGCTTCTTTTATTCTAGAACATAATTATATATAGAGAGGATTAATTTTCTAAACAAGATAAGAGGTCAAATGTTGTGAAAAGATTAAGGAAAAAGTCCATTTTTGACCATCCAACTCTTGTCTGAGTTTGATTTTGACCATCGAACTTCAAAACCGGATATATTTGACTATCGAACTATCAAAACCGTTCAAATTTGGCCATCAGGATGGTTTTGATGGGTAGTTTTAAGTTTTTTATTTACAATTAGTCCTTAGATCTTAAAATGATTATTACTTTTTCTTGTACCTCGAATTTAGGTGATTCTTGCGGTCACGTGTTCATAACAGTGGGCTTTATCTTTTAAAATGCCTTTATACTATTTTATCATTATTTAATATATTATTTTTATATTATTGTGTAAAAACACCAATATAAGAAAAGTAAAGCAACCGGTTAGAAAATAATATGTCCATAATTTAAAGAAAAAGCTCATTGTTAAGAATGCATGACCACAAAAATCACTTAAATCGGATATACGAGAAAAAATAGTCAAATAATTACTATTTTTTCTCGTATATCCGATTTAAGTGATTCCTGTGGTCATGTGTTCGTAACGATGAGCTTTATCTTTTAAAGTTATGAACATATTATTTTTTAGTCGTTTGTTTTACTTTTCTTATATTGGTATTTTTACACAACAACATAAGAATAATATATTAAACAGTGATAAAATAGTATAAAGACTACTTTAAAAAATAAAGCTCACTGTTATGAACATGTGACCGCAAGAATCACCTAAATCCAAGGTACGAGTAAAAATTAATAATCATTTTAAGATCTAAGGACTAAATTGTAAATAAAGAACTTAAAACCACCCATCAAAACCGCCCCGATGGCCAAATTTGAATGGTTTTGATAGTTCGATGGCCAAAGATATCCAGTTTTGAAGTTCGATGGTCAAAACCAAACTCAGACAAGAGTTGGATGGTCAAAAATGGACTTTTTCCTTAATCTTTTCACAACATTTGACCTCTTATCTTGTTTAGAAAATTAATCCTCTCTATATATAATTATGTTCTAGAATAAAAGAAGCCACAAACAAAATAAATTATTCTTGCGTAACTCATTTATTAAGACGAATGGTTAAAGTTTGTATAAAAAAGGTCAATCACGAATGTTAATTTGAAACGAATATGTGATGATATGTTATCCTCATGATGATGTCAACAAGACGCCGATCCGAACAGTATGCTAACTTTTCTTCCATAGACCTGCACGTTCTGCTTATCTGCGCTGCTCCTACAAATCTTTGATTGGCAGCCAGGGACCATGGCTCTGGAAACGTCCTGCAGACAACTCAATAATTAGAGGGAAGATTGGTGAGAATGCTGAAACTGAGTTTGGGCTATTTCTCTGTGATCAGGCCAGCTCTAATATTGCTCAAAATCGATGAATAACCCAAAAATACCGAACTATGCACGCCCGGGAGCGTGACCTTTATGTGTCAGACAAGAAATATCCAGAGATCGAACACTGCTGAAAGAAACATTTCAGGCACAGGGTAGGGCTTCACCACCCCATCCGAGCGATGGAAGTATTGAGAAATTTTTCTACTGTATGTGTGAGTCCCAGAAATCTATGCTAACGCTGCAGCTACCAATAAACCGTATTTATCTTCGACTAGCTATCCTCACCTGCACAAATCGAACTAGGACGGGAGCTGCCCTTACCCGGTCATGCAAAAAAACATGGGCACGGTCAGTGCTACATGCCCGCATGACCTGAGATCGATCAGGCCTAAAATTTTATGTACACTTTGGTAAGTACGCATCTGCGTGGGTATAGACATGCATAACGTCCGTCAAAGCGTGTGCTAATGTCCTGCATGGGTTAAACTTACAATCTCTCTTCTCTTTCAGATGTCAGCTAGAACATAAACATCACTACTATAGAAATATCCATCCGTTTGGACCGGTGTGCTGGACTCAATAATGGTTGAGTTGCATTTGTCAATATCGCTCGATCATATACCTAACAGCATCTAACATGGAGCGTCAACAATATTCTTGATGTCTCATCCTTCTGCTTAGACTGGCTTTCTCTCCCTCCTTTTCCTCCACTCTCCCGTTAACGAGGTCGAGTGCCAGCTTACCGCGGAGGATTAATGGGCAGTCGGGGTAGACCTTCTGGGGACGTGGATCCGGTGAATGACTAATAAGAAAGTGAGAGCCCCCGGTTTTAATATTACGGTTCGATGGGAGATCCCGACCTGGGAGTCGGAACTCGGACCAGTATGGTAGCTGCATGGCGTTGATATCACTAGCTCGTACCAACTATACTATATAGTAAGTCACGGATCAAGGCACCATAACAAAGCACGGAGCATAGAGCTAGAGGCTGAAGAAGAAATGGTGGCTTAGTGTCATGGAAACCACCTTTGTACTCCTCGGTCACATCTCTGCTCTGAAGCAAAATGCTTGCCCACCAACCTTCTCCATTTTTTTTAGCGAACAGGGTGCTACCTTTACTGGTTACTAAAATAAAAGGATTACATGTTGCTATTCAGCCATTCTACTAGTTGGGAAATATTTAGCCGTTGCTCTATATGGAATAATCATTGAAAATTCCTTGATAAAAACCCTTACTTGACAGCTTCTCACTACGGAAAAACCCATCTTTGCCAAGTGCCTCATCTTTGTCGAGTGTATTCGGTCGGGCACTCGACAAACAAAATACAATCGGCAAAGAGCCTGTTTATTGTCGAGTGCCAAAAAAAAGACACTCAGCAAAGAGCTGGTTTGCCGAGTGCTAAAAAAATACGCTCGGCAAAAAAGCTCTTTGCCGAGTGTATTATATTTGGCACTCGGCAAAGAATTCAGGTTTTTTGTTTTTTAGCCTCAAAACTTTTTCTAGTATCCACATAAAGCATGTGTTACTCCATGTTAAAATTTGGTATAATTTTGTACTTTTTTGCTATATTTAAATAATTATATTTCAAGCAATTTTTTGAATCAAGTTAAATTTGAACCGCAAGTGATTCAAATAATGAAATACAATGAGTAGAAAAATTATATTCATGTGATTTGCCGAGTGTCAAAAAATTACACTTGGCAAAGATGAGTGTTTGCTGAGTGTTGTTTTAGGCACTCGACAAACAAGCTCTTTGCCGAGTGTATTATCTTTGACACTCTGCAAAGCTGTGATTTTGCTGAGTGTTTTTCTAATACTCGGCAACAAATTAAGTTTTTTCCCTTTATTAGCCTCAAAACATTTTGTCACACCCGGTTTTAAAGGCAAAACCAGATGCTAACTATATATATGCCAGGATCAAGTTTCATACATATAGCAACTTTATCCATGAATAACAAAGACAGTGCACAACGTATAAAGAGTTACATATTTCATTACAGCGGAAGACATAAAGTCTTTAACAAGACAAAACCGTATAACTAGCAGCGGAACTCCAACTATCTCCACAGGCAGCTGACTGGGGGAACACGTACGTTTAGAACTCCACACCTTCTTCATGAAACTCCATAATATCTTTTCCTTCTGAGCAGCATCCATTGATATGGAACAAAAATAATTTGGAAATAGCAAGGGTGAGCACATGTCGTACTCAGCAAGTGTAGAGCAAAGCAAATGATATGCAAGGCTAAAACAAGGATAGGCTGGCAACTAATAGCATCATGCACTTTTAGTTGGTCACATTTTATTAGCAACATAATTACTAGCAAATATAAGTATATATCAACCCACAATTAAACAAATGTTATAAACCCATCATACTCAAGTGACCACAGTTTAGATCATTTTCAAGTATATTAATCATGTAAGGGTCCAGGCCGCTCATGACCGTGAGCACGGCTGTTATAACAGTTTTACACTCTGCAGAGGTTGTACACTTTCACCATAAGCCGCGATTCCCATTGCCAAAGGCATGTACCCTTCCCACACCACGTGGACCGAATACTGGGTTTCACTACGAGGCCTTTCCAAAGAATTTCTCAATGTGTGTGTGCTCCCTTTCCATGCAAGTCTCTAGAAGGAAACACCTTCCTCTCCTGCGCCTCTGCACACGAACCATGCCGGTAGCTACCAGCCCCATCCAAAACATACAGTGCCTCCACACACAAGGAGTCCTTCTAATTACTTAGCCAAGACCAGAGCCATGTGGTTCTCATGGTTGTACTATTTTCCTGGGTGGTTCTCCATGTTACAATTAAAAGAGGTGATCTTGCCAAATTAATTAGTTATTAAAGGTAGTAGATAGAACATAGAGTAGGGGTTGATTAACCAATCCCAGTTGGGCAAGCTAAGCAAAATCTACCATCAAAATTAATTAAGCAACCCAGCTGCAAGGTATGGAATATAAATCTAGGAAATCCTTAATAGGTCCCATCATGATTGTAAAGCATGCAAGCATAGCATATCTATGAAAGTGTTGCATAAGGTTATTAGGACAAAAGCATGATCAAGAATACACTTGCCTTAATTTCCAGAGAATAACTGCTCAGAGTCTTCACAAGCTTGATCCTTGAATTCCAGAAACAATCCTTATACACCACAAATGTTGCACCTTTCTATTCGCATCATAGGGGCACATACAAGAAAACAATACAACAAATAAGAAACAGTACACCGAACAACTCTAACATAACTAAACAACAGCACAAAACTATTCTACTCATTACAAAGAACTCGTGAGCTCAAGAATCACTAAAATCGGAGTTAAAACGAGAGAGATATGATTTTTCTAAGGTTCAGGGACTTGTTGGCGAAGTTTCAAAAGTTTCAGGGGCTAAACTTCGAGGAAATAAGGGCTAAAACATAATTTTATATAAAAACTTGAGAGCTTACGGGTAAAAGAGGCAGGGCTGGACTCCGGGCGCTTTTCCAAAACTTGCAGGGGCTAAAACAAAAGAAAACGGACCTAAACAGAAATAGTTTTGAACTGAGATGAACCGTGGGTTAATTAGCATAATTCTAAGGGGCTCTTTTGAAAAGTGGCCACGGCTGACCGGTATGAGCGGCTTTGACCTAGGGCGTTGACGTGTGGCAGCCGTCGGATTCGGATCGGGCGGCTGAGATTAGATCTAGACGAGGGGAAACGCCGGCGACGACGGAGGCAGCGGCGCCGCCCACGAACACGGCGGAGGATCGCTGGAGCAGGACGAAACTGAGCCTACGAGCCTCGGTTTGCGAGGTGGAAAAGAGCTACGGCTTCGTGAAAGCACTAACATGTGTCCGAATAAAATATAATAAGTAGAAAAATTATATTCGTGTCATTTAGCCTAGTTTGAGACTTTACTCATGAAATGAAATTAAACATCTTCTGTCAAGAAATATGATCACTAACATGTGTCCGAATGAATTTGAAATTCTAAAAAGGCAAATGAAGTCTGAAAATGATGAGATTTGTCATGATGTGATGGTATCATACATAGAGGCTGTGAAAATAAGTTAAGAAGATTTCACACATTTTTCATAACGATATTTACAAAATTGAAACAACTCACGAGAAGTATATGTGTGATTGTATGTGAGAGAGTTAGTGAATGTATTTTTTAAATACAACTTTTTTATATGTTCTCATATGAAAAAAAAAACTTCATAAGAAAGTTGTACACCTTAAAGAAATATAAAACTTTGACTCAATATCGCTTGTATTTTGAGATTGTTTAATAACTCAAAATGTTATTATAAGTTATCTAATATGAAATTTTAAGTTTTAAATTGACAAATGATCTCGAATGTTAATAAGTTATATATAAAAGTTGTCCTCCCGGCTTGGGCCCTCGGCGGTCGCACTCCATGCCCTACCCCTAGGGCCGGCCCTGCTTTTGGTATGACGCTGCCATCTCACACTGCTCAACCGACACTCTGGCTCCACCATAACCTAAAAACATCAATGAGGTCCCTCCACCTCGATGCCACTTGCCACATCCATCCTTATCCCCCACCAGTGCCTTCTCGCTATGCCATCCCACCACACCTCTGGCATACCATAAAATTCCCATGACTCGCGGCGAACTTGGTGCTGCACCGCTGCCCAGCTGCCACCACCCCGCCCTTAACTAACCACTACAATGGTTCTCCCCAACTGTTAACACTGGAAAAAACTTGGGTGCAGTCCGGCTACACAACGCGCTCTATGAAGACCTACGCTCGATGCCTGCCTCGTGGACAGCTGAACCATCTGACGCACGCGACGGGGATAGCAGAGAAAGATTGCGGCTCCCTCGGCTCGCAGCTCAGGATGCTGGCTCGCGGGGTGCACGGCTCACAAGAGCAATCATTCAATCTACCGAAGCCGCCCACATCATTGATTCGGGTAATCAGGTCGCCGTCTGCGGCTACGCTTGCACCTCTGCCTCCGACCTCTGTGAATTGAATTGCTGGCCATTCACCGGGATGGGCGGATCTCCAGCCCCGCTAGACGCGGCGGCTGGCGGCTGAAGGCCTCGAAGAGATATAAAAGTTTGCAATTTACAATTTTTTCATTTGAAATTGTTACAACATTTTCATTTAAAATTATTTAGCTATCTAAAATTTTGTTCCAAGCACAAAGAGGAAACACAAGTTGTTGCCTCTGCTATCCGCGCCTTCGAAAGCGTGACCTCCCAATGGTCGAGAGGTGGTCACGCGGATCCCTCTACTCTACGCGGGTCTGCGATGGCTCCTGGCTTGGCGACGGGGGCGGATCGAGGGTGCCGAATTGAGACAGCAAGGTTCATCCAGCTGGGTGGTGGTGGTTGACAACTGGTGGAGTGGTGGGTGGTGTTAACGGAAAAACTTCCACGCAGCCCGGCTGCAAAGCTCTCTCTGTGAAGACCTATATTCTATGGTTGCCACGTGGATGGCTGAAGCATCCGACACACGTGACGACAGCCGAGAGGGATCGTGGCTCCCTCGGCTCAGGTCCAGGATACGGCTCATAGAGTTTGGCTCGATCTAGCTCTTCTCCTTGCTCACCTCTCGATCATTGGGAGGTCACGCGGATCCCTCTACCACAGGCGCCGCTCCCTCCTCAGCTTCTCTCCGCCGCAACTATATCCTGCTCCATGCCGATGATGCCTATACCCTGCTCGTCTTTGCTCCATTGGTGGCTCGGTGCTCATCTCTTTCCGCCGCCCAATCTTCCTCCGCCTGCTCCTTGGTTCGTGCTCCCTAGCTCTCTTGATCTCCTTGCCGGATCCTTCAGCCGCCAGCCGCCGCGTCTAGCGGGGCTGGAGATCCGCCCATCCCGGTGAATGGCCAGCAATTCAATTCACAGAGGTCGGAGGCAGAGGTGCAAGCGTAGCCGCAGACGGCGACCTGATTACCCGAATCAATGATGTGGGCGGCTTCGGTAGATTGAATGATTGCTCTTGTGAGCCGTGCACCCCGCGAGCCAGCATCCTGAGCTGCGAGCCGAGGGAGCCGCAATCTTTCTCTGCTATCCCCGTCGCGTGCGTCAGATGGTTCAGCTGTCCACGAGGCAGGCATCGAGCGTAGGTCTTCATAGAGCGCGTTGTGTAGCCGGACTGCACCCAAGTTTTTTCCAGTGTTAACAGTTGGGGAGAACCATTGTAGTGGTTAGTTAAGGGCGGGGTGGTGGCAGCTGGGCAGCGGTGCAGCACCAAGTTCGCCGCGAGTCATGGGAATTTTATGGTATGCCAGAGGTGTGGTGGGATGGCATAGCGAGAAGGCACTGGTGGGGGATAAGGATGGATGTGGCAAGTGGCATCGAGGTGGAGGGACCTCATTGATGTTTTTAGGTTATGGTGGAGCCAGAGTGTCGGTTGAGCAGTGTGAGATGGCAGCGTCATACCAAAAGCAGGGCCGGCCCTAGGGGTAGGGCATGGAGTGCGACCGCCGAGGGCCCAAGCCGGGAGGGGGCCCAAGCCTAAATATGAATATAATGATCTGTATACGTATAACAGTCTTGGACTCTCAATCTGATCGCGCTTCCAATTCCAGCCCAAGAGGCAAAACGTCGGGGGGAGGATTAACCTTAACCGAACCGTCGCATCGCACCGCCGGCATCGCATCGTCGGCATCTCATCGCGCCGGCGGCCAGCGGCATCGGCGCATAGCAAAGACTGGAAGACGCGAACGACGAATGCCCGAAGTGTCGAGTAGGCGGAAGAGGGCGCCTCGTAGGAGGCGGTCACCCCCTCCTGCGGAGGAGCAGCAGGAGGAGGAGCAGCAGTAGCAGGACGACGAGGAGGAGGAGGCGGGAGATGGGCAGCAGGACGACGAGGTACCTGAGGCATTTGCCTCGGGTGATGAGGAGGAGGAGGAGCAGCCGGTGGAGGGGCAGGCCGCGCGTGTTTGGGAGCGAGGACCGCTTTTTATGAGAAGTAATGGGTATTATGAAGTAAAAATATAAGATAATCAAATTAATTCTAGAAGTACATTGTTCCTGATGATTATCAAATATATTATTATTTTAGTCTACATTGTTCCCTGATGATTATCAAACACATTATATTAAAATGATATCAATATATTTGTTTTCGTTTTGCAAGAAAAAATAATATATATATATATATAGATAGATATTATAATATTCATAAAAAACTTAGTTTTAGCTCCCCACTAAGAAATTCTTTGAGCTCTCAGCTATGCCACGTCATCCTCCACCTACCCGGACATTTAATTCCCACCAACTCGCCTACCCACTGACATTCCTCACGGTACTACCCCGCGCCTTCCTTCTATGCCCGCCGACGCCCCGTCACCTGCCCAGTGCCCACCACCGCCCCCTCGCCATGTCATCTAGGTATATCGTCTTCATCTAAAAAAAATCCGAGCATATCGTCTTGATATCAAAAAAAATTCTGGACATATCAAAAAATCCCGCAGCATCGCGCGGGGTATCACCTAGTTTATATAAAGTTTAGACTCATGAGAGGCCGTCGCGACGAGTTCGCCAGAGGGCCTTCAAAATCCTAAGGTCGGCACTGACCAAAAGTCGCAAGAGGTGGAGGGCAAGAGTGGGGGTGGAAGGGCAAGGCTCAAGGCTGCGAAGCCGCAGCACAGACCTCCGAGAGAAGCATGGGATTGGATGAAGACCATGGGAGTAGTTTCCTTTTTTTTCGGCAGAGGACAAATTAGGTGACGGGGGCTGTGTTTAACCGGAGGGTGCTCTCCCCCTATCTGCTTGGCATAGACTAGACAACAATTATTGTGTTGAAATTTCATACAGTCCACGCTAGTGCTCTACAAGCTTGTAATATTTCTAACATTGTTTGCATGAGGACATGATATCCTTCATTTCCCCACGTCACCGTAGTTCATGTAAATTAAGCATTCCACCATATTTGCCCGACATACATTTAGATTGTCATATGGCATTTAAGGCCCTTCTGACGGAGTCTTATTGTCTCCATCAACCACAACCTTTTGGTCATTCCTGTAAACATACCTCCTTGCAAAGAACATGTAGATAAATAGAGACACCAGCTCAAGAACTGCTAGCAACCTATAGAACCGATCGAGTTTCCCCCGGTTAAGATTTGTCCCATCAAGCCACCCTCCTGTACCATCGCTGTGTCTTGTAACTCGGTTCGCCACTTGGATCAGCAAGCTCCCCAGCCAGGCAGACACCCCAAGAATGCAGTAGAAGATGGAGCTACCAATGGACTTCATCCCCATGGATGCCTCGCTGTAGAAGAACTCTAGAAGACCTACAAAGGAGGTGACGTCAACAATACCTAGGAGGAAAAACTGCACTGTCAGCCAGAAGACAGATATTGGAATCCCAGTGGTCGCATCCATGAGGCCATTCTCTTCTGCCACCTTTCTCCTCTTGGTCTCCACCAGGGCAGCAATACCTGTAGCCACTGTGGCCGAAAGGAACCCGATGCCAATGCGCTGGAGGTGTGTGACACCTCCCACATAGCCTGTGATTCTTCTCAGAAAGGGGACAATAAACCGGTCATAAACGATCAGTATCACCATCTGGAAGACCGTAGGGATGACAAAGAGTGTTGCCGGGGAGATATGGATTGAACCGAGCCTGGTGTCCATTGTGTTACCCTGTCATTCCTGTAAACATACCTCCTTGCAAAGAACATGTAGATAAATAGAGACACTAGCTCAAGAACTGCTAGCAACCCGTAGAATCGATCGAGTTTCCACTACCGGAAATCGGCTATATGCCGTGTGCCCACGCTAATTCAGAATCAGAGGCACCGGAATATATCCAAGGACGGCACTGACGAAGATGGGCACCATGCGAAGGATGATTTTAGTCTCTTCCACCTGAGTTATGCTGCAGAGAGACCAGGCACCTGTTTTACCGGTGTCTACTGCTGCTTTATCAAGGCAACTGAAAAAAAAAAGATGAAAGGGTAGTGAGAGAATACTTTCAGTCTTTTATTCCATTTCTTCAATGTTTGGAGAGACCAAAAGATTGTTATGTACTTACTGAAATCCCTCTGTTCTACATAGCATTTCAA
>OAMR01000774.1:334832-376636 GCA_900205405.1 Echinochloa crus-galli | reverse complement strand
AAAATTTCAGCATATGTCCAATTATTTTTAACCAAGCTTGCAAAATTTTTCTACTCTCTCTCAAATTTTTTATTCAAGTAGTTATTTATTTTGGAAAGGGAAACATGCAAATGCAATTGAGAAATTGAAATTTGGAAGGGAAATATGAGATACATACCGGTTTTCCTCGCGGCGAGAGCTAAGCTTTTAAGTCTGCGAGCGGGCTTCTCCTGTCTTCAGTTGCTCTTGTCATCGTCCGGTCTCGGAGTGGATGACTCGGATGATGCAACTTTCTGGTGCTGGGGGCGGTTCGGCCGAACTGGGGAGTTCGGCCGAACTGGGCCTGGCCCGTGGCCGGCCTCCCCAGCACCGCCTCTGGTCCTGGACCCCCCTGGGCTGCCTTCTGTTGTTTGGACTTCGTGTTGTTCAGGCCCAGGATGGCGTGGCACTGCTCCGGGATGAGTTGGCAGTCGTTCACGTGTCGTTTGATGTGTTCGTTGAGTTGTCGCTAACGTGGACGGCTCCCGCCGGCCCGTACGGCTAAGAGGGATAACCGACCGAATGTGTCGTTCGGCCAATTCGGTCATTTCCGACCCCTATAGCACGTATTTGTAAACATTGTACCTGCAAACACTACACTCACCAAAACTCGTGGAACTTTATTAGAAATCAAACCTAAGTACATGGAATGTTGCATAGTCTCTCATTTTATCCCGAGTATTGGTGGTCGAAATTGGGCTGTAACGACCGCCAACAGTGCGCACTGTAGCATTTTGTTTGTATGTGTGAAAAATTATCCAAAAATTGATTAATTAGGCTCAAAATGTTCGTCTCCCATAGTAGAACAAAATTGTGCAATTGGTTTTTGATTTCATCTATATTTAGTACTCCATGCATGTTCTCACATTTTGATGTGATGAGAATCTTCTACTTGCATAGTAAACTTTGGAGGTAGAATTTGATATCTAAACAAGGCCTTAGTCTTTCTCTTTTGATGTGACCCCGAGATCCATAAAGTAGGCCACGGCGGCGGGGCGGCAAACGGCAGGCACGCGTGCGGCCCCTCCCTTGCTCCCTCTACCGCTCGTCGAGGCACCAGGCCCGTGCACCAGGGCCGCCTGGCTTGGCCGCGCGCTAGAGGACACCGCCGAGCTGCTCGACGCCTGCGCCGGCCATCGGGACCGCTCGACATGCTCCGGAGCTACACTGGCGCCACGCGCGTCGCGCTCCACTGGCTCGACAGCCACCACGGCGGCGTGGCGGAGTGCGAGGCCGTGGAGCGGTGGTGCGGCGCCGGGCTCCCATTGCTGCCCCGCCGCCACTGAGGACGACGACGACAAGTCACCAGAAGACGACGGCAAGATGAAGCCCGCCGCCGCTAAAAGTACCTCCGACCTCGCCGTGCCTCTTCTCCTTGATGGCGAAGGCGGCGCGCCACCTTCGCAGCAGCTCCCCGTCATCTCCTTCAAGAGCACACGCTCCAGCTGCCGTTGTACCTCCCACGTCGTCGTCGTGCCATGGACACGCTCCAGCTGCCGCTGTACCTCCCACGTCGTCGCTGCGCCATGGACACGCTCCAGCTACCACTGTACCTCCCATGTCGTCGTCGCGCCATGGACCACGGCCCGTCACGGAGCTGGACGAGGGCGGGGACGGGGATGGCGGCACCGCGGGGGCCCCTGCGCGGATTGGAGTAGGGACTTGTCGGCCGCCCGCGGGGCCGCCGCCCTCCTGCTTGCCGCCGCCCCGATGCCGCCGTCCATCACCGCCCGCCATCGGCCTCCTATCTCGGCGCTGGCCGCCCCAGCGCCACCGCGCGCAGATCTGACCGAGGCGTGGGGAAGAGGAGATGGAGCAGGTGTGCGGCGGCGTGGGGGAGAGAAGGGAGGACGGTGTGCGGCGGGGTGGCGCCTCGACGAAGGAAGCGCCGGCACGGGTTGGGATTGGAGGGGAGGCGGCGGTGGGGAGAGCGAGAAGAAGAGCGGCTGGGAGAGGGAGCGCGCATGGTGGCCGTGGCCCACATTTGGGGAGAGGATAGAGGGACCCTAGATTTGTGGGGTTTGCCTCCAAAATTTGGTGGGCTACCAATTTTAGTTACCTATATAGTCGCCCTATTGGAGGGTGATTTTTGGTCCAGAGTGACTAAAGAGCTAGATAGAGGCTTGTATGCTCACCCGGCTGGAGTTGCTCTTAAATGAGCAATGATGCATGCGCCCAAAGGATTGGAACTGGAGGCAAGATTCTCATACAAATGCATTTTTTAGAACAGGCTCATACAAATGTATGAGTGAAAGAGACGAGGAAGAAGATATATAGACCGACATGTGGGATATTGCATCACGTGTCAAAACCACCGCCATGTCACCACCACGTATGAGCAAAACCAGGCTCAAAATCAGTTCAGGAGGAATTATAAACCGGTATTGCTAGTTTAGGGAGGTTACGTCGTATCTAGTATTGTAGTTAGGGGAGACAAAATAAACTTTCCCCATAGTTTAGGGAGGCAAGTCAGACATTTTCCTTCACATATTAATGTGCCGTTAATGTTTGTTCATAATGGGCCAGCCCGTTTATTCTTGTGGAGGAGACTGCAGTCCAGCAGTGCTTTACGAGTTTTGCGGCCACTGGCCAGCGCCCATCCAGCTACTGATTTGCGGCCCATCGGCCAACCTCCCCGGCGCACGACAAATTCGTTGCCAACACTGCCGCTCTCCTCCCTCCCCTGCTCAAAAGGTCCAGAAGCTCGTGTCCAGCAGAATGGATTATTCAATTTTGCTCTCAAATTATTCACAATAAACACAAACAACACAAGTTTGCAACAGGACTGGCACGCGGGCGCACATGCATTACAGAAGCACTCCAAACCGTTTAGGGCTCGTTCGGCAGCAAAGAACCATTCCAAAGACTGTTTAGTTCCTGCCCTGGATTGGATGGATCCACTTGGTGTCACTCAATCCATGCGGGATTTGATTCTTCCTGTTAGCACCAATCTCCATCTTTTTCTCGTTCGGTTTGCCCGGCATTCCTTGCTTCTATCTCTTAGCTCCTCAGATGGGAATCAAGACCCAACCTTTGATGGTCGTCGTGTTGAATCCCGACGTCGCGGGCATGTAGCTGTTATAAACGCCGGCGAATAACGAAGTAATCAAACACACCGGGACACAAGATTTAACGTGGAAACCCCTTCAATGCGAAGGGGGAAAAACCACGGGCACCAACCAGCACAATCTCACTATATTTCAAGAGTTGGGTTACAGCGCCTATGGCGGCTTACAAGAGAATCGAGTCTCCACGAAACCCTAGCAAGGGTATATATATGCTGTACCGCGGGGGCTTCGCTCCGGCCCAAGCCTCCGGCGACGGGCCTCCGCTGCGCTTCGGCAGAAGCCCGGCCTATGTCGTGGATGTGGAATTTGGAACATATTCAACAAACTCCACCTTGAGACAAATTTCCTCTTGTAGCATAAGTTATCTTCATCTTGAGCAAAAAGCTTCTCATGCCACTGATAGTCTCTTGGACTATCCTATCAACCCGACTAAGCTTGAGCACAACTCAAACTTAGAAACGGGTACCGGCTTTGTCATCATATCAGCAGGATTATCATGAGTACTGATCTTGCATACCTTCAGCTTACCATCTTCGATCACATCACGCACAAAATGATACTTGATATCAATATGCTTAGTCCTCTCATGGAACATCTGATCTTTAGTAAGATAAATAGCACTCTGACTATCACAATATAATGTAATGCAAGATTCAGCCCCACACAGTTCAGCATACAAACCTTTCAGCCAAACCAATTCCTTGCAAGCTTCACGAATAGCTATATATTCTTCTGCCGGCTCCGGGTCCGGCACGGAGAAGCGGCTTGGCCACGCGGGCACCTCGACGGGTGCCGCCGCCGCCACCTGCCGCCCCGGCCCGTCCCCAAACGCGCGCTGCACGCCGCGCCGCGGCGCCCGCCCGCCATCGTCGTCCTGCCCTCCGCCTCGACCTGCCAGAGGCCGCGGCGTAGGGGCTACCCGCCGACTCGGTGGCCGAGTACCAGACGACAGCCTCGGCGAGGTCCGACAGGTCGTCGTCGTCATCGCCGCGCCGCTGCCGTCACGAGGACGTGGATTTCTTCCTGGAGGTAGAAGGCCCGGTCACAATCCGGCCATATGGAGGGGTGAAACGGACCGTTCCGGGGTCGTCATCATTCCGGCCCAGCTAACCGAACAACGATTCCATGTCCGGACCGACTCCAAACCAGGCCGGGCTGATCCGTCCGGAACAGGCCGCGTTCCGGGCCATTGCGGGCCGAAACGAACGAGGCCCTAGTCATCTCTATGATTTGCCTGCCTCGCAGTTCTCTTGGCTCCGTGATACTCTCTGTGTTCCAACGTTTTTCGATCGTCAGTGTGGCCGACAGAATAGACAATTTGAATTTGTGCCCACCCATCTAAAATTTCAAGGCCGTTACATTATTGGCATCCGTAAATAATGGTTTGAAAAGGGTGAAACCGTCGATGAATGGTGGCCCCGTTGAGTCCTCTACTCCTCTGGCCCTTTGAAAGGCATCGTCCTCAGCTCGAACGCGAGTGACAACGCAGTATATATGGCCGACCATACAAGCTTCTTTCAAAGCTAATAACCTTCCCTGCTTGACTTATTTCGAGGCCGATCGTGAGGCTGGAAACGCCTTTGAGTTTTCGGCAGTGCGCGTCATTCAGCTTTCATCACCATCTGAATCGGATCCCAAGCCAGCGCATTCATGTTACCGACTCGACGTTTTTACAGAATTGTTTTCTGAAATATTTCATCGACAGGTTCATTATTTTCCAACCATTTCTCCATGACCTTCTATCCTTTCAATTTCAAGTTTCAAGTCATCTAGGAGTATCTACCACTTGCTGCAGGCAACACATATACATGGAGATCGTCCTCCCCAGGACGCTCTGTGTCTCTATCTGAATCCCTCCAGAGTCCAAAACGTCCTATTCCCCGACTACCATGCCGTCCACTAATGAAATCAGGATACATCGACCTCATACGCGATTTTCGTCAACGAACTCGCTTTCGAGCAATATGATCTTCCATCCACGTATACCATTTCTGATCACACAAGTGGACCCATGACTCCATACTTTTCCATTCTTTTGGAGCTACCAGACAATTAGGGTCAAGCTTCCACGAAAACACAAGCAGGGCAAGCTGACATAACCAGTGCCACCTATTTTCCAAATTGGATGGCTCACTAGTCGTCAGCCAACATCATGACATTGTCCGTAATAATGCGGTGTTCTAACTTGATCATTGTTGGAGCTCTCCGGCTGCATATACAATTTGACAATTCTAGATTGATGGCGTCAAGGTACCGTGCGTGTCTGTTTGGTTGCTTTGGCCAACTCTGTCGTATCAGAATACAATCTTTTTGAAAGCTTCCATGTTGTACTATTCGTCCAATTGACCTGCCGTATTTTCAGTGCCGGCCATAGGATTTTGAAGGCCCTCTGGCGAACTCGTCGCGACGGCCCCTCATGAGTGACTTTATATAAACTAGGTGATACCCCGCGCGATGCTGCGGGATTTTTTGATATGTCCAGAATTTTTTTTGATATCAAGACGATATGCTCGGATTTTTTTTAGATGAAGACGATATACCTAGATGACATGGCGAGGGGGCGGTGGTGGGCACTGGGCAGGTGACGGGGCGTCGGCGGGCATAGAAGGAAGGCGCGGGGTAGTACCGTGAGGAATGTCAGTGGGTAGGCGAGTTGGTGGGAATTAAATGTCCGGGTAGGTGGAGGATGACGTGGCATAGCTGAGAGCTCAAAGAATTTCTTAGTGGGGAGCTAAAACTAAGTTTTGTATGAATCTTATAATATCTATATATATACATTATTTTTTCTTGCAAAACGAAAACAAATATATTGATATCATTTTAATATAATATGTTTGATAATCATCAGGGAACAATGTACTTCTAGAATTAATTTGATTATCTTATATTTTTACTTCATAATACCCATTACTTCTCATAAAAAGATACTTCTTCGGGCGTTTCTTGATGCAAATAGAACCAACTATAGAAATCTCAAGTTTGGAATAATTATAACCTGGAGCTCGACGGAGAAGGACACTTCGGGCGTTCGTCGTTCGTGTCTTCCGGTCTTTGCGATGCGCCGATGCCGCCGGCCGCCGGCGCGATGAGATGCCGACGATGCAATACCGGCGGCGGGATGCGACCTTTGGTTCGGTTAAGGTTCCCCCCCCCCCCGACGTTTTGCCTCTTGGGCTGGAATTGGAAGCGCGATCAGATTGAGAGTCCAAGACTGTTGTACGTATACAGATCATTATATTCATATTTAGACTTGGACCCCCTCCCGGCTTGGGCCCTCGGCGGTCGCACTCCATGCCCTACCCCTAGGTCCGGCCCTGCGTATTTTCACGGCAACGCAAGTGGCATGATGGGTGCAAGATGAATTCGAACAACGCCGATTACGACCTTGTCAGTAATGTCGTGCTCTCTGCCCTCTTGGGTCTTGAGCAGGCAGCCATGGCTGCTAGTGTTTTTCAAGCAGAAGAAACGATTCTAGAATCACTAGTAACAAGCGTGGTTTGCTTGCCTTGTTTAGATACCAAATTTGGGTGGCCAAATTTGGTACGATGATGTCTCTTCGTAATCATTGCGCTACTGTAGCATTTTGTTTGTATGTTCGAAAAATTGTCCAAAAAATGATTAATTAGGCTCAAACTGTTCGTCTCGCAGTGTACAACAAAACTGTGTAATTAGTTTTTGATTTTATCTACATTTAGTACTCCATGCATGTTATGACATTTTGATGTGATGGGAATCTTTCTTTTTGCATAGTGAACTTGGGAGTTGCTTTTTGGTAAGTTTTGGGAACTAAACACGGCCTTGGTTAGCAATCTGTATGTATGTCGCATCACTAATTCAAAATGTAAATATCTCTGAATGGAGTATTTTTTTCATACTGTATGTAATGTTTCTGAACAAACTTACCAAATGCCCAGGCATCTCAGCCAAGAACCTGATTCTGTCAAGCATGGAACATGAGGCTGCAGAGTCAAATGTGCACATGCAGGGGCAGTTATCTCAGTGCGGTGGTCTATCTGATTCTGATCACATATCTTTTATGAACAAAGCAGACCACCAGTCAGGAAGGCACAGCTCACAGCACAGCTGCAGCCTGCAGATCTCAGATGGAATCTCCCTGGATTAACAGGAGGGGTTCGGCGCATTCACACCTGGATTAAACAACTTTTCTTTTCGCAAAAAGAAGGACACTTGTATCAACAGCTGGCTTATGATGATTAGGAACAAAGTGACGGCCATGTTATTCTGACTGACACCTTCCGGCGGATCCGGTCCATTTGCCCCCTGATGAAGGAAGGCACGTTAGCTGGCAGAGAGTGTAACATGTCAAAGAACAGAGACAAAACCGAAGACGGCACGGATCAGTGCGTTGGAATATAATGCGATTATTTTTTTTTTCTGTCTGAATCGAGGTTCGAATATATTTTACAAGGTGTTGTTTTACATGGGCAAAAATTAGGGCGAGAATCAAGGAATCATGTGAGTAGTGGGTAGTACAACATCAGACAATGGCTGGGGACCTGACCCAGCTCCTTTCCTCCAGCGTAAAAATTTGTCAAAATTTCTGAGCAACGTCGGCGACAAATTCGATTCGACAACTTGTGTGCTTCAGATGAATCAGCGTCATGGTGATGTCGGTTCGATGAGATCTGCAGGCAACTTGATTGGTAGCATGCTCTTGTGCTTGTTTGCGATTGGTCCGTTGCCGCGATTCGTGTGGTTTCAGTAGATTCATGTATTCAGTGGAATGAGCTCCCTTCTTCAGTTCTTCATTGCCTTTTTGCCGTCGTGTATGTTTGCAAGATTGATGGTGGTGGCGCCATTGATCGATCAGCTGCAGAGCTTGACGGTGCACGCCACCGCCTGCGCCCAGTACTTGAGCCTCGCCTTCACCTCGTCTGGGCTGTCCCCTGCACCAACACATTCAAGATCACATGAGTTCATCAATATTCAAATTCATCCAAGAGCAAATCAACAATTGTTTCGTCGTCGGTCGGTCGTTCGTTGCTTGCAATCAACATAAGACTTCTGTACTAATTTCACAAAGAATCAGACGAACGTACTAAGCAATGATATTTTGCTAAATTTCTCGATCACGAACAGATTTGATTTCAACAGGGAGTTGCACGAACCGCGTGGGAGCTTAGCTTACCAGGGCTGGAGATCTTCCAGTTGGTGGCGACGGGCTGCGCCGGCGAGGCCGGGGCGAGCGCCATCGCCGGCGCCGGCGCCTCCTCGGGCTTGCCGAGCGGCTGGTGGTGCTCGTCGAGGAAGCGCTGGCTCATGGAGTAGCAGAGCTCGAGCGCGGGCAGCGTGCCGCAGAGCTCGGGGATCTCGCTGTAGCTGAAGCCGAAGCCCAGATCCACGCACCCCTTGAGCTCCTCCAGGTCGTCGTCGGTCAGGCTCCGCGCCCGCCCCACCCCGATCCCGCTCCCTTCCCTCGAGAGGCTCAGGCTCCCCGCCGAGTGTTCCTGCCGCGGCGGTTGGCCCGGCGCCGGGCGCGCTGCTGCCGGCGCCGGCGGGGCGCCGGGGGCGGCGGCGGCTGTTGCTGCGTGGTGGTGGTGGTAGCGACGGGCTCGTCGCGGTCGGAGTCGGAGCTCCACATCATCGTGCCGGCGGCGGCGGCGGCTGCTCTGCTCTCGCCTTCCTTCCCACGCGGTTTGCTCCGCGTCTCAAATTCAATCTCTCTCTCTCTCTCTGCTCAGTTGGTGGCTTGGTGGGAGAGAGAAGAGGGGTATAAATACGAGGCGTGCTGGTGTGAGAGAGAGACGTGGGGTCCGGTGGGTGCGGGGTGGGGCCCGCCCGTATGGACAGTTGCGGGGGTGGTGGTGTGTCTCGAGTGTGAACGGGGTGTGCCATGGGGGATGCATGTGCCCGTGACGTGGCGGCGGCGGTGGAGTCTAGTCACCCGCCCCAGCTGTAAAATCTTGGCCAGTTCTAACTTCTAACGCTTTGTTTTTGTTTTGTTTTGGTTTCGATTCGACCAAAGGAGATGCAGTCACTTCCGGCGGCAACACGCGTTGCAGATTGAAATTATGTTTTGACCGCGGGGGATAATTTAGAACTCTGCGATTAACAAGGCGTTGTTTAACACATGCATGCATATGTCAAAGAGTGTTTAAGCCTGCTTTGGAACCATGGAATTTAGAGGTACTTTTACGGATTCGATTTCCACGTGACATGCATGGGGTAAAATAGTCACGCACAAATATGAAGTTTAGAGGGAAAATAGGTAATCGGTAGGGGAGTGATACGATTAGGACTTCGAAATTTATTTGCAATGAGCTTTTCGTCAATTTTAAAAGGAAATTAAGCATTGAACTGATCCATGATTGAAAAAACGAACTGGCCGATATATGTTCCTATGGGACCTTAGCTTTTCCATAGACTAATATTTCTTCTTTCTCGAGCATTTCACACACCCTATTTCATAGGAATATATCTTCCCTAGCTGCGGAAGCAAGCTATACGTACATATAAAATCATCTGCATATATGGTGGTGGGCTCGTCAGGGGCTCGTGGCGGCGACATGCATTGCAATTTACTTTTACCGCGGAACGTACTTTTCAAGAATTTCAAACAAACTAAAAGCGTGAACTGATCCATGATTGAGAAAATTCCTATATGTTCCGGTGAGGCCCTAGCATTTCCACTGACTAATTATATATACACCCCTTTCTTGAGCAATTCATCATACCATATTCCCATTAGAATATGGCTTTCCACGGCAGTTCTAGGCCAGCTGAACGAATCCACGCGCACTGCTGGCCAACCCAGTGACTTCTCCCTTCCGTCCCCGGTCACTGTCAATCCCTTAATTATGAAGTTAACAATGTTGCTTGGCATTAGAATACTCCAGAAGCCCAGACACAGTCATGATCTCGTGCCTTGCATGGGGCACTACTGCTGCGCTGGCAGCTACCCTAGATTTGCATATTCCCTTTCAGATCGGTTCGATCAGCAACTGATCTGACACACTTGGTCCTGCACCGAGATTTAACTAAAATAGTAGTACGTTCAGACAGCAGCGCAAACAGCATGATTAGTCCATCTGATTATGTGGTCTGCCAGCGGCGTTTAACGACTAAACTAACCACGCTTCACCTGCAGCTTTTCTTCTCCAGTAGCGCATTTGGCTCCCCTTTGAGTCGGCAGATTTGGCGCTCTCTTCACTGTAAAGTTGCCGGCAGGGGAGGATGGAGCAGAAGAGAGGGAGAGATTGGCTTGGTTTGGTATTGAATCTGTCTTTGATGCAACTTGCTCCCAAGATGGCAGAAGTGGCACAGCTGGGGATCCAACTCAGGTGCTTGGAGAATACACCCCTTTTTGGTAATGTAAGCTCATTGGTGTACTGCCTCCTGCTTTCTGGGGACTGCATAATGATGCACTTCCTTTGATAGTGATTATTATGATGTTTAACTAGCTCATGTCTGTTCATCTAAAGACCAGCAACCCAGGTGCAAACCTAGTACAGAAGTAACGTTAAAATAAGTTGGGCAAGCACTCCAATCCCGGCTTTAGACCAACTTTGAAACTTTTAGTGGAGTGGTCGATGCTTCGTTCATTCAGATCAAAATGCATGGCCAGTACTACTAATACACCCACTATCCTGTAGTTTAGTTTAATGCTTACTTATTTTGCTCCTTGCCATTATAGCAGCAGTACTTACGGATGAAAGTTGTATACGTGAGTAAATCTTCAGGTTTCTTTATTCAGATCATATATAGAGGTAGATCCAAGAGAATTCTAGATCAATAAAAAGGACAAATTTAACATGGCCACCACATGGATTTGATTTGATCCTGCGTGTACCTTTGGCTTCAAGTTTAAATGAACTGCACAAACATCTTTTCTGCTGCAACTTGCAAAACAAGTTGCAATATACTATATATATTAATATAATGAAGATAGTTTGAGCATGGGCGTTGGAGTAGCTGTAGCCTCTAGGCGTGGTTAATCATTTGCTGGCAGTTGGGCCTACCAGGAATTTGATAATTGATACTACTCCCTCCGTTCTGAAAAAACTGACGGTTAGGACAGCGACACGGTGTTCAAAACGCAACTTTGACCTCTTGTTATTATAAAAATATTTATCAAAGAGTGATATATGTATATTTTTATGAAAGTATTTTTCAAAACAAATCTATTCATATAGTTTTCACATTTGTAAACTCAACAATTTAAAAAGTTATTGATGATTTATATTTCCAATGTTTGACCCAAACCTTGTCCTAAACGTCAGTTTTTTCAGAATGGAGGGAGTACTACACTAGTCTTCCATAACAGCAGGCCCACTTGTGGAAGAATATATATGAACGTGTGGTGCGCAAGTTAGGTTGATCACTAGTTAGTGTTATTCTGATAATATTGGAAGTATACATAAACAAGTGTTCCATAACGGTTAGTCTACTTGTAGAAGAATATGAACAAGAGTTGCGTGAGTTAGGCCACCTGTACTAATTATTTGTTTCGCGGATTCTAAGATGTCTGACATGTGGGTCCAATATATTAACTCATGGTCTCATCAATTTTAATATGATCTATAAAGTCAAATTAAAGTTCTCATATACTACTTTGCAGTGACATTTACCTACTTGATTCCCTCTCGGATCTTCGTACAACAAATTGAACTTATATCTAAAACAAAGGCAGAATAATATCCATTGTAGAAATAGTCACTTGTCCAAGAAAAAAAAATAATGAGATAGAGAATTTAGAGAAAGACTCAAATGAACTTTTCCAACAGGCTGAATGTAATGTGAGCAATCTTATAGAGGCCCATTTCCTGCTCCATATACGTACATCGACTCCACATGATAAAATTCCCATATTCTTTTAAAAAAATGATAAAATTCCCATATGTACCTAATCAACTCTTTACAATTATTTTATTTTCTTCCTTTTATTCAAAATGGGCACCTGATCTTTATGCCATTACTACAATCCGGACTAATGAGCCTGTCCGTGTTAATCCCGGTTGGTACCTATAATCAGAACTAATGAGCCTGTCCCATGTTAGTCCCGGTTGGTTGCTACAATTGGGACTAAAGGGCCTTTTATTCCCGGTTGCAGCCACCAACCGTGAATAAATTGTTGTGTATAAAAATGCATCTTCCTCCGTAGCCAGCTGAGCCACAAACACAGCTCAAAGTTGATGTATTCATGGTGACAAAAAGCTTGGGGAGGGAGCTCATGCAATTTTTTCTGGAGATTTCAATCACCCAAGTGTGCGAAAGGTAAGCAACTTACTCCTCCTATGATTGCAGTTAGTATGGGTTGTTTTTTGCTATAGAAACAATAATGTTGAAGGGTTTTGAAATTGGAGAGAGTGAAATATTTTTTTATACATCGTATGAGCTATTATTTTGTTGGTAGTTTGCATGTATAGATATTGATTTGTTGATGACGGAAATGATTACATAAAATTAAATGTAGGAATTATATTTTTTTAAGGAATATAAATTAGGATAGTATGTTTATTTATGTACTTATAGATAGATAGAGAAAATTAACTAGTTAAATTTTGATAATTGTGTTTATTTTTTTAATAAGCCATATGATAACTTATGCTATTTTGAATGAATTTCATATATAATTTGTGTAAGTGTGAATGAAGAAAAATGTGGCATACGATTTTCCTAGAATATCCACTATTATTGGCTACCAAGATTAATGACATATAATTTCCATATAATATTAACTATTTATCAGTACTAATTATTTTATTACTAATATACAATGAAGATGCACCGACGCTCTTATTATTGGTTACCATGATTAATGGCACATAATACAATAGATGTATAACGTTGTCCGATGCTCTAGGAAGCTTATTGATGGCATGCATTATTTTCTCAATGTGGTTGACGAAAAAAGAATGAGAAGAGTTTTATGTGTTGCCCATGCCCACAGTGCAAGAACAAGAAGGATTACTATTCTAAAAGGATTCTTCACGCCCACATTTTAGTAAATGGTTTAATGGATGGATATATGGTTTGGACTAGTCATAGAGAAAGTGTAATAATATAAGACAATAAAAAAAGAAGAGGACGATGACATATTTCGTGGATATGTTGAATATGATGCCTTTGGCGATAATAATGCATGGATGAGGCTGATGATAATGCTAAGGATGATAAAGATCAGAGACAATGAGCCCAGCGATGATCGTGGTAAGGCATTGTGCGATGCACAAGAAGTATGCGAAAGTGAAAAGGAGAGGATAGTGTTATAGCGCATGTTAGGGCAGTCCCAACCCATGATGTCCATGGGTGATGTCCAAGAAATAAGAGGGCAATAAATATGCACTAGACACTACCTTGTCCAACCCCAGTGTCTAAAGCAGTTTTCATAGCCAAAACAACATTAATTAACTTCACACATGTACAAGGATCAGGTGTGGTATTGTTATTTTATAGTCATCTTTACACACATAATATGCATTGCCAAGAATACACAGAACATAAACAGATGTGACTGCCATAGATAACAATAATGCAACAGACCATCCATTTGGAATAAACATAGAAAATATAGTAGATAATAGATAGCATTGCAAGCATAGTAGTTCTGATAATCTCTCGTTGACAATATATATAAACTTTGATACTGATTTTAGTAGCAATTGATCCAGCAATCAGCAAAGTGCATTCTGTTCATCCAGAGCACATCAACAATAAAATGGCATGACAACTAGGGATCACCTGCAAGAAAAATGATAGAACAATTCATGAGTAATGCTGAAAATGACAGAACAAAATAAACTTTAGATAGTAATTTGGAAAACAGTTCATCGAGCAATCAGCAATGTGCATACAAGAGCAGCACCAGGCAGTAAAAAAATCATCTCCTCTCACTGCTCCCATCTCTTGATTCCCTACACAGAGCAGCAGAGAGAGGAATTATTTCTCTGCACCTCTCATGGCTTTCGTAGGCAAGGCCTGGAAGGCTGAGCTGCTGCATCTCGTAATATAGTACCGAGTAGCAGTGTTATCAAATTGACACAAAATGTATTTGTTGCTAATACAGCATCTCTCATTCTTATATCCAAACAGAACTATATAGATACACGAATTTAATGAGGTAGTCGACTAAACTAAGTCATATTCCAATAACCAAATCAAACATCACATGAACAATAGGCACACAGGAATCAAACTTCTCAGTTTAACCTACTAATTTGGGGAACAGTAATGATGCAATCATAGGAAAATTTTGAGAAGTCGTTGTACCATTCAGAGCAGCCAGAAGGCACTTGAATTGCAAACGGTGCACCAAGAGATGGCGCTGGCCACCATGGACGGGATGCATGATTACCAATGGTGGCATGAGAACCACCCACGGCTGGAGTACAAGGGACTGGAAGACCTTCACCTCCGCTTGGAGCAGCACCTTTAGGAGAACCGCTTGCTCTTGGAACACCACCGGCGAGCGGGCCAGTGGCTGTAGCACCATCAGCGTCAATAGCAACACCGTTGATTGGAGCTCCGCTTGTGGCCCGATTGGATCTCGCCTGATGCTTCTTCGATTCAGGGTGATTCATCTTGTGCACAATGGGGATTCACCTAGGGCCGATTTCTTCCTCTAGGATCTGAGATTTGGGGTGGATTTGGCTTCTTAGAGCTGGATTGACGAACCCTAGAATGGGGAATAATATACGGCGAGTTGGAGGCAGACCTTGGCGCTGGATTCTAGCGCGGCAAATTTTGGAGCTGATTTGCGCCGCGCGGGATGAGGTGATCTGCATCGCGCGGGAGAAGCAGCCATGGGAGGAAGCGCGGGACGGCCCGCGGCGGTGAGGCTGGCGCACAGGATCAAGAGGAGGAGGAAAAGCCGGGAGGAAGAAACGAGTCGTCCAGCCCAACGCGGTGTCTTCCGATTTCGAGTGCCTTGGAGTATCCGCCGAAACGGTGTCTTGCATTCGACCCGGTTTCCACGTTTTTCCCTCTCTCTCCACTTTGATTACCATGTCACATCAGATTTTTGTTGAGTTGGCACCCTAATTAATTCTATGAACATCAGTTAACATGGAGGGTTGGGGGTGCCCTTAGAGGACCAAAAAAAATTTTGTATCCAGGTTGTGCATAAGGATTGGAGAAGTTGGGCATCACACTACATTTGCTGCAGTTGAAGACAAAATATGATGTATCCAACGAGAGATTTGGGGAATTACTGAAACCTATATAAAGAGATGCTCTCTAAGGATAACCATGGAGGCGTGGACTTTAAAAAGTGATTTGTCCCTTGCCACAGCAGGTCTTGCCACATATCACTGAATTACTGCATATGTCATGGTTGGGACTGATTGCATTTGCAACCAGCACTGAATGTGGATAAATTATGCGGATAATATTGATCCTCATCTCCTAAATGTCATGGATAAATTATTAGATGGTTGAATAACAGATACATGCCCTGGGAGAAATTGATGAAGCGTGACACAGTAACTATTTATGGGTTTCTTTTTATTGCTGTAGATACTGATTATTGTTATTTGTTTTGCGGTTTGTTAGTTGTGCTGATACGTGGAGCAAAAATTATGCTGATAGCATCGTATAATAGAATTTCTTTCCAAAGTTTGCACCTCCTCGTTTTCTAATTTCAATGGCAACATGTCTCCAAATCATTAAAGAATGTTTTTTGACGTTATTAACAATATATGGACTAACCAATAAAGTGTTACATAACTAAAGGTACATAAGTGAAGCATGGTCCTATAATGTAAAAGATTAGGGGGTCCTTTGGTTAAGCTATGGCCGGCTTTGGCTGCCTGAAAGACACTGCATGGCACTTTATTATGGAGACGCTTCAAACACCGAGAAGAAAAAAACTGCAAGGAGTATGAAGCTGAGAGTGAGAAAATTAATGACTCGTTTGGGAGGGCTCTGGCCTCTACCGGTGCTCTACAAAACGTGTAAGCGACCACCGGCTCCAGGGTCGAAGCTCCCAAAACGCGCTCTCTGGAGACATTTGGTGGGGAGGGAACTAAAAAACTGGCTTCCACCCCCGCTCCTCCGTACCCTTGCATGGGCCCTTCCCAATTTGCCCCTTCGGGCGCGACGGTAGGTAGCGGAGCAAGCGTGATGGCCAGCACGGGCACGGTGTAACGTCCCGCCTCCCCGGGGCCGGGCACGCCTACGCCTGGCTGCTATATAGGACCGCAAGACTGCCCTCACAGACCAACACCCGTCTTTTCTGCGCACTTTGTCCTCACTCATGCGCACCCAGGAAGGACTTCCCGGTCGGTCACCCATCCTGAAATTGGTCCGGACCAAGCACGCTTAACCCCAGAGTTCTTTCGAGATGAGCTTCCGGAAAAGAAGTTGCAACTTGTTAGTATGAGTATACTTATCAATCCTATTAAGCCATGGGCTGTGACAATCTCACCCCCTTAGAAGACCTTCGCCTTCATCGGTCAACCCCAGGCCAGGAACGTCCCCTCCGGCCACGTCCATGAGGCCAGTGCCAGCGCATTTGCCATGCTGTGTGACCACTCTGGGCCCACACCAGCCATGCACACCATGCCTGCGCAACTGCGACCCATGCACCCGTGAAACCGCGAGAGTCGGCTCTGATACCAATTGTAACGTCCCGTCTCCCCGAGGCCGGGCACGCCTACGCCTGGCTGCTATATAGGACCGCAAGACTGCCCTCACAGACCAACACCCGTCTTTTCTGCGCACTTTGTCCTCACTCATACGCACCCGGGAAGGACTTCCCGGTCGGTCACCCATCCTGAAATTGCTCTGGACCAAGCACGTTTAACCCCAGATTTCTTTCGAGATGAGCTTCCGGAAAAGAAGTTGCAACTTGTTGATATGAGTATCCTTATCAATCCTATTAAGCTCTGGGCTGTGACACACGGCATGCTGCGACAGAAGCGACCAAGCATGGAAATGACCAACAGGACGAGAAGGATGCAGCCATGCCGGCGCCAATGGCCAGGCCAGCCAGTAGGCGTAGGGGACAGCAACGACCAGGGTGGCAGCGGTCAACAGGAGAAGGAGGCGGGCGACTGAGAGTGTAGGAAGGAAGAGGATAGGGCTGAGCGTGTGGCTGGTGAAGAGAAAGGAAAATGAGAAAAGGAAGGAAAGAGAAAAGAGGAAAAGAAATGTATATATTCAATACGAATTCTTTTGAAAACACTTCTCACCTAAATAATTCCTACTTACCCCTCACAGATGACCTACATGTCAGGTCTAACGGTAGAATCGACGCGGAAAGTTTTGACAAACAAGAAAATAATATTTTTAGAGAGTTTCTGCCGTTTTGACATTACTTTTCTCACTATAAAACTTTCTTACCACCGCACATGCCCACCAATCAAATAGTCTAAAATAACTCCATAATAACGGTAGCACGCACATGTCGTGCGTGCATATTTGCTATAGAAAAAAAGAAAAAGAAAATAAGGTAGAGGTATTATGGAGGTTTCATATTGTATAACAAATTTAAACAACGAGAAGAAGCCGTTTTACAAGTGTTTTTCCTACAAGTGAAACCAGAGCCAAAAAAAATGCTACTTCACCACTAGGGATGAAAACGGTCGGAAATGATCGAAAATATTCAGTATCATTTCCTAACCATATTTTTTTCCTCGGAAATGATACGGAAACGATATGTTCAAAAACGATAACGATAACGGAAAACTCGATACATCGAAAATAGTCGAAATATATCGTGAAGCATATGATCTCTTCAGTGCTAACTCAGGCAAACAATTTTTTCCCGGATGAGAGTGAGATGATTGTAACATCCTTGCCGGCGTCAGGGCCATCACGAGGGCAAGTGGCTGCTGGCCGCCGGCGCTGACCTGCTGCTGGGCGGCGGGCTGGCGAGGGGTGACGGCGAGATTGGAGTGGGAGTGTGGATGGGAGTCGGGAGGAAGAGCAGCGGCTGCTGCTGCGTTGGACTGTTGGCCGCCAGGCAGCCGAGGCAGCCGAGGAGGAGGAGAATGCGCTGGCCGGCAGGTGTTGATGGGCCATTTTGGGCCTTAGGGTTACACAGCTCATGGGCTTCATCTGAGGTTTCGGAATTTCGACAAAAAATTTCGACTGAATTCGATCGGTATACCTATTCGGTGGTATAAAGCTCATACCGTTTCCGTTACCGTTTCCGAGCAAATTTTTCATTTCCGTACCGTTTTCGTTTCATCGAAACGGGAATTTTTCGGAAACGAAGCTCCGTCGATCGAAAATTTCCGTAATCGTTTTCATCCCTATTCACCACATGAGCTAGAGCCGAAGATGTTTTTGATGGAGCCGAAGCCCTACTAAACAGGTCATAAAAGTGGCCCATCTCACTTTGGTTCCGCGCGACACAGTAGTTGTGCAGTCGCGGAGCTGGAGCCGGCCGAAGCCGGGGCCCTAGGTATATATTCAAAAAAATTTGTTGGCATAATCCACACCACACGAAGGTGATGATACGTATACAATATATAGATCAGTCTAGAGATGTACTCATATACTCTTGTTCCACCCAGTGCCATTCTGGAGATATCCCCATGTCGATTGCAGGGACCCTCAAGCCAAACGAGCTAGAAGTTTCAGCGTTAGTTAACGTTAAAGGACAGAAGTGCAACCTTAGTTGTGTTTTTATTAACAAAGGTATGCTAAGTTGGTAATGTTTTCCTATATTTTTTTGTATTTCATATATGTTCAGGCCGTAATTCTAAATTTACATTGCCTTGGGAACCTAACGAGCTCTGGTTCGAGCTAATAATTAACGAGCTGAACCGAGCTAGCTCGGCGTCCAGCCCTAGTCATGTTAGTCTGTCGCTTCAAGCCTCTTTACCTATGTTGAAAATCTGTTGTTACATACGCCTTTTTTTTTTGAGAAACACTTGTCTCCGCTGTGGGGCATATTTTCCAAAATAAAAGCGACAAAAATCTAGCTACCTACTTTATATATGTGCCCTACATGTTAGGCTATAGTATAGTCGTCACCCAGTCACCCATGCATGTCCAAGCACGTAACATGGCGCCATACTTTCTTGCATGTGCTAAGAGTACTGGCATGTGCACAAGAGAGAACACACGGCAAGATACCTAGAATGGAGTTGTAACTGATCAGGTGCTAACACGGTGGTATAGTACTTCCTCGGTTCAAAATTATAATTTGCTTTGGCACTTTTCTTGATACATAACAAAAACAAACTCGACCAGAGAAAGAAATCCCTCGGATTTTATTTTAAAGAAATTGGTACCACGATTCGAACCCAGGCCGGCAACAGGGGTTTCATTGACCCCCGGAGTTCAAACACCGCGAGAACAAAAACTATATATCTAGAAAAAAACAAAACAATTTTTAAGTTGAAACGGAGTAAATTGCAATTGGGGTACACAGGGAGAAACTGTGGCCACCTGGACATAAAATTTGGAGTTCTAGCTACTCTGATACTTATGGATTAATGAGTTTTCTTATGCTCTCGAAGTTAGAATAAATACATATTTGCGCTAATAACATGAAAAGACATGAAAACATCCATGTTTATTTTCATCTGGTGGGAACAAATGTACAAATTTGTTGACTAGACATGAAAACATCCAAAGTTTAAATTCATCTGGTGTTTAGTTCAAATAAGAGCATGTCCTTGTCTAATGCCTCTATATAAAAAATAGGGTTCTCATTAATAGGATAACATGATTAAAGATGGCAATCCAAACAAACTTGGTGAAAGTAACAGATGGAAATATCAAGGAAAGTACTCTATACTTGTCTTCATGCAAAGTACGGAGTAAGTGACAACAGTAGAATTTGCCTCTTAGCTGATTGGTTATGCCTTGACCAGAGCAGCAAAAAAAACATTGATTTACCTTATATAAATGAGCGCCAAGGGTGGAAGAAAGTGATTACTATCACGTGTGCGACTGTGCGTGGATCATAATAATTATTGAGAAGTTACCTTGTGATTCTTCAACAAAAGAAATCATATGAAACAGACGTGTGTGTATGTTTTCGTATCGTGTCGTATATGAACACATTGCAACCTGCTAAGAAAGCGTGGTGTCAGACGCTAGTCGAGAAGATATTTCATCGTACAGTGAAAAGGAATATCCACGATGCCCGGAAAAAAAAGGAATATCCACGATGCCCCGGTAACAAGAAAGCTGGAATCTGATAAACTTTTCAATTGTCATCTGAAAAGAAAAAGCTCGTTAAGTCATTTTTTCTGTTGTACGTAGAATTACGTTTTCTGTTACCCCTATTTGAATATGCAGTACAAATGCACCCAAAACTCACCGTGCCCCACCTCATAAATTTTCTTTGAGAGGAGGTATAATTCTCTCTAGAATTACAAGGATGCAGGCACGTGCGGCATACGGCTGAATGTGCGTAGGGGTGGTAATGGGCCCTCACTTTTATACTAGAAATTTTAATGATCGGGCCGGATTAGGGCCGGATCAAAATAACACTAGTTTTTAAGCTAAATTTTGCTAGGGCCAAGTTTAATTGCGAAAGAACAAACGGGCCATGATCCGTTATCACCTCTAAATGTGCGTCCACACGTTTTTATTGCCATGCGTTATGAAAATTCAATACGGCGGCAGTGGATATTAATTGCCAAATAATTAATTTGTTAAACATCAGAGAGAGCTAATAGGAGCAGGCATGCATATATCCAACTGAAGGAGACGGTTGCAGAGAGAGCAGGTGTGGCAAGTAACAAGCTGTATATAGCAACTTCGTACGTTGCTTAAGCGATAACGATGCCCAGCCGTGAAGAGTAATCAGCTCCACGTCGGCGCGGGGTAGGCAAACAGCGGTACGAAAACCAAGGACAGTGACCCGATCGAGCGACCTGAAACCGGATGAAGGTTAATTAGTTTAATTCATCCCACTACTACAAAAATCGTTTCTAGGGGCGGGCGAAAACGTGTTTGCAGGGGCCGGCGCTCCGCTCATTGCTGCTTTTCGGGGCGGGGCACGGCATCATCCGCCCCTAGAAACCGATTTAAAAAACAAAAAAAAAGCATGCGCACCCACGGCGCCGCCAGGGGCCACTGCTTCCCGCCGAAACTGCACCGTGCCCCGCCGTTCCGCCCGCCATGGCCACACCACCGCTGGGGAAGCGCTCCTCGCAGCGCCGCTCGCCAGCGTGGCCTGGCCGCGCCGCCGGCGTGCGTGCTCCCGTCGGAGCTGCCCGCCAGCGTGACCCGGTCGTGCAGCCGCCGGCGCTCCCCGCGGCGACCGCCCGACAGCGTGGCCGGTCCTGCGGCCGCCCGACCGCACCGCCCGCCGCGCGCGCTCCCCGCCGGGGCAGCCCGCCAGCATGGCCCGACGCGCACCGCTGGCCACGCGCGCTCCCGCCGGGCAGCCCGCCAGCGTGGACTGGCCGCGCCGCCGGCCGTGCGTGCTCCCCGTCGAGGCTGCCCCGCCAGGGGCGTCGCCGACCGCGCCGCCGGGCGCGCGCGCTTCTCGCCGAGGCAGCCCGCCAGCGCGCGCTCCCGCCGCCAGCATGGCTCCCCGCCGCCGGCCGCAGCTGCTTGCCTGCGTGGCCGCACCGCCGCCTCCCGAGCTCGGCCATGAGCCGCCGCCCCCGAGCCCTCCAGGCCGTTGCGCACCACCTTGCCCTCCAAGCCGGCCGCCGCTACAGCGCCTGAGGCCGGGCGGCGCCCCGGTGTGACGAATCGAGGATTGGGTGGGGATGGGGAGAGAAAGATTGGAGGGAGAGAGAGGAGTGGAAGAGAAAGAGAGTAGCTGGCGTGAGGATAAGGAGAGAGGGAGCATGAGGATAAGGAGGAGAGAGTTGCTGGTCGTGGCTCATTTGAATTTTGTAGGTGCGGACCAACTCATCAGCCGTTGCAACAAATCAAGGGAGATATTTCCTGCAACGGCTCTCCCTCCCACCCGCCCCTGGAAATGAACCTCTATTAGCAGGGGCGGGTGACCCCCTAGCCCGTGTTAACAAATATATTTTTAAGCACGGATCGAAAGCTACAATACCCGTCTCATTCTCCAGCAACGGTGCAGTTTCTCGCCCGTACCTGAAAAAAACTGGCCGCTGCTAGAAACCGCCGTTTTTGTAGTAGTGTCCAGAATATAATAGATACATGGTAGGCCGGGGAATCGGCATCAGCATCTCATCATCCACTCCAGCGCGTGATGCGAATCTACCGATGGAGAGGAGGCATCGAATTAAGGTGTGGCTGCTGCATGCTGTACGTACGTGCTGACTCGATCGGCCAGGCTCCACGGAACGGAATGAATCTGATTCTGGACGGTCATTGCGCCACGCATGAGTCACGACGCATCCGTCTCTATCTGTCTCTGTCTCTATATATATCATCCCAATTCCCATCCGATCCTACTCGGCAGCCGGCGATCGAGGTGCTGACTGGCCCGGCCGCGCCGCCGGATTGCCACAGAGGACACATCGGCAAAACTCCGTTTACGTACGTTTGTGACGAGGCCGTTTGTGATGCCGCTTTCTGTATTAGTGGTATCGTATGTGCTGATGCTCTCCTCGAGTTCTCTCGTTTTATCCGTTATACGCGTACGTGTTCACTGACGCGCATCCTCCTCGACTCGCTACGTATATTATACGTATCCGTCTGTATCCGATACGGGTGACAATCCTTTATTTGGCGGCATGTATATGTAGCGCGCGGCCCCGCCAATGTACAGAATGCAACGAACCACGAGTGTCATATATGCAGGGCCCTTTTCATCATTCATCCTGCTAGCTAGCGAGAGATATTCATAATAATAATAATGATCCAAATACGCTTCTAGCTTAGTGCGGTTCAATGGCCAATTGGCCCCTTGTAAGACCAGTCTCAGTGCACCATTTCACTACACGATTACCAAGACAGAAAACTAGGTAACTGTGCCAAGAGAGTTTTATGGTGATGAAACTCCTCTCACATACCATGAAACTCTTCCTTCTCTCTCCTATGCCACATCAGCGCATTTAATATCATGAAACTCCCATGAAACCTCCACTAAAACTGGCCTAAGTCGGCAGGTAGGCTCATTCTGTACTGTGTATATATATAGTGTCAGTCAAAAAAAATGGAGCAGGATAAGCCAGAATTCGGTGCAACAAGTTGCTCAAAAGGCAGTGGCGGCACAGCTAGAATCCATCTCAGGCGCTTTTTCTTCGAGAACGCTCCGGACTCCGGACCCTTTTGCTGTACGAGTGTATTGTGCTCGATGATGCCGATGTTCTTTGTTCCCAAAAATTAGTTTTATCGATTTCTAGTGGTCCAGATCAGTGTGCCTTTGTCAGTTAGGGCCTAGTGTCCAATTTTTGTAATCTCAGTATCCGACTTTTTGTTTGTGGTTCTCCTGATTACAGCAACAGTTAGAGTAGCCCGCAAGATTTTTTGTTTGGTTGTACAGACATATTGGAAAAAAAAACATGTATGATGCAAAAATGTTCTTTCAATTCCGCTTGTTCGAATCTTTTTATGGCATTTTAACACTCGAAATGATTCTAAATGAAGCATTTGTAAACTACAAATTAAGTTTTAGATTTCTCCAAGCACTATAACTTTAATTAGTGTAGAGTTCACCTTCATTCAGTGTTGTTTAAAAAATAAAAAAATTATTAAATAATGTAGATTGATAAATGGTGTTGGATATATTTAGGTTAGTAAACAAACATATATGAGAAAGTCATTAACTACAAAATGATAGTTTTTAGATAGTGTTGAGCTTTATATCATTTAACACTACTACAAAAAAGATTTGTTGGGGCTCTTGAATTTTTTTACGGGCAGACCAAAAAAACACCCATTCCTACAAAAGAAACGGGTTTCTGTAGATTGTGACACACCTTTAGCATTTGAAGGAGCGGACCATTTCCTTAGAAATGACCATTTCCTGAGGCGGGTCACCTAGGGACGGGTGGTGGGTGGTCTGCCCCTAGAATCTTGTGAATTATCATTTACTTCTCTTCAAATTAAATGAATTTGAAAGACTTTACTAAGGAACTGAAATCTATCATCTTGCTTTGTCTTTCATGGAGCTCTGGAGATGAGAAATATTCAAGATCTCAAGATTCAGCTACATGCATGTAGGTCACTTCTTTCTCTGTACTTCTCAATGGTGATTAAAGGCCTCAGCTATCCTCTGCCTGTTGTTACCTCTGTGATGGATGGCTTGATAAACAGTATACTGAAAAGGTAAAGCATTTCAAAGTTACATACAAATTCAATTCCCTTTCCTCTTTACTGGTACATACGTGCATTCCCAGTTTGTAATAATGTACGAGAGACAAATAACTACTTTCATGTCTTCCTGTGTCATTTTGTTTCAAAAAAAAAAAGAATCCTTCTCAAGTACAGTAATGCTAATTCATTTTTTTCTGCACATGAGTAGTAATTTTCATGCAAAGCCAATAGTTATTTTCTTTGGTCAATATTCTCATGAAACAACTTTTACCAAGCATCTGCGAAGAATAAGCTATCTAATATCCATGTTTCTATAGTTTTCAAGGTTTGTTTGAGTAGCATGTTGTCTGATGGTCTGTCTTGTGTATTTGCAGGTGCATGTGCATAACAACCGACAGATTTGTTATGAAACTACTAATTTGAGAGCATCTCTTTATAGTTCTTGGAGAGGCACCAAAATCTTTATCGTTTAGTCTATTTTATAGCCTCTTTCGAACATTTACTTATTTTCCTTCTAAACATTTACTTTATATTTCCCTTTGGAACATGAGTTAATTCATAATACAAGTTGTAGGCTGGTTGTGAAATGCGTTTTATTTGGCATGTCGTTTGTGCACACTATAAATAGTTTTGAAATTGAAATTGTAATGTCAAACATTCAGTTAATTATGAATTTGTGCAATTAATCTCAATTTTATTTTATCAAGTATATACTCTTTACTTGGTTTTTCATCATAATAATTTTTTATTGACATGTTTAGGTTATATACGCACTTTTTGCGTAGCTACTAGTACAAAAGAAAAACACATTGCATTGAGTCACAAGTGATTGTGTGGTGCAATAGGGAGAAAGCTACACGCTTTACCGTAGGTAACCGGTCCGAACCCCCGTGAACGCATGTGGTACATATTTTGTCCAAAACTAATAGCACCCTAGGAGTAACTTTTTTAGTAGCGTAAAGTTCGTATTCATCTGAATTCAAATGAAACATGATTTGTTTTCTTCAAAAAGTGTTGTTTACAGTTTTAGTGGTGGACAACATAAGCAACTGCCAGTAAAAATTAATTTGCACAGATCAATTTGTGCTAGCGGTCCTCAAGCCGTTGGCACCTGTGCATGTGTGCTGATGACCGTTGATACAAAAGGTGAAAACTATCACGAATAGTTTCTATATATATATAGTAGTAAAGAGAACCGAGCTATAGTCCTTTCATTTGCATATGCACCCAATGCCAATCTTGCTAATGCAAGATGCCTTCTGATGTCGGCTGGGCCTCGGCTCCATGGATCTGCTTGTGCGCTGGGATTGCTCACCGTGGCACTATCATACAACACTTACAAGAGAAGCGGGACTAGAAGCCCATAGTCATTAGCCCAAAGGTTTATTTTTGTGATGTCAGGTTACCATGCGAACGAAAAAAATTATTAAGCTTTTAGTAATATTGTTTTCATATGAAACTTTCGGTGTTTAAGATCAGCGCTATAGTAAATGAATAACGAAAATAAGGTAGGACAATAAATATAACGAGCAGTCGAGGATGGAAGAAAGTGATTAATTCCACGTACATGGGGATCAGAATAATTGGTGAGAAGTAACCTTGTGGTTTCTTCAACAAAAGAAATTATATGACAGACGTATGTGATTTCGTACCGTGTTGTACATTGCAATGACATCGATGCCTGATAAGTTATAGAAAGCGTGGTGTCAGACGCTACGTAGACAAGATTTTTTTTTTCGAAATACGTAGAGAAGATATTTCACGTACAGTGAAAAGGAATCTCCATTTTTAGCATCCAATGATGTCGTGCTAACAAGAAATTAATTATATGTGATGGAAAATAAATATCATGTTGCCGTAGCATTAATAATTGAAATAGCATTAATGATATGATCTTTTGAAAGGTTTCTGGAAAAGAACATCTATCAGTACGTCTTGTACACATAATTTTGTTTCTCGTTATCTCTACCTCTTAGACTTCCATGGAAGTTTCTCCATCATTTAAAAATTAAGGTTTCTTCTTCCAAACAACATCGTTTGAGGATAGTCTCGATCTTTTCTCCACCAACTCATCAGTTTCATCCTTTGCTTAAGCGATAACAAAGCCCGTGAGGTATAATCAGCTCCACGTCGGCGCGATATAGGCAGCAGCTTGAAGCCGAACCCTTGACAATGACCCTACGTCACTACCTGATATCTGAAGGTTGTAGTTCAATTCGTAGTCCAGATCGAATATATATCATATCATATCCGATAAAAAAAGACAATAAATAACATATCGTGGCCGGGGCCAGCATCGACGGCATCAGCATCTCCTCAAGCGTTCGATGCGAATCTGCCGAAAGAATCCAAGGTGGCCGCTGACTCGGCCAGGCTCCACGGAATCTGATTCTTGACGATCATTGCACCACCCATGAGCCATGACGCATCCGTCTCTATCTATATCGATCGTCCTACTCGGCAACCGGCGAGGTGGTGACTGGCCCGGACGCCGCCGCCACTGGCTTTCGGGCACACGTCGGCACACACACCGCTTATGTGGCTACGTACGCACGGCCCCATTCGGAGTACACCATTTGGACACGCTGAGAGGACGACAAGTACGTTGCCACCTAAGACCAAACATATATATTCCAGTTCTGGTCGTCCAAACTACTATTTGTTTCAAATTAAAATTCATTTTGATGTCTCTAAATATAGTTTTTATTATTATATATCTAAACATAGCCTATATATTATTTTAATTTGAAACAGAAGTAGTATGTTGCTACTTTTGCTGTGTTTAATTCCCACCAAAAGTATGGTCGAAAAGTCACATCGAGTCAAATCGGACACTGTAGCGCATTGTAGCACTTTTTGTTTGTTTGTGGTAATTGTTGTCCTACCATGACTTAACTAGACTCAAAAAATTTGTCTCGTCCTGTACATCAAAACTATGTAATTAGGTTTTTTTATTTACCTATATTTAATACTTCATGTATGAGGAGAGAGACTTATGATGTGATGGGACTTTTTGCATAGTAAAATTTTAGGTGGAATTTCGGGAACTAAACACAGCCTTTGTATGTTCCCCTTGATGTCCTTGCCTGCTTGGCATACGGCGGCGCACGGTACAACCACGACATGAATGAATTCGCACATTCAGTTTGTCTACGGGCATAGGCGTGCATCCACCAGCCGGTAGCTGCGGTACCATGCGCATGGATGTCATGTGCGCAATGGCTAGTGAGGGCCGGGATCACACCTAGTGACGGAGACCGCCCAACAAATTTCTCTCACGTAGCGGTCAGCACCTAATCATCACCAGTGTCAATACACCCTACAAACGGTTTAGGTTCAAATGGGTTTAATGTGTTGGATTTTGATGTGGAGTGTATTGGAGTAGGTTAAAATGGGTTATATTAGATAATGAGGTGGGTTGGAGTAGGTTCTATATAAATACGGGTTGGGTTGGATTGGGTTGGGTTGAAATGGGTTCTTTGTATAGAGCTGTACCCTGGAATTAAAATCTCGCGTTCGCACTATAAAATTTTATCAAAATTGACTGAAATTTGTTGGAGATGACTCAGCTACTCTGTGCAAAGCAGTGTGGCTAGACCTACACGTGGGCCCCATGTCTAAGAGCCGGACCCCGAAAGCAGTGTTGCTAGACCTACACGTGGGCCCCATGTCAAGAGTCGGACCCTAGAATTAAAACATCGCGATCACACTATAAAATTTTATCGAAATTGACCGAAATTTATTGGAGATGACTCAGTATGCCTGGTAGCTCCTCTGTGTAAAGCAGTGTTGCTAGACCTACACGTGGGCCCCATGTCAAGAGTCGGACCCTAGAATTAAAACATCGCGATCACACTATAAAATTTTATCGAAATTGACCGAAATTTATTGGAGATGACTCAGTATGCCTGGCAGCTCCTCTGTGTAAAGCAGTGTTGCTAGACCTACACGTGGGCCCCATGTCAAGAGTCGGACCCTAGAATTGAAACTTCGCGTTCACACTATAAAATTTTATCGAAATTGACCGAAATTTGTTAGAGATGACTCAGTATACCTGGCAGCCCCTCTGTGCAAAGCAGTGTGACAAGAATCTATATTATAATTTTTTTAAAAAAACGGGTTTTTATTGGGTTGTAACCATAGTTTGGCTAATAGTTATTACATTACGAGTTCATATGTTTGGGTTGGATTTGGGTTGGATTGGTGTGTGGTGGTGGTGGTTTGGGTTGGATTGGTGTGTGGTGGTGGTGATTTGGGGTGGAGTGGATTTATATAATTTCACTCATGAAAATAGGATGGTGTGAGTATAGTTTGGTTTCCAACCCACTTGCAGGCTGAAGTGTCATATGCAGCCTCTTGGCCCAAGTTTGATACATATAGGTCATAGTCCACAGCACAATCCAGCTCGGGGTCTTTTCTTTTGTTGGAGAGCCCTCCATTCACAAGTGTTGCTTGATGATGCCGATCGAGGCCAATTTATATGTTGATCAAAGCTCAGCAACGCAGGAAAGATTCGGAAATCGGATCGTTAGGAACCCGTGCTAATATATGTTAACGTTTTTTGAAAGAAAAAGGATGAAGTCCAAATAACAGCACGCTAGAATCAGATTTCCACGTTTAAACGTTCAATTCGAAGAGCAGCGCGCTAGAAGCCTAGAATCTTTGTGTGATCGATAACATGGGCTACGCCGCCTCCTCCGTCCGGATTTGGAATACCACGACAGAACAACACATGGGCCGGATTTGAAATACCACGACAGAACAACACAACATTTGGCCCAATAGAGAATAATGAACAAGTCCAACCAATGGAATAACACAAACCAATTGGAAAGCGGGAGTTCGTAACGATCTCTAGAGTCTCCCTCGTCAAATATTTTATTTTTCGCTAAGTTTATTGCGCGAATAGTCGCGCTTGCGTTTTAGCGCTCGACCCGCGCGCGGCCTTCTTCCCCGATACGCCGCCGCGCCCCGCCGCGGGCCGGGTTAGCGGCCTGGGGTCAGGGGCCGAGGGTTGCTGGGGGAGATCCGCCGGTGGATCTAGAAGGAGGGACCGGGGGCGGCAGCCGGCCCGACGGGGGTGACGGGCGGAGGGCTGGGCGCCGCCGGCCGGGCGGTGGCGGATCCCCGTGGGTGGTGCCGGCGGCGGTGGTTGCAGAGACGAGGAAGAAGAGACGGTGACGGCAGCGCAGCACCGCCGGAGCCAGGGCGAAGGAGGCGGCGGGGACGGAGGAGGTGGCGGAGGAGATGACGGAGGAGGAGGTAGCGTGGAGGCGGACGGTGGGCGGTGGCGGAGGTGGCTTGGCCGCCTGAGCCGGGGGCCGGAGGGAGGTGGCAGGGGCGAGGAGACGAGAAAGACGATGGTGGTCGCGCGGTCGCCTTGTAGTACTACCGGTCGCGGGATAGCTCTGTCCTTCATTTTTATCTTGCATTGCATCGGGTGCTCCTTTATGACTTTCGGAAGCCAGTTAAGCTTCGTAGCTTTGAAGCCCACCTAAAGTCCAACTGTCCACCATGTTAGCCTACGAAAAGCTCAACTATCCACCATGTTAGTTTTTAAGCCCACATCGATGGTTGTTTTTGTTCAGTAACGATCCACAAATTAATCTGCTCTCGAATACAGCTCACGCGTGGCTTTGTTTGTTTCTAGACATGGACGGTGGAGACAGTATGTATGTTTTTTTCTTTCTTTACACTTCTAATTATCTCTAGCGGCTAGCTAATTATATAAAATAAGATATATTATATTGTAGTCAACATCTAAAACAATTATTCAACTTTCCGATTATAGTATTTTTCACATCGGATTAGTGTAGTCAATATTTGTAAACACTAGGTTCAACATTTTTGTAAATTTAGTTCAATAATTTTGATAAGCTAGATCAACATTTTGTTTGGAAATGTTGAAGCAATATATCCAGGATGTTGACATAGTTATTCAAATTGTTGAGATAGCACAATAGAAATGTTGATTTTACAATCTCATATAAAATAAAAATATAATCATATTGGATCTTATTTTGTTGCATTAATTCCAAATAGCATGTTGGTTCAAACGGATTTGAAAAAAGATTAACGGTCTAGGAGAAAATCGCATCTAAAGGTTGAAACTCAAATAGATTCTCGTCTGTGCTGACGTCGGACACCTCCCACTAGCTCTCACCCGCGCGTTGCGAACCTGCTTCGGATGCGAAGATGCCATCTAGCCCGTTGCACCAATCTCAAACAGTAAAAGTGAAGTTGGCCAAAAAACTTCCGGAAGCCCTATAGAATTCCCGGCATTGCATCTGTACACCGTGTTTTTGCTACGCTAGCCCAGGAAGCAAGCTGGAGCACAACATTCGGCCCAATAGAGAATAACGAACAATTTAAACAAATGGAAACCCCGCTAATGCCGACACAATTTTGAGCCGGTTAATGTTTACAATTTACACATTTGGTAAACATAATAAATACACAAAAATCCCATGTACGTACCTAAATACTCACCTAACGCCTATGCGAGGTTGGGCTGACGTTCATTCTATTAAAAAAATCTTTTTTCCAGAACCGAACATGAGGTTTTTTTTATCTCATATACAACTTCTCTCTTCTGTACTTCGATACGGCTTCTCCCTTCTACCTATAGTACTAAGCAAAAAATCTATAAAATAAAAAGAATTTGCGCCATCTCATTATGGACCCAAGGGGGCAAGTATTTTCCAAGAAATCTCGAGCCAACCTTTCCCCAAGAGTTTTTTTCTTAACACCAACAAATTCTATTAATGCTACAAAAAATGATAGCTCCAAGAATTTTTTTGAGGCATCTCGATATTAATGGCGCATGCATATATACTTCTTTGTGAACATCTACGAGAGATTAGGCCAATAGGTATTTAGATCAAAGATGTCCACAAAATTTGGCAGGCGGTTTGGAGATTAAGAAGAAGTTGGTATTTAAATCAAATAACAAGGGATAGGGATTGTCACCATGAACAAGGTTTAGCTACACACTTTCTTTTAATCAGCGGGATAAATTATTGGATCTAAATAAAAATTATGAGTTTTGGATCTACATAACACCATCATTAAGTTTAAAGACCTAAATATCAAAAACTCTGAGTTTGGGACCTAGACCGCACCACCATATACGTTTAGAGACTTCAATATCAAAAATCCTGAGTTTAAAACCTAGATGATGACGCCGTGCAAGTTTAGAGTCTGCCAGTGAATTTTACTCAAAAGTCCAACTAGTGCATCCAAAACCTCAAACATTCAATTCGAAAGCAACAAGATATATACTGATTCCAAGTAAAGATTCTGAGACATCGTTGCTAAAATAGATTTTTAAAACAATTTTAGTCTGGGCCTGGAGCAAGTCCGTAGATAGACCCAACCTCGACAATAACCAGAAAAATAAGAAAATCAAGGTCCAAACCGACTCAGAATAAAGCCCACACTAGCCCAACAAAATCCGTGCTCAAAAGGCCTGTTTGGTTGGATGCCAAAATTTTGGCATGCTAAAATTTTGGCATACCAATTAATTGGCTGTCATTTAGATTGCTATCAAAATTTGACACCCTCTCACAATGAGCCTATCAAAATGTTGCCTTTCCTGATTTTGGCCTACCAAAACTTTAGCAAGCCAAAACTTTGGAAGGGAACCAAACAGGCTCAAATTTTCAAATTCCTCCTATTTTTTTTTTGTCCCGGACAAAAAAACAAAAGCGCCAAAGTAATTTTTTTTTCTCCAGGGACCCCACTTTCAAGTTTCAACAAGTGTCCCACCACGCCAACAGTTTCCAGTAGCTTCCCACAGGCAGCATCGTCATCCGATGAGCCGGCCCACGGGCGCGTGGCGGCACCAGCCGCAGCCGCAGCTGCCCCGTGGGCGCATGTGGGCCGCCTCCCCGGCCTTCCGCAGGCAGCTCGTCCTGCTCCGCTGCCTCCTTCCCCATCCTCCCTTCCCCTCCTCCGCTGTCGCCGGCCGCTTCGCCCCGTCCTCTTCCCCCTCCACGGGCATCTCCAGCTCCCTCCGCGCAAGCCGCACGATGGCGTCCGCGGCGACGGTGTACGAGGCGGACGCGGAGGCCGTGGTCCGCCGGATCACGCCGCCGCTCGACCGCGCCAGGCACAAGGGCCAGGCAGGTGAGCCGCAGCCGCCCGATTCGCCGTTTCCGCCCCCACGCGCTGTGTTTGTCTGGTTCCGTACTTGCGTGCTTGGCGGACGGGACTGTGGGCGGTGCTGCTGCTGGTACGCGCTAGGTGTTTGTTGGAATGTCCCGTCGTGGTAGAGACTGTGTTTGGGGAATGGTGGCGGATTGTTTGTTTGTGTTGCGAGCTGAGTGCGATGCTAGTGGCAGTTTCGTAGATAGGATGGTACTGGTTCGGATTTAGTGGAGGAAGGCTTGGATTGTTGGGAGCAGGGTGAGCACCGGACATCTTTGGTGAAAATTAGTGTTTACTATTTGGGCTCAAGTGTACAAGCCCATCTGTGCAGGTACGGGTTTGGTTAATGTTGAACTTGAAATCCATGTTTGGTATGAGGAAATGTGAAGAAAACTTCTTGATGGGCGTTGAATGGGTTCAGAAAGCTGTAGCCTGTAGCGTCTTCATTGGCCAAGTCAGGACGGGAATTGCTTGTTGCTATGCAGTATTCAGAAGGATAATATGGCATGCAATTCAATATCCTTGGGTTGTTTTTTACTTTTTTAGTATGATTGCGCTTTTTTAAAATGCACGCATCTTGACCATACTAGGTAAATCTTATATATCTTAAATTCTTAATTTAACTGTGCTAGACTGCTAGTGTGCTGTGATGGAAATTGTTGTTTGTACACAAGACATGGATTTCAACATTTTTGTAAATTTAGTTCAACAATTTGGATAAGCTAGATCAACATTTTGTGTGGAAATGTTGAAGCAATATATCTAAGATGTTGACATAGTTATTCAAATTGTTGAGATAGCACAATAGAAATGTTGATTTTACAATCTCATATAAAATAAAAATATAATCATATTGGATCTTATTTTGTTGCATTAATTCCAAATAGCATGTTGGTTCAAACGGATTTGAAAAAAGATTAACGGTCTAGGAGAAAATCGCATCTAAAGGTTGAAACTCAAATAGATTCTCGTCTGTGCTGACGTCGGACACCTCCCACTAGCTCTCACCCGCGCGTTGCGAACCTGCTTCGGATGCGAAGATGCCATCTAGCCCGTTGCACCAATCTCAAACAGTAAAAGTGAAGTTGGCCAAAAAACTTCCGGAAGCCCTATAGAATTCCCGGCATTGCATCTGTACACCGTGTTTTTGCTACGCTAGCCCAGGAAGCAAGCTGGAGCACAACATTCGGCCCAATAGAGAATAACGAACAATTTAAACAAATGGAAACCCCGCTAATGCCGACACAATTTTGAGCCGGTTAATGTTTACAATTTACACATTTGGTAAACATAATAAATACACAAAAATCCCATGTACGTACCTAAATACTCACCTAACGCCTATGCGAGGTTGGGCTGACGTTCATTCTATTAAAAAAATCTTTTTTCCAGAACCGAACATGAGGTTTTTTTTATCTCATATACAACTTCTCTCTTCTGTACTTCGATACGGCTTCTCCCTTCTACCTATAGTACTAAGCAAAAAATCTATAAAATAAAAAGAATTTGCGCCATCTCATTATGGACCCAAGGGGGCAAGTATTTTCCAAGAAATCTCGAGCCAACCTTTCCCCAAGAGTTTTTTTCTTAACACCAACAAATTCTATTAATGCTACAAAAAATGATAGCTCCAAGAATTTTTTTGAGGCATCTCGATATTAATGGCGCATGCATATATACTTCTTTGTGAACATCTACGAGAGATTAGGCCAATAGGTATTTAGATCAAAGATGTCCACAAAATTTGGCAGGCGGTTTGGAGATTAAGAAGAAGTTGGTATTTAAATCAAATAACAAGGGATAGGGATTGTCACCATGAACAAGGTTTAGCTACACACTTTCTTTTAATCAGCGGGATAAATTATTGGATCTAAATAAAAATTATGAGTTTTGGATCTACATAACACCATCATTAAGTTTAAAGACCTAAATATCAAAAACTCTGAGTTTGGGACCTAGACCGCACCACCATATACGTTTAGAGACTTCAATATCAAAAATCCTGAGTTTAAAACCTAGATGATGACGCCGTGCAAGTTTAGAGTCTGCCAGTGAATTTTACTCAAAAGTCCAACTAGTGCATCCAAAACCTCAAACATTCAATTCGAAAGCAACAAGATATATACTGATTCCAAGTAAAAGATTCTGAGACATCGTTGCTAAAATAGATTTTTAAAAAACAATTTTAGTCTGGGCCTGGAGCAAGTCCGTAGATAGACCCAACCTCGACAATAACCAGAAATAAGAAAATCAAGGTCCAACCGACTCAGAATAAAGCCCACACTAGCCCAACAAAATCCGTGCTCAAAAGGCCTGTTTGGTTGGATGCCAAAATTTTGGCATGCTAAAAATTTTGGCATACCAATTAATTGGCTGTCATTTAGATTGCTATCAAAATTTGACACCCTCTCACAATGAGCCTATCAAAATGTTGCCTTTCCTGATTTTGGCCTACCAAAACTTTAGCAAGCCAAAACTTTGGAAGGGAACCAAACAGGCTCAAATTTTCAAATTCCTCCTATTTTTTTTTTGTCCCGGACAAAAAAACAAAAGCGCCAAAGTAATTTTTTTTCTCCAGGGACCCCACTTTCAAGTTTCAACAAGTGTCCCACCACGCCAACAGTTTCCAGTAGCTTCCACAGGCAGCATCGTCATCCGATGAGCCGGCCCACGGCGCGTGCGGCACCAGCCGCAGCCGCAGCTGCACCGTGGGCGCATGTGGGCCGCCTCCCCGGCCTTCCGCAGGCAGCTCGTCCTGCTCCGCTGCCTCCTCCCCGCCTCCCTCCTCCCTCCCCTCCTCCGCCGTCGCCGGCCGCTTCTCCCCGTCCTCCTCCCCCTCCTCGGGCATCTCCGGCTCCCTCCGCGCAAGCCGCGCGATGGCGGCGGCGGCGTCGGCCGCGGCGACGGTGTACGAGGCGGACGCGGAGGCCGTGGTCCGCCGGATCACGCCGCCGCTCGACCGCGCCAGGCACAAGGGCCAGGCAGGTGAGCCGCAGCCGCCCGATTCGCCGTTTCCGCCCCCACGCGCTGTGTTTGTCTGGTTCCGTACTTGCGTGCTTGGCGGACGGGACTGTGGGCGGTGCTGCTGCTGGTACGCGCTAGGTGTTTGTTGGAATGTCCCGTCGTGGTAGAGACTGTGTTTGGGGAATGGTGGCGGATTGTTTGTTTGTGTTGCGAGCTGAGTGCGATGCTAGTGGCAGTTTCGTAGATAGGATGGTACTGGTTCGGATTTAGTGGAGGAAGGCTTGGATTGTTGGGAGCAGGGTGAGCACCGGACATCTTTGGTGAAAATTAGTGTTTACTATTTGGGCTCAAGTGTACAAGCCCATCTGTGCAGGTACGGGTTTGGTTAATGTTGAACTTGAAATCCATGTTTGGTATGAGGAAATGTGAAGAAAACTTCTTGATGGGCGTTGAATGGGTTCACAAAGCTGTAGCGTCTTCATTGGCCAAATCAGGATGGGAATTGCTTGTGGCTATGCAGTATTCAGAAGGATAATATGGCATGCAGTTCAAGGTTCCTTGGGTTGTTTTTTAGTATGATTGCGCTTTTTAAAATTTGACCATACTAGGTAAATCATTCTTAATCTTATACATCTTCAATTCCTAATTTAACTGTGCTAGGACTGCTGTGATGGAAATTGTTGTTTCTACACAAGCCATGGATATACTTTCTTGAGTTTTGAATTATTGAATTTAGTGTTGTGCTTGGTTTCGTGTAGACCTTTTCTAACATTCGTAATCTTTTGTACTAACTTCAGCTAAGCCTGAACTGAACATATGTGGCCGGGTAGCCAAACATATGGCACCAAAATACCCATTTAATTTCTATTTTATGTAATTCTTGGTGATATTTCTTATTGTTATTGATTGTAGAGTTGATATGTATAATAACTTCTAAGCTACAACTGTAAGTGTACAAACTTCTAAGCTACAACTGTAAGTGTACAAAATGACTAAATTCCTATTTGTTGATCCCTCCTTTTCTTATCTTTTTCTATTCATATATCTGGAATCACAAATTTTACAGAAAGTGTTTCAAATGAAATATTCAATTCATAAGAGCTGCTTTGATAATAGATGTGTTTTTACAGGGAAGATAGCAGTAATTGGTGGATGTCGTGAGTACACTGGCGCTCCATATTTTGCAGCTATCTCTGCCTTGAAAGTTGTCAGTATCTTCTTAATGTCTCATCACATGGACTACACATCAATGCAAATATTTCACATGATGTTGTTCAGGGTGCAGATCTTTCACATGTTTTCTGCACAAAAGATGCTGCAACAGTAATTAAGAGTTATAGCCCTGAGCTGATTGTGCATCCGATACTGGAGGAATCATACAGTGTAAGGTAACTTGATTTTTTTTTTGTTTCCAAGCTTATGGTACAATCTTTTGAATATTGTTTTGCATCTCATTCTGCTAATAACTTTGTCAGAGATGATGAACGAGCATCTGTTTCATCCAAGATTCTCACTGAAGTTGCAAAGTGGATGGAGCGCTTTGATTGCATTGTTGTTGGTCCCGGCCTTGGAAGAGACTCATTTCTTCTGGTTGGTTCCTCATGTTATCTCAAACAAATGTAATATATACCTCCATCATATTAGGTGTTATTAATTGCAACCAGTGCAAGTGTGCAACTATTTTTCTTGTTCTCATTAAACTTTCAATCCCACACATTCAGTGGTACTATACATAGCCTTCTGTTCTGTTCGTTTAAGTTAAAAAAAAAAGATTGGCTCATCGTAAGAGGAAATTCAGAAAAAGGAGAATGTCCATATAATTTCATAATGGTTCCAGTAATTGTGTTGATTTTAGTAATATAACATAGCTTAACAAGAAAAATAGTGCCTTGCAGTAGTGGATACTCCGTACTTTGTAAACAATAAAGATTGGCGAACCTTCCTATGCTATCTAACTTGTTGCCCAACTATTTATACATGGATTTCCAACCACTTGGTCATGACTTGGAAGCTACATATTTCTGGTAAAACTAAGGGATAATTTTTTATGGAACTGTTAATGGGAACTAAACTTTCTCTTTTGGCTGTTTCCCTATATCAGCGATCTTTTTCTCTTTAAAATTTTTGTGTTTGTTTTGATTCTATAGCACAGTCTAATATGATATAATATATTGAGATCTACCTGCTTTCTAATGTTTGTTTCACATATATTGTTTGTAGGATTGTGTGGGTAATATTATGAAGCACGCAAGGCAGGCTAATATTCCCATTGTTGTTGATGGGGTACTATTTTTTTTTTCTTGTTTCCTTTAAGTTATTACTCTATTTAAAATTATATTAATGTGATCTGCAGGATGGCCTTTTTCTTATAACCAACAACCTTGGTCTTGTTGAAGGCAACCCTCTTGCAATTTTAACACCAAATGTATATGAGTACAAACGTCTTGTTCAGAAGGTCCTTAACTGTGATGTAAATGAGGAAACTGCTTCTGAACAACTGACTGCGCTTTGCCAAAAGTACGAACATAAAATTGTATCATGTTTCTTAAATGTTTGTTGTAGTGTAACTTACCTTTTTTTTTATCCTTTTGTGTGTTCAGAATCGGTGGTGTGACAATAATGCGGAAAGGAAAAGCAGATGTCATTAGTGATGGTAAAACAGGTACTGTAGACAGCTGCTTAACTGAAAGTCTGGAAACATTAACCACAAATGCCATTTCATCATCTTCACTATTTAATCATGTTCTTGTTTTCTCTAGTGACACAAGTGAGTACTTTTGGTTCCCCAAGACGATGTGGTGGTCAAGGGGACATCCTTTCTGGAAGGTCTGTTACCCCTTCTCAGAGCTGAGTGCTGGTTATATCCTTCTGGAATGATATTTTGGGCTGCCTATTATATAGTTTTAGGTACAATATAAGATGTACATAGCATGCACTGGTTGTACTTTGAATATTCGCAACAATTCTACGGTTGCTGTTCATTGCATAACTTTAATGTAGTACAACAACTGTTAATCTGTCTCATTTCCAATATTAATGCATAAAACATTCTTTTATTCTCACAATATTCACAATCATATGATGCCTTTCCTTGAGCATAGTCTGGTGCCATTTCTTTTTATTGCGTGAAGATACTTTCTACCTGATAAACCGTGAACACCCTAAAGCTAGCATTGTGTATGGTCCTTTCCTAATACTGTTGTTGGTGGCAGTGTGGCAGTATTTACATCGTGGGCGCAGCACTATATCTTGTCAAATGAGCAACCTACAGAGAAGAGGTAATGCTGCATTCCTGCCTTCTGCTGTTAAGTCCTCCATCCTAGTTCAAAATTTGGTTTCATTCTTGTGCAATGCAGAGTCAATCCTATGACACTTGGGTGCATAGCTGGCTCTCTACTGCTCAGGAAAGCTGCATCTCTTGCTTTTGAGAGAAACAAGCGATCAACTGTCACCACAGACATCATCGAGTTCTTGGGCAAAAGGTCTGTGAACTTGCAACACGTATTGAACTACATGAACTTTCAGTTCTTTATTTTCATGTGCTCCGCCTTTTGCCTTGCAGCTTGGAAGATATCTGCCCTGCTGAGCACTAGTTTGGGTGGGTTTTTATGGCCATGCACGTGCAGCTGTAATAATGTTTATCCAGCATTTGAGTCCCTGCATCTCCGTTTACTCTGTACATGTTTTGTCAAATAGGAATAGGGGTGTTACCATGCTTTGATCCAATGGTTACCTGCAGTGTGGTTTAGAAGAACAGCGGTATAATCAGGGAATTAGTTTTCTTTTCTGAGAATTCGAACTGGGGAAATACTATTAGGGCATCTCCAAGAGTGCCTAAAAATAAAGCCCCAAAATACTAATTTGGGGACCTTGCAAACAATTATTGGGAAGGAAAAATACCCTTCTATCCAATAGTTTCCAAAAAATTAGACCCAAAAGAAGCCACGTCATCAATTGTGGGGCTGTTAGCTATTTTTTCTAACGTGAACAGTAACCCGCGAATTTTTTGGCCGCTCTTTTTCCCGGGTGAACAGTAACTCGGCATTTATTTTTGGCCGTCTTTTTTTTCCCGTGAGGTATTGGGAGCTCAGGGAGGGGGTAAATTTGGCTTAGAATGAAGTCAATATTAGGCACACAGAAAAAATTAGGACTAGAATCGGACACTGTTGGAGCATATTTTTCATTTTTGTGCTCAAAACTGATTATTGGGAGTGTTTATTGGGTACTCTTGGAGATGCTCTTAGAATGGCTGAACACATGCTTTCTCATGTAATGCGGTGGTTCCGTAGTGTTCACGCTTGGCAGGGATGTTTTGCAAACTCGTGTTTGGCTTGGTATTAAACAAAGTGCAAGTGAATTTCAGATAGAGAACAATGGTTATAAAATGCCGGAAACTTAAACTAATGGGGGTTGATGTTGATGAAGTGTTGTGAACCACAATCCTATCCTCCTATATAGGCATATAGCCTTAGTTGTCCTTTTAGCAAAAGATATCATGATTGTCCAGACCAACCACCTTCATATCATCAGCAGCACGCTCGCTATATAAGTATCGCAGACAGTTAGGCTGGATCAACCAGTCATGCAGGATATGACGGTGACACGGCAAGGCAGCTGGAAGCATTTGGATGGGCTGTGTGCCTGTGTGGCAGGGGCAGGGAGGGTTACAAAAACGGGTTGCCTACATCGTAGGTCGTAGCAAGAGCGGTAGCGTTTCAGGAGACGGCCTCAACAGTATACCGCTTGGGTGGCCGGAGGAGGAAAAGAAAGAAAGGGAAAATAAGCAATGTTCAGTCTTGTGCTTGTGTCTTTCTTTAAAGAATGCTAGTTAACAACAATGGTGTACGTTCGCTCAAACATTCTTTCGTATTCTCGTCGCTAGCAGACTTCAATCACAATCAGATACTCAAACTGAGCGTGTCCGTCTGATAGCAACCTAATAGCCCACCAAATCTAGCTTGGTCTCTGTCAGAGAATGTTACTGTTTGCAGATAGGTATGAGCTGCTTAGGCTGCCCGCACCGGTCTCCTCCACACACACCTGCAGGAGCGTTTAGGAGAACCAACTGCTGCACCGGGCTCTTGGATGCGTTTCCCTACACAAGCGGAGAGGAGGAAGGAGGGAGGAGGCAAGCATCCACCGCCGACGACCCGGAGCAGCTGGCCGCCGCGTTCCGCCTCGCGCTGCCCATCGGAGGGAGAGAGGGAGAAGATGAGGCCCCCGGCCGCTGCTTCCCCGTCGTCGCGCCTGTCTGGCCTGGCCGCCGCCCCGCCCACACGCGACTTGAGAGAGGGAGGGCGCGTGGGAGGTCGGCCTCGGCGGAGAGGAGGGAGGTGTGGAGGAGCAGCATGTCCGGGTGGCACCTAAATCATCAGTACTCTCTACCGTTCGTTTCTATATGAGCGGCAATGCAGGCAAACAAGACGTCAATCCTGGTAGATGCGTCGAAATACATCAAGGAGCTCAAGGACAAGGCTGAAGAAGCTGCTGCTTCATCACCAACTGACAGCAGCTCTAGTTCTGCTGGCAGTGCCATGGCAGCAACAGTACGTACATACTATATACGTTATGTGCCCATTATCGTTGCAGGGGCAATTATATATATTTCAAGCAATTTATATATATATATGTGTGTGTGTGCAGGTGAGGAAATTGTGGCAATAATTGTTTTTATTTTTTCTTTACATGAAAGCCCGAAGCGATAATACATGCATATTGCTAGCATAAAAAAAAAGATCAATATCATGCATGCATCTGCAGTTGTGCAGCAGATATATGTCTCTATGGGAGACAGCCATATACAGCAAGCTTGGGAATTGAAGGAGGAGTAATGAGATGGATGGAGACTCGAGCGGCCTGATTCGCGCATGAGCCCGTAGTCCGTGATCGATCGAGAGGCCGGGCAGGCATGCAGTTTGGAGGCACACGACGTACAGCTCACGCCCCCCACGAGACCTTGTTGTTTGCATTTCGTCCATCTCTAGCCAAACAAAACATACGTAGTACAGCAACACAAAAGCAACAAGCTTTATTCTCCTTTTCCATCGTCCTATTCCTGCACGCGTACTCTTGGAACCTAGCTAGCTAGCCTGCTACACGTACTACGTACTATTATATATATATATATATATATACTAGTACTTGCGCCATTTCATCAAACTAAGATTGTGAGACATTTCATCGAGCACGTGTCTGGCGATGCTTTCCAAATTTACATGATCACACATACGAGTCTCTTGAACTGAATCAATCGGGGTGCGCTGCTCGTTTTGCTGAACATGATATTCTCTGTGCAACAGATGTATGTCACGCCGCCAGACACTGATATCTACTCCATTCCGAGGGTCCTTGCCCCGATGCCACAGAAGGTGTGCACTGAAGCTTCTGGCATTTCATATTTCTTCTGAATCTGAACTGGCCTTGACGTGTAATTGTTGTTTCTCCTTGCTGCAATTAGTACGTGAGGTGCACGAAGAAAGATTTCGGCCGTTA
>OAMR01000774.1:306353-329342 GCA_900205405.1 Echinochloa crus-galli | reverse complement strand
TGCCTCCTGGCGCTCCGCCGCAGTGCCACGCCTAGGCCCGCTCCGCCTACGCGTTGGGAGAGGGGGGGGGAGGGCGAAGGACGGTGAGCAAGCGGAGGGTGCGGGGCGGCCGGAGAGACGGCGCGAGAGGGGGAAGGAGGAGGCGAGAGAGTGGCGGAGGCGGCGGGGCGGTCGATGCGGATAGGCGTGAGGTGCGCTCGGTGGAAGAAAAAAGTAAAAAAATGAGATATGTGGGCTCCTACGTGGTGGTAGTTGGGATAGAGAAATAGTATAGAGAAGAGATGGGTGCGAAAGAAATTGGATAGAGGAAGAATCTTGATGGCTTTAATAGAATATTTCTTTTAGGAAAGTAAATAGAGTAACACGAGTGCGGACAGCATTAGTGCAGCATAAAGGATGGCTCAAGTCATTTTATTTGGCTGCCCTAGCCCCGGGGCCTATAAAGCCGCCGCCCAGGGAGCTCTTCCCCCTTGATCCGCCGCCGCCCCATTGGGGTTTTCCAGCCTTCAAACCGTGGGGGTGAGAGGAGAGGGAGGCGACCTGGGTGTTGTGGAAGGGAAGGAAAGAGCAGGAGGGGTTGGTGGTGGAACCGATCGCCGTCCCCGCGCCGCCGTCGCCAACGCCGTCGCCGCCATGGAGACGCCAAGCCGGAGCCGGAGCGGAGCAGAGCGGGGGAGCGCGAGCATCGCCGTCGAACCGCGAGTCCACACCGAGCTGCTGAGTACCTCTACTTGCCCCTAGGTGAGCCGCCCGCGCGAAGCCCCTTTCTTCCCCAACTCCGGCCGAGCGCCGCCGCACCGTGCTAGCCGCCTCTGGAGCCAGCCTTCGTGCTGAGTCTCGCCGTTTGCAGGACCCCGTCGCGCCGCTCCTTTCACCCGCAAAACCGCCGTCGACCGACCACCTGGCCGCCGTGGTTGCCGCGCACCGGGAGCGCCCGGAGCGCGCGAGCGCCATGGCCGCGCCGCGGACGAGCCTGGAGCTCCACCCGCGCGTGCGTGCGCCAAGGCCGCGGCCAAGGCTAGACCTTGTGTACGCGAGCACGAGATGCTCTTTTTACCTGGGCAGGAACCCCGCCGAGCCGTGCCTCGTTGAGTCGCCGCCGGCCGCCGTGGCGCCAAGTCCGCGCCGCCGCCGCCGCGTCGGGAAGCCTAAACCCCAGCCAAGCCTCAGCCTTTTTCCGGCCAAACCGAACCACCGAACCCTAGCGAAGCTTTTCCGCCGCTCCTAGACCCGCGCCGAGCCTTTTCCAGCCATCACCGCCGGTGAACGTCGCCGCTGGCCGCGCACCAGAGCGCGCCGCGGGCGCAGCCGGCCGAGCCACACCGATGACCACAGCACTAGCACTCACGCACGCCGCAGAAGATCCCGAGTCGGCCACACCGGATCCCGTGCACCCGGCGCACTGTGAACCCATGACACGGTCCACCGTGGACCGCGCCCATCAAGACGTCCCAGCCGAGCCTCCTTCGTGGTTCTTTTCCCCGCACTTAAGTCTGGTGTTGCCCCCTGAACTTTCTCGGCCCAACCACTTTCGGCCCGTTGCAGCCCAGCCGCGATTAGTCCTTTTTCATTTAACTGCGCTGACAGGCCGGCCCCACCTGTCACTGACCACCTTAGGATGACATGTGGGTCCGCTGACCCCACTGACCCGTTGAGCGTTGACTGGTCAACGTTGACCAAGTCAACGTTGACGTCATCCGGGCCCACGATGACGTTAGCAAAGCCGGCCCCACTGATGACGTCATGCTGACGTCAGCAGTGATGACGTGGCACGCCCTGGTGCTACCACGTGTCCCAGCCTGTGTGTTTTTCTTTTTCGGAAATTATTTATTATTTTCAGAAAATGATTTAAACTTCAAAAATTAATAATAAATCAACCGTAGCTCAGAAAAATATGAAACCAGTTTCTATATTTTTCTAAAAACATGACCTACGCGTTAGTGTAGAGTTTGGTGTTCTTTTGGTCTTCCTTCCTTGCTAGTCTTGGTGTTTCTTTGCTAGTAGCCGCGTCTTATTTTTATTTATCGCAACCTTAGGAGCACCGGAGAGCCAGGAGGAGCCGGACTACCCCGACAACTGCTTTGAGGAGGACGAAGAAGCCTACCCAGGTTCACGCCCGACCAATCTCTGATATACCTATTAGACATGCTATTAGAATGCTAGCGCTTACTTTAATCGCATGATAAACCTGCACTGCCTTTGTTATTATCCTGTTACCTTGCTATCCTATTATCCACTGAATATTAAATGCTATGCTATGCATGTGTTGGGATGGTCGTGATTTGATCCTCTTGGCGTGAGTTGTGGGAGGTTTGGGAGGAGTAGTGCAGCTAGGCAGTGTAAGCGAGTAATAGCAACCCGATCGTTTGATCGGGGTGCTTGGGAACTACACTCGGGTATTGCTGTGGGCTGTGTCTCAAGACGGCTCATTACCGTCTGCAGCCCGGATGGTTCCAGGAGCGCAACCTCTGCAGAGTGAAAACTATACGTATAGCCGTGTCCACGGTTATGGATGATCGCATCTGGATTGCTCGAGACTAGCATGGGATTCTGCTCTCTTTCCTCATCCTTGGTTTGGGGTTATGAGAGGTTGGTCCAGTTGAGGCTGTTGAGACAAGGTGAGGAGGGAGCTCACCGAGTCGACTAGTGTGAGAAAGGAGTTGGTGGATGTTATCTGCGGGAACCTGCGGTGGCAGGACGAGCCCGATGTGGTTGGGAGGTTTTTGGTGGGATTTGGGGAGTGTGATCTCTCTGGTGAGGAAAGGTGCTGGTGATGAGATAAAATTGGGTTTAATGCTGCTGCTCGCATAGGAAAACCCCAGCTTATATTCCTTGAATATTTTATTACTAGATTAGGCCACTTTAAAGCTTGCTTCATATTATGGTTAGTGACGTGGACCTGTCCCATTTCCTTGTGATTTAGCTACCGCTGCGTAGCTGTTCTCATTGTCGATTTAGCCCTGAGGGCTTGTACCAGACCGCTATGTTTTTATATATGTCATGTAATGAACCTTTTATCGCTGTATGGATGTGATATTCTGCTGAAATGAGTTCTGTACGAGATAGCTGCTATTCCTGGGACTATCTCAAGGGTACAGGGAGTAGGATTCTAGTCGTTGAGAATCCGGTTCGTTTCATTTACATAACCTAAAACATTAACACAGGATGAATCTAATCTAATGTGGAAACATCAACTACACCATTAGCAGCATTAGCAACCATGAATGATCTTCCAGTCGTATATGATGTCATACTTGTTGATGTAGTAGTACCAATGGTGTAACGGCGTCCCTCTGGCACCAACGACACTTAACAATCGAATTTAGGTGGCTAATCACAAATGGACATGATTAGTGAACAACCACCTCCTCATATTTATAGTGATGTGTGGCAGGGCCTTGCCCTCGTATGGAAACTAACTTTGGGCCCACCGATTACAACCCAAAATATGATTAATTGCCTTCATCATGAGTTAATCGTGTTCAGTGTATTTAAACGCTTTCAGCTTTCCTAATTCATTTTCCTTCACAGGAAGATCACCTATTCACCTTCCAACATTTCCATGTAAATCTTCCTTCCAATAGGAAAGGGGTGTTACAATGCTTGGATCCAATATTTATTCCCCTCAGTATGGGGGTCGATGAAATGTTATAAACAACAATCCTATATCCTACCATATAGCATGAGTTGTCCTTTGCGCATAACACATCATGATTTATTATCCATACCAACCACCTTCATGTCATCAGCAGGCAGTAGTACACTCACTATATAAGCATAGCGCTATATGTAGCAGCCACCGCTGGGGTTTGTGGGTTCTTTTTTTGCTGGAGAATTTAGCTACTTGTGGAAATATTTAGATATATTTGGTAGATGAGCAAGATTTTAAAACTTTATAGTAGGAGTGGTAGGCATGGGGACGGAGGTGATCACCCTAGGCTCATAGGGGGGCTCTACAAGATTCACAAGTATGGTGTTTTATCATCTACCAGGAGTCAGGGCATGTATGAAGTGTCAAAGGCCGGAATTTCGTCAAACTGGTTGTATTCCTCCTCCTCAACAACATTTAAACCCCTACAATCCTTTTTTTCCAAGAATAACCACGTACTAGTTCTTCTTTTCAAGGTTGGGTACATAGAACACTTGCTGAACATCCTTAGCGAAGACAAACGGTTCGTCTTTGTAACCAAAAGAAACGTCGATTAACACTAACAAACCCATATTTGTCCTTGGTCACATTGACCGATCAGCAACAAAACAAGACTACCTTGAATCCTACATAGTCAAGCTCCCAGATCTCCTCAATTTGACCATGATATGTGTCTGTCACCATGTCGTTATCGACAGCATCTATACAGACACCACAGTTTCGATACATGCTCTTGTCATCCTGGGCCATGGTGTAGAACATGTACCCATTGATATCATATGCTTGATATGTTGTAATAGTGAATAATGGCCCCATAGTTAGTTTTCTTATCAGATTTTCGGTTATAGCAGCGCTGGCATTCTGGACGTACATAATCTCAAAGTTAGGTGTTAAAGCCTTGCATGTGCTTCTTCGAGTTTCTCAGCCACAATGAGTAGGTTTCATCTAATCAGTGTGGGCAAGCTTCCCCTTTCCTTTTACTCTACCCAGAGAAGTTGCAATGGGCCGAGTTGTCATTTATGGTCGTGAACAACATGGCGTGCAGCATAAAGTACTCACGCTGGAACTCATCCCAAACATCCTCCACACCAAGACTCCAAATTTTCTTCAAGTCATCAACCAATGGCCTCAAGTAGACATCAATACGGCACAAGTTGCTTTGGCCCGGAGACCAAGATTGTCAACATCATGTATTTTCATTTCTTGCATAGCCAGGGTGGAAGATTCAACACTGACAGCACAACAGGCCAGGTGCTATGCGTTGAACTTTGGTTACCGAATGGGTTCACGTCATCTGTGCTCATAGAGAACCTGATGTTTCTGCAATCACTGCCAAACCAATTGTAGTGAGCATCAATGTTACTCCACTGTGCTGCATCTGCGGGGTGTCTAAGCTTGCCATCGTCCTTGTTCTTTTACCTTTCCCTACGCCAACGCAAGAGTTGGGCTTCCTTTCATGGGGTAAACATGCTTTTCAAGCGGGAAGTAATAGGGAAATACCATGACACCCTCACATGACCCCCTCGGTTACCCTTCTTGCCTCTTATCTTCATGGGCTCGTTCCCGTCATCGGCATTATCTCCGCCATATTTTATCCTCTTGTAACGACTGAACCCACACCTAGAGCAATTGTCAAGGTCCTCATAATCTCCTCAAAACAACACACAACTGTTCTTACATGCATGGATTTTTTCAACCTCTAAACCAAAATGATAGATTATCTTCTTAGCGTCATAGACAGACTTAGTCACTTGGTTTCCCTCTGGAAGCATGTCTTTCAGAAGATCCAATAGTTGTTTGAAACTTTTTTTAGTCCAACCATGGTTGCCTTAAGCTATAGAAGTTTGAGATCACAAGAAAGGTGGGAGTAATTCTGACAACCAGGGTAAAAGGGGTTTCTTTGAATCTTCGACGAATTCAGGCTCGCTAATTCAAAAGTTGTGTACACGCCTTGAAACTCAACGTCTCTCAAGATTTGATCAATATTGTTTACATGAGGCAGGCATCATCATCATTAAAGCATGTAACTTCCTGGTCAGTCAAATCCTTAGACTGCATCACAACGGGTGGGAATGCTTCATCTTTCTCAAAGTTGTTTCCGCATTCTTCTTCCCCTATAATAATGAGAAATGAAGGAGTTAAGACATTCTGCTTTACCATGTAATAATGAGAAATCAATGAGTTAAGTCAGTATGCACTCATTTCACCTTCATTAAGGGTTTCAACATGACGTCGTGCTGCCCCTTCATTAAGACATTGAGCATGGTGTCGTGCTTCACCTTCATTAAGACATCCTTCTTCGCCTTCATTAAGGCCTTCCTCACCACGCTGGTTCCAACACGTGTAATTCTTTGTGAATCCATGTGTAGGGGTGGATGTCGAGCCACCTCGGCTCGTTTTGGCTCGGTTCGCTCGAGCTCGTTAGCCAAACAAGCCAGCTCGGCTCGGCTCATTAAGGAAACGAGTAAAAATTCTGGCTCAGCTCGGCTCATTAAGCTCACGAGCTAGAGTTAAATTTTAAACTGCCACAATAATATATATAATATAAATTATAGTATTTATATGGTCTTAATACCTCTAAAATCTTCTCTATAATACTATAATAATAAAATATAACCATAACGTCATCTAAAACTACGCATATATACATATATTATTATTAATTATTTAATTATTTACTCATTAGTCTATTAAATATTCTGGCTCGTTTGGATTGTGAGCAGCTCGCGAGCCGGCTTGAACTCGCTCGTTATACTAACAAGCAAAAACTCTTGCTCGGCTCGTTAGGAATATGCACCGAGCCGAGCCGAGCAGGGTGCGATCCGAACGAGCTAACGAGCTTCGAGCATTTTGTCCAGCCCTTTCCATGTGTGAACTTTTTCTGGTTGACACAATCAAAACATGAGGAATACATTGTAGGCATACCCCGGTTTATCATCTCCGCCTTTGCTTAACCAAGAAAACCATTGACCCCTCTTACGAACGTCTACCAATCTCGGGGTTGTCTGTACATCCAAGCCCGATTAACTGCCATCATCTACAACTTCAATCAATACATGTTTTTAAGAAATATATCATCAAAATCTAAAGTGGAGAAGGGATATCATCGATGATTGAGGTGGAGAAGAAGTACGAAGGAGGTGGAGCAAAATCCATACCATGGGAGGAGGGGGGAAGGTAGTGGCGACTGGTTAGCGACCGGCAATCCCCAGCGCGCCACGAGACGGCCAGTCGCGGTGCTAGCTGCTAGCGGCACGGCCGCGGCCGCGTGGCGACACGCTCGACGACACGGAAGAACGGGAAGGAGGCGGCAGCGCGGCATCGGCGAGTCGATGACGGCGCAGAGGAAGGGGTCGGATTGCGGCGGAGTGGACGGCGCCCGCCGGCTGCTGCTCTGTGCCGATAGCAGCAACCGCTGGTGGAGACGACGACACTGTAGCTACGTATTGTAGCTGATCCAATTAATTATTGAGCTCCAACTCTAGCAACAAACACTAAATGGCCAAAGTAATTCCGTTACCACTAGTAAAGAAAAGGTAACGGTTACTAAATAGCCAACACAACAACCGTTACCACTAGTCTCTGCCTGTAACGGGCATAAAGCGACCGTTAGTTACAGATAATTGTCTTATTGGTAATTGATGTCTTTAACGTCCGTTACAACAACAACTAGTAACGGTCACCGACAACGACCGTTACTAAAAGTCGTAGTTGGTAACGGGCTTTGTTGTGCCGAGGTTGGGCTCGGTCCAGTCAGGCTTATCTGTAACAGTTATTGTTTTACGCCCGTTACTGATAACATATTAACATATCTTGTAACGGGCCTCATGGGTCCATTACCAATGCGGTGTTACTTATTTGAGGTTTTCAAGTGCTTGTTTCCTATTTTTATAGCTACCAGACCTCAAACTGAATGTCTCACCAAATGCATGTCCATCATGACATGTCCAGTCGTTGTTAAATGAGGCTTGTAGGTAAGTATCAGCTGCTTAGTGCAGCAGGAAGGTGGCTTAAAAGTCACATTGGCTCTGGAACGGATAAATTACTTGTACATGAACAATAAATAAATCTGAGTTGTTTAGTTTTCTTTTTTTCTCTTCCTTGATTCCATTTCCATATACTGCATAATGCAAACAGTGGTATTTTATCGTCAACCGTCTCTTGGTTATGAAGAATCAACGTGCCTTACAGAAAAAATGGAATTAAAGTGAAAAGAACAGTAGTTGCCAGAGGCCTTGAATTAAGAATTTACAATAATTGAAGAAGATATAAGACCGGCATAGATTTCCAAGAGATTTTAATAATCAGCATCCCATAGGTCCCAGATATTCTAGCTCAAAACTTGGCCCTATCTTTCACACCTACGGAGCAGCATGGCGTCCACGCTGAGCTGATAAATTATTTTTGTTGGTGAGTCCATGTTAATGCAACGACCTTCTTCTCTACCCATATGTGTCCAGAATAGCTAATATCTCGACATTTTTTCTCAAATCCTCTCGAATCTATATGCTCCAAAACCAAACATGACACCTGGCGTGGATCTTACTATATGCATTTGTCCAATGGGAATAGTAGGGTGTTACCAGTTACCATGCTTGGATCAAATGTTTATTTGCCTCACTGTTATTAAGTAAAGTCAAGGAATATAGTAGTTTTTTTATGCTCATCCCCAAGAGAAGCGCAAGGCTACTTCTCCAGTTTCTGAATCAAGTGGAAGAGGACAGGGAAGAGGCAAAGGTGATGGTGGGGTTCACATCAGAGACAAATCATCTTCTGCCAAAGCTACTAGGGTTGGTAAATCTGCTGCCGGTAGGCCTGCTAGGCACCCTTTGAATGTTGGTAACACTGTGCTGCGCGCTCACCATGCCAAGAGGACAATTACTGATGAGTACAATGGTGAGGGTATTGATTACAGGAAGGGGACACATGATCTGTGGGAAATCCGATACACTAGTCCATATGCCGAGCCCAAGGACAACTCAGTGACAGATATCCGCTTTTGGAATGCATTTCAAGCTAATTGGTATGAATGTGCAATTATGAGTAAGGACGAGAAGACGGTGAAGATGCAGTGGATTGATTGGAAGCACATGAGAGATCAAGGAGATGCAAATTTTAATCTTATTGTGGCAATTTCTGAGAGGAAGAACTTGTACAACATCATGGGGTTTCAACATGATTGGAATGAGGAGATTATTGCACAGTTTTACTCCAGTCTATGGATAGATGTTGAGAGTGAGTCACATACACTTCATTGGATGATCCAAGGTCACAAGCTCTCAGTCACCTATGAACATTTTGCTCAAGTACTTGGTTTCAATGGTGATGACAATTACAAGGCTCGACTACACAATGAAGCCATATATAGTGATGGGAAGACAACGTTCATGTACGACAACAAGTATAGGAAAGTAAAGTATGGGTGTTAGATCAGCACCAAACTTAATGATTATGTTCTACACTTTGACTATTTCAATTTTGATAATTAAGTTGTTTCTGGGGACTACTTGAGTAGAGTATGATTTGAGATGTTAGTTCAAGTTATTGTAATTTTTAGCATGAAGCAATTCTGGTAGATTATTAATTTGGGTTGTGAAAATGGCATCCGATTGTGCAAATTTTTTGATGTAGTTGTCACCATCTAATTTTCTAACTTTTTATGTGATTAATCTTGTTCATTCGTTAGCTTAGCCACCTAATACTCTTTGCAGTTTTCCTAACATTGTTTTGCTTCCCCATGCTAAGCTTTCCATTTCTAGGCTACCATACCTTAGCCCACTAGCTATCCCATGTGGCCACTGGTGCACCGTACTACCCACGATGTCCATCTCCTCTGCTAGTCCATCTACCACGTCGATAATCTCCCTCGAAGCAGGCAACGGCAAATGGTGTTCTCACCGACAAGTTCAAAACCCATGGCCATCAATGCTATGTGTTGACATCCCTTCATACAAATCGTGTTGATGACCAAAATTCGCATGACTTGTCATTTCCTATATTGGTTGCATGGGATCACATCTACTTGTTTGCTTTCACACTATAAACCAATGATGAGCACCTTTACTTATCAACAAATATATTACATGAATATCCTTTGACAATAAAACCCTGCTCATATGCTTAAGCAAACAAGTTAAATCACTAATCATGTTGTCATACAAATCACCAAAACACATAAGTGCCTATATGCACTTTCAAATATGCACAACTTTACATCTTTGATACAGAACACGAGGTCTCAAACAGAATAAGTGTGGCTTCTTCTTCTTCAAATACATTTCATGCTAATGAAGACATTGTCCGCTCTTTGATACAAATGTTGGACACGCATAATCCTATTGTCCAACTATTCAGAACTGCAAGAGAAAGATTATCAGAAAATTCAGATGATCAGTACAGCATCAGGCTATTTGGTGATGTTGACGCACATGGTGACATCTACAGTTTTCCAGTTGCATCTGAGGTTGTAGGCCTGATTGTTGGTGATATTGGGCACACTGATGTTGGAAGGGATCTTATCATAGAGGATCGCTCTTCCAGATTACAACAGATTGATGAAAGGCACCGCAAGTTCATGGCCATGCAATATCCTATCTTATTTCCATATGGAGAAGATGGCTTCCACGATGCACTCACAGACGTTGCTCTACTATAAAATTCACAGACGCCATCCTGTCATACTATACTGTTCACCTCCTACTACTGCTCAAAACCAATGGAGCAGCATCAACCATTCCAAAGGTTCCGTCCATTCCTTTCAATTTTATATTATAATGTATGCCTTCATTTCAGTTTTGTTATACTAACAGCCGAAATACTATTCCCTTTCAGAAATACTCACGACAAGATGAAAGAAAGATATATCCAAGCCATGAAAAAGATCAAGGATGATACAATGCCAAAAGTTTGCGTTCATCTCAAAGGAAATTCTTTGAATGATGACATAACCAAACACCTAGCAAGTATCAATGACGCAATCATTGTTCAATACACATGCAGCGGACAACCACACATGGAAGCTATTTTCACGATAGACAACTCCAACAATAAAATTAAAAATTAGCCCCTCCATTCCAAATGTATGTTACTTCATCAATAAATCCCATATGTATCATACTCAGCTATTTTTTAAATAAATAATAATTAACCTTCATGTCAATTGTCAAGAAGGTTAAAAACTTTAAATATATCAAATAATCATATTAAATTAGGCAAAATATCCCGCAGCAACGCGCGGGGAGTTTACCTAGTTAGATTTAAAACTGGGGAAGGGCTGATAGAATGCTGGACGCATGCTCCCCAGGTGTAGCGGTGGTTCCGTGGAGGTCATGCCGTCATGTGCTAGCTTGGAATCTTTTGTAAAATCATATATTTTTGGTATTTGACAAAGTATGATGACGTATATTTCAGATAGAGAAGTTTTTGGTACAAAATGCCGTATAGCCCGTATTCTTATACTGATGGGTTTCGACGAAATGTTCTCAACAACAATCCTATATCCCCCTAGATAGCACCTCAGGCCCTCAGTAGTCGTCCTTTGCGCTTCAGACATCATGATTGTACACACCAACCACTCTTTGCCCTTGTTTAGTTTCCAAATTCCACCATAAATTACACTATACAAAAAGAAGATCCTCATTATATCAAAATATCAATATATGTACGGAGCAGTATTTTGGCTACCAGAGCAATTTAAAATACCGGAGCTGACCGGTATGCCGGTTTTCGGCCGAAATGTCGGCCGAAATTTATGAAATAGGGCCAAAAAATGACTAAAATTTGAAGAAATTTGTGAATGCCGGCCGAAAAATCACCTGGTTCGACTACTAGAATACCCCCCTTATAGCTACGATATATTTAGAGCTAGACACGTTTTATTTCGTCTCTATGGCAATGTAGACATGTTTACATAAAGCGTGTCAGGAGCGTCTTCGTATGCACCGTGTCAGGCGTTGTACGCACGAATTCTTTAAGCGTGTTTATAGTGGGAAAAGACGTTTCATAGACACGCTACATGCATCTCTACACACATTGATACATTTTTATAGGCACATGTATAGAATGTGTCTAATAGTATAGTTACGCATTTAGTAACATACTACTGTGTATTAAGAAACGTAGAGACACCGTAGATACATTTATAAAACATGTATAGTTATGTAGAGACGTTTTATTATGACATCTTATCGTGTATTAAGCAGTATAGAGACGATTTGATAGACACATATTTATTACGCATTTGACTTTGCTGGACAGCATGGCACGTGACATGTCAGCTTACGTGGCGGGTGATGTGGCAGGTGACACGTTTCCATTACGTGTCTACTGATAGACACGTTATGTAGCGTATTAAGAAATGTAGAGATGATTTTATAGATATATTTAGGTTTTTCATGCATTAATATATTTTGATTCTTTTATTTATTGCATTTATAATTCCAATATATTCTTTTTCTAATATGTAAGGTTAATAATCGAAAAGTAGCATTGCATTTGTTTTTTTACTAACATTTTGGCCGTGTGGCGTGGCAATGGTGGCCGGTGACGTGACCGACGATGGCCAAGTGACATGGCATAGGTGGCCAATGGTGATGGTGTTGACGTGGCACAAATGACTTAACATATTAGTACTTAATGGCTAACGGTCCAAACATTGCACAAGAAAACATCTGGTGTAGTGGTTTGGTTAGTTTGCTTGAAGGCTTTGGTCTGGTGTTTGATTCTTGGATGCGGCTGTTGTTTTTTTGAGTATTTTATTTTTGCAAGTGTGTACTACTAGATATTAACACCGCAATGAATTAATAAAGGTCCTTCAATATGCAACAAATACATTGTAGTCCAATGGTGAAACCAAAACTTGTTGTTTGAAAGGTTGTGGGTTTCAATTCCTTTGACTGTCAATAGCAATGTTTTTTTGTCTATTTAACCGGCGGCTGTCATTAGCAATGTTTTTTTATCTATTTTACCGGCGCTTGCACCCCAGGGCCATGCCACGCTTGGTGGCCTGCAGGCCATCCAGCCCACTTGGCTATGCCGGGAAAAAAAAGAGAAGGCGTGCCGTCCGGCCCACTTGGCCGGGCCGGAAAGAAAAAGAAAAGGGCAGGGCAAAAATACTGTGTGAGACCTCTACTGACAGTTTGGGCCCACATGTCCAAGTGGCAATGGGACCACACTAATCCTTCTTTTTCTTTTGAAAATTCATGACGTTTAACAATTTTGCTTAACGACAAAACAAAATTCGTATCGATTTTGGCTTTGCAATAGTTTGTGATGATTCTTAGTTATTCCTAATAACCAATACCTCATTTTTTTCACAAAGTTGCGCTGCATGATAAAGAACGTCACAAAATCAAACACCATAAAGACGAATAGGTCCAATGTCATCAGATATTTTTCACAAAATGGTGCTTCAAGCCTGCAGCGGTGTGAGTCTTTGCAGATGGAAAAATGACGTGAGTCCAAGTGGGCCTGGATGTCAAGTCTACTTCTACGGAACAAATAGAATTATAGTTTAAATGACAACAAATTTACATCAGTGGTGCAGTGATATGGCATTGGGAGAGGAACTTTGACGCCACGGTTCAACTCTATGTAGCGGCACCACATTTTTATTTCTTTTTTGCACTTTATTTTTTTAATGTATATAGTTTCAATGCATGATAGTTTGTTCAAAATCATATTTCACTATATACAATTGTTTGGGACACTTTACAATGTGTCTATAAAATAAATGACGCTTTAAACCATGTGTAACTTTGTGTTATTTTTATATGTTTTTTATAATTGTATTGAAAATCATCTTTATATTAATACATACGATTGTTTGAAACACTTTACAATGTGTCTATAAGATAAATGACGCTTTAAACCGTGTATAACATTGTGTCACTTTGATACGGTTTTACAGTCGTGTTAAAATCATCTTTATATCACTATATACAATTGTTTGAAACACTTTACAATGTGTCTACAAGATACTAACGCTTTCAAGCGTGTCTAACTTTGTGTCATTTTGATACGTTTTGATAATCGTGTTGAAGATCGCCTTTATATTACTATATACAATTTTGGAGACACTTTACAATGTGTCTATAAGATAAATGACACTTTAAACCGTGTCTAACACTGTGTCATTCTGAGACGATTTCAATACCATGTTAAAACACCATCTTTATAAGATTATTAACGTTAAAAACATGTCTAATATCGTGACACATTGCCATGGTCCCAAAATCGTGTCAAATAGTGTCTTTACATCCCAACGTAGAGACACTTTTAACCTGCGTTACTATCGAAGCATAGCAACAGGGGGGGTTTTCTAGTAGTGTTCACACAATACCGGTCCATACCGGTAGGACCGAAATTCGCCGAAAACCGGCGAATTTCGGCTGAAATTCTGAACAGTGGCATGGAATACTAAATATAGATGAAATAAAAAACTAATTACACAGTTTTGTTGTACTTTGCAAGATGAATATTTTGAGGCTAATTGATCAATGTTTGAACAATTATTTATAAATACAAACGAAATGATACAGTGACGCAATGATTGCAAAACCTTAAGCTTGGTCCAAAATTTGGCACCAAACATTAGATCTAAACAGGGCCGGATATATTAGGATATCTACCACATCTAGCAGTTGTGGAAGAGATGAGCAAAATCTGGAAGCGTTACTATAGGAGTGGTAGGCATTGGGACAGAGATGGTCACAATAGGCTCATCCGCGTGTTACATCAGACCCCCAAAAGGTTCTTTTTCCACATCTCCTATGCATCAGGCGACACAGAATTGTGAGATTTTCAGATGCCCCATGCAAACCAACGTCATTGGGAGGGCTGATGTGCGGAAGGGCTTATAGGGAGGGACTGGGAAAGTAAGCTTGACTGGCCGGTGACTGGCCGTGAAAGTGGACAGAAATTGGGTGTGCGGGGTGCGAACGCGCCGCTCCTTGCGCACCCTTGCCGTGAGTCCCTGCAGGTGGGCCGCGTATAGATCATGGAAAGGGCAGCGCATAAATCACAGAGAGGTGAGCGCACATGCAGCGACGGGCATAGACCCACCAGGCATCGGCAGCACGGCAGGGGTGCCTACCCCGCGCACCGTATTTTTTCCCGTGAAAGCGGGCGCGAGGGCGACACGGCTAGACGGCAGGAGACATTCGGATGGGCAGTAGGTGGCTGTGGCAGGGGATCACAAAAACGGGTTGCTAGGTAGCTCGAGCAGGTAGTGGTAGCGGACTAGCGGGTCAGGTGACGTCCTCAACAGGACGCCGGAGGTTGTCGTCCAACGACGAGAAGAAAGGAAGGAAAGAGAAAAACTTATCCTGGAGTCTTGTATTTATATCTTTCTTTATTCTAAATGCTGTTTTTAATTAAGGAATCCGGTCTTGAGTATTTTATTCTAACTACTGTTAACAATAACTGTGTTATATATTTTGGCTCAAACATGCCTGATCCATGTCTAATTCTCTTTGGGTCAATGAGCTGACCAAAGCTCATTAAAACGAAACTAATCTAGATTTCAAAGCAGCTAGCTATCCTACTATTGAACTAACGAAAATAAATCCATTTTACTACCTTTACTCATCCATGTTCTCCACTACCAAACCTTTACAACAAAATTTAAGTTTAATTTAATCCCCTAAACTGTTTCAGCTAGTCCAAACTACCCATAATAAGATTTGCCTTTTCTTAATGATTTTTAAATTTAAATTTTGTAACAAAATATAGAATATGATAACTAATATTTTAGTCGGTTCAATCTACCCTTAATAGGAGTATCTTTTATGTTTCTCCTTACACATGTTGAATTTTAAGTTTAAATTTGACGAGATGACTTATAGCATGATGTGCTATATTAGTAATATATATTTGGATTTTTCATGATTTGTTTGCATAATTCTTTGTATCCTTAGCATAAATTTCATATTAAATAATTCTAATATATGAAAATAATCACAAATAAATTCTTAATATTTTTCTAACATAAGACATCATGTTTTCTATCTTTTCACAAAATTTGACTGAAAAACTCATTTTGTATGTAGAGAAACAAAAGAAGCAATTCTCATTAGGGGTAGATAAGACCAAATCAAATAGTTCAGGGTATTAATTTGAACCTAAATATATCCGGGGGTTAGATAAAAAAGTAAATAGATGAGGATAGTAAATAAACTTTTTCCTATTTTTTACCTGCCATGCTCACGGCGGTGACTCACTGACAGCTGACGTCCTGGCGGCAGCGAACCTCTCAAGCAGTCCCATCACAATATCCATACATAGCAATCTAACCAACCAAACGATTTAGCAATGCATGGAGTACTACATGGAGATGAAATTAAAAACTAATTGCATAATTTTGTTGTACTCTGCGAGACGAACATTTTGAGCCTAATTAATTAATTTTTGGATAATTTTTCGTACATACAAACGAAATGCTACAGAGACGCAATGATTACAAAGAGACCACCAACTCTCAAATCTGGTGTCCAAATTTGGGAACTAAACAAGGCCTTATATCTAAAACAAAATATGCTCCAAAATTCAGTGCATCCTCTCCATCACAACCTCCATATATAGCAATCTAACCAACCAAATAATTTAGCAATCACAAGAGTGCGTAGAGACCAACCTTAAATGAGCCTGGTGTTGTGCATCCATCACAAATCGAGCTCAAACATAGAAATAATGGTGACAAATGACATCTATCATGAAGATCAAGTTCTATCTAACTCAAGCAAAACATACAAAATCAAGCCAAATAAACATGGTAGAAAGTGTCATTTAGCAAAGTACTAACCTTGGAACAAATTGTTGACGTGTATACTAACAAAAATCCCAAGTTTCCATGAACAAAATTGAAACCGGTAGCCGTAACAACGGTGAAAGAGAGAGGATGCCATCAGGTTGGAGAAGATGGGGTGAGCTAATTTATACGGTAGGCTTATCAGTTGCGGTTCTTTCTTCAAACCAAAGTCATTTTCTGTGCCGATTTGTATAAACAACCGTTGCCGGCGTTGAAGTCATTTTCACTGCCGGCTCCAACAGCCACTGAGCCCACCAACTTTTGAACCGATACTGATACGTTTTCACATGTTATTTTCCAAAATCGGCACTGAAACTGCGGACACAAAAATTACATTAAGAGCATCTCCAAGAGCCCTTGTATATCCCGTTGGCTAGCTAAAAAAGAGAAAAAAAGAGAAAAAAGTTACATCCAACAGACTAGCCAACTAGATAGCTATCTTTGCACGCCCTCCCCTTTGCTAGGTATCTTTGCCTAATCAGGAGGGCCCTCCATCCATACTCGCCAGTTTTAAAGAGTCTGTTGGTTTACCCCTGCTTTTGGAAAGCTTTTTATTGTTTAGCTATTGTACCAATTCCCATTGTGCATTCCATTTATATAGTCCTCGTGTGTGCACCTTCTGCATTTGCAACACACCACCACCTCGCGTTTGGGTAGATGCATGATAAGGGTAAGGTTAGTGTCAATTGATGGGAATTGGAGGCGCGTGGAAAGGGAATACCGGATAAACCCTGAGATTGTTTGTCAAATTATTTGCTCGCACATCTCACTGAAGTTTAGTGTATGGGAATTATTTGCTTAACCAAACAGGAGGTTGGTGGAAGCTTGTTGGTATGGAGGATGAGAATATCCAAAAGCCGACCAGATCCAAGTAGTTTAATTCACTCTGCAAGAAACATTCGTGATCCACGCGAAGTATGTACGTCTTTATTGGGCAACAGGCTAATACCATCGTTCATATTATCAGCACTAGAATCCTTTGTCCACTTACTCCGACCACATCAACAAGAACTGGTGCAACTCTTATTTCTCCCTGTGAGTTCATTTCTTAATTAAACATCTGAGTAATATATGCTACGGAAATAGTAGTGAGGCAACAATAAACCAGATGTGACCCCACCTCATTGATTGCTGATAAAAAAATCAAATAAACTGATTTTCTATTTATTTGGTTGTATCAATATATATCAACCAAATATAGTTTTGACATTCCATAAAACACAACACTAAAAATGCTACTTGATCGTGATGCCCTGTCCGTTAGTTCACTGTAGTTATAGAACTTAAACATCACATTGGAAATTCTGATATCTAAGTTCATGATTTGTGCAACACTAGTATATTGCAAGGATTTTGAACGTGTACTGTTGTGACATGCGGTAAATTTCAAGAATTTTAATGTACTTCTTCCATTGCATAATTATTTTTATTTTTATATTTAATCATATGTTATGTTAGACTTCATTCTTTTCTGCCCAGAAAATGATTGTTAATTTTTTGCCCACAGAATTGTTTGCGCGATTGAGAATAATTTTACATTTTCAAAGCCAAATAAAGCCAAATCATGCACAAAAAGCCAAAATGGTTGCGCAGGAAATGGAATTTAAGTAGCATCATGCTCGAGCTTTACATTGCAATGGTGATGTCAAAAGTCAAGTGGACATACAACTGAACCAGTAAAGTTCACACAGGCCCATGTACATGTGATAAGCACATAAAAAGGTACTCCATTGCAAGTTACTATTCAATCTTGTAACGTTTGATCATTTGTCTAATTAAAAAAATTATATAATTATCATTAATTTTAGTTTGACTTATTTTATGATCTCTTATACTTTAAGTATGACTTATTTTTTTATATATTTAGGCTAAAATTTTTAATTACGGGTTAATCGTTGTGAGAAAAAGTAAACAACAAATAATAATTTGGAACACAGTAATGTTATATTCATCTTTAAATATACACCTGAGACGAACACAAATTAATTTCTGTATGTGGCTAGACTGATCAATTCACTAGGACTAGATTGTTGTTGTACCAGTATTTAACCATATATGTGTTGACACAGAAGCGCGCCAACAAACTTGAGATCTTGCAGAATATGCAGCAGGTCCGTCACCACGGCCAACACCCGGCCTCCCTCAGGAAACCGGTCTGACCGCTTCTTGGCAGGAAGTCGTGAAGACCTAAAAACCCAAGCTCGGGAGGGACCCCGTCGGAGCTTGAGCAATCGGGTTGCTCTAGGGTTGGCAGGCCACCTAGAACGTCCTTGAACGCCGTAGAGACGAGCAAAGAACAACAAATATGGGGTTGGAAAAGACTAGGGTTTGAGAGGTAAAAATAGAGACAATATTGTGTTTGATTCGATTGGAATACCTCAATCGGCCTTCTAGCCTTTATATTTATAGGCCGGGGAAGTCTTACCCCTCATGAGTCGGTTATAATATGGGATTAAACTCGGAATTCTAAACCTACTCGAATTACAGATCAAAACCGGTCTGACCGTTGGCAAACCGGTCAAACCGGTTTGTCCGGGTGATTGCCAATTTTGGCTGTCAACACATGCCCCCTGCGTTTTTAGTGAACTTGAGAACTAAAAAGCAATATGCAAATAATTACAACTCAGGAGCTAAAATTTTTGCTAAGGGCGATATCAAAAATCTACCGGCCATTAATCTTCATGCGTCTTGCCAAACACTTGGATAGAATTTCTTCAAATATCTTCCGTTGATAGCACTAGGCAAATGATCTCCTTGCAATGTCTCCAGCATATAAGAATTCCAAAAAATAACTTTGATAACTCTATATGGTCCTTCCCAACTTGGTGACCATTTATCGAACTTGTTGCTTTTTGTCCCAATAGGCAAGATAGAGAGAGCAGCAGCAACTTCCCTCATGGGAGGCCGGTTTTTAGCTTTGTCCTGCAAACACATTGCTGCAATAGCCAAGGCCTGATATAAACCCCTCCTTGGGAAGTGGCCATGCAACAAAGGATCAGCCAATATCAAATTGTGGTAATCAACAGCATCAAGGTCATTTTGTTTAGCCAACCTATAAGCGTCCAGATTCACCTCAACAGGTAAAACGGCCTCTTGACCATACACAAGCTCAAAAGGAGTAACTTTAGTAGCACCATGTCTAGACATACGAAGAGCCCATAATGCTTCGGATAATACTTCATGCCATCTCTTAGGATTTTCTTCTATCTTTTACTTGATTAATTTGATCAAAACTTTATTACTTGACTCGGCTTGACCATTAGCCTGAGCGTAGTATGGAGATGAATTGAGCAATTTAATCTTATAGGATTCGGCAAATTCACGTCCCTCCTTAGACATAAACGAAGTACCTTGATCCGTTGTTAAAGTTTGAGGGATACCGAATCTATGAATAATATTTTGTGTAATAAACTCAATTACCTCTCTATTAGTCATGTTCTTCAAAGGAATTGCTTCGGTCCACTTAGTAAAATAATCCGTAGCAACCAACACAAAACGATGTCCCTTTGATGATGGAGGATTAATTTGTAAAATAAAATCCAATCCCCAACCTTGGAACGGCCATGGCTTGATAATAAGATGCATCAATGCAGGGCTTGATAATAGGATGCATCAATGCAGCAGGTACTAATTGCAAATCTCCAAATTTCTGACATTCTTCACACCCTTTATAATATTTGAAACAATCCGCCATCATATAAGGCCAATAAAAATCGGCTCGTCTAAGTAACCACTTCATCTTGGGAGCCGATTGATGTGTACCACAAATGCCTTCATGATCCTCTCCCATGGCAACTTTGGCCTGATCCGAGTCTAAACACTTCAAAAGTAACTCTTTGGCGGTTCGACGATAAAGCTCATCGTGTGAAACCGGTTGGACCGGTTCGTCCAGAACCTGAACCTTGGCTTTTGATTGCATCGGTTTTTGGAGGTAGAAATATTTCTTTGCAACCATATAACCAGATGCTTTCTGAGCCAGAGTATTTGCCTTACCATTCTCTTCTCTTGGAATATGTTTGATAGTAAATTCATCAAAAGAAGCAATGATATCAAGGCATCTATCAAGATATGCATTTAATAAACCATTATAACATTGGCATACCTTAGATACTTGTTGTACCACCAGGAGTGAATCACCAAAGGCTTCAACATGTTTTATTCCCATACCTTGCAAAAATTCCAAGCCGAATAGAAGAGCCTCATATTCAACTTGATTATTGGTTCGCTTTTCCTCCAACCGGTTTGAGAACTCAAAAACGGCACCATTTGGTGATATAAAAACAGCACCGAATCCTTGTCCATCATTGCAAACCGATCCATCAAAGTATAATTTCCATGGTGTACAAGCAACATAGCCGACGTCGAAATCACAAGTATCATCAATCCGATGTTCAACAATAAAATCAACTACAATTTGGCCTTTCATAGATTTTAGAGGTTCACAAACCAAATCATACTCAACTAATGCATAAGCCCATTTACCGATTCTTCCACTCGAAATCGGTTTTTGCAACATATATTTAATCACATCGGTTTGACACAGCACGATGCAAGTACTAGACAATAAATAATGCCTCAATTGAGTACAAGCATTATATAATGACAAGCACAATTTTTCAATGAAAGTATACATCGTTTCCGCATCAATGAGCCGTCGGCTTATATAAGCAATCACATACTCTTTAGCATCGATCTCTTGGGTCAAAACAGCTCCAATAACTCTCTCTTCAGCTGCTACATAAAGTCTGAACGGAACCCCTCTCTTAGGCGCCCTAAGCACCGGCGGCGAAGACAAATATTCTTTGATTTTCTAAAAGCTTCTTGCTGTTTTGCCCCCCAAGTGAAATCGGCTTCATTCTTTAACCGAAGCAAAGGAGTAAAAGCATCGACCTTTCCAGACAAGTTAATTATAAACCTTCTCAAGAAATTTACCTTCCTAGAAATTTCTGTAAATCATGCAAGTAGGAGCTTCGACTTTCTTCATAGCTTCAATTCTCTTTGGATCAACTTCTATGCCGTTTTCATGAATAACAAACCCAAGAAACTTCCCAGCCGAAACACCAAAAGCACATTCTAGTGGATTCATCTTCAAACCATACCGTCGCATCCTCTCAAGAGCAAGTTTTAAATCGGCTAAGTGATGATCCAATCCATCCGATTTAACTACAATATATACACCTCCACAATCACACCAAGTAAATCATGAAAGATTAAATTCATAGCCCTTTGATAAGTTGCGCCGGCATTCTTTAATCCAAAAGTCATAACCACCCACTCAAATAAACCAATAAATCCCGGACATTGAAAGGCCGTTTTGTGCATATCCTCTTCGGCCATAAATATTTGATTATATCCGGCATTACCATCAAAAAAGCTAACAACACGATGTCCAGATGCTTCGTTAATCAAAACATCGGCTATAGGCATAGGATACGAATCTTTGGGAGTGGCTTTATTAAGATCTCTAAAGTCAATGCAAACTCTAAGTTTTCCCGAATCTTTCTTTTCAACGGGAACAATATTAGAAATCCACTCCGCATAACGACAAGTCCAAAACCGTACCTTTCACTTTGGGGTCATTCACATTTAATTTCTTCTTTTATTCGGTCATAAATAGCGGGATTAAAATGTCTAGCCGATTGCTTAAAAGGTCTAAAACCGGCCTTAATTGGTAATCGATGCTCAACTAAATCACGACTTAAACCAGGCATCTCACGGTATTCCCAAGCAAAACAATCAACATATTCTTTCAGCAACTTTATTAATTCGGCTTTATATTCAACCGATAAATTTTTGTTTACAAAAGTTGGCCTAGGAATAGTACCATCACCAATGTCAACTTTTTCTAAGGGGTCGGCTGATGTAAAACCCTGACCCAATTTATCCATATCACCCAGATCTTCAACAGCTTCAGACATACCACTTTTATTGGACCGATGATGATCAATTCGGTCTTGAAGCCACTGTTTCGCCTTAAATCGGTCTGACAGGTTTCCAGAAGCGGTCTGACCGGTTTGCCTCGTCGGGCACTGTTCAGATCCAAACCGGTCTGACCGGTTCTTAAAAGCGGTCTAACCGGTTTCGCCCGGCTGGTTCATTTGCTCCATCAATTCCAAGTAATTCAATCGATTTTCCATCGGCTTTAATGTAGCAGGAACAAAACTATCCTTGGTGCAGCAGATAAGCTCATAGTCGGTCAGATCGATGCCCGACAAACACTTGATGTTCTCATTTGCACTAATGAAATCGGAATCGGCCATTGCAACAAAGGAAGAAGTGTCACCATTCACAACTTCAACTTCATCGCCGATCCACTGAATAAGGCATTGATGAAAGGTAGACGGTACGCATTGATTTGCATGAATCCAATCACGACCAAGAATTAAACTAAAGTTACCTTGCACCTCCGAGACGAAGAAGGCCGTAGCAATAGTCTTGCTCCCGACGGTCAACTCCATAGAAGCCACCCCCTTGGCACCAATGGGATCACCTCCACCAACACCACTGTTTCTGTTTTTGTTGTCCTATCATAATC
>OAMR01000774.1:256827-285867 GCA_900205405.1 Echinochloa crus-galli | reverse complement strand
CCTAATCCGGCCCGATCCTTAAAATTTCTAGTATAAAAGTGAGGGCCCTTTACCACCCCTAAGTGTATCCAATCAATGGGCACGAGATAGACAAACTAAATGATCAGAATCTGAAAGCAAGGAAGGTGGCTTGACAAGGAGATGCCTGAAGTAGGCTAATCAGATTTGGTAACTTACTTGTTAAGAAGAGCCTCAATGTCCTCCTCTTCTGCCTGAGAAACCAGGTCTTTCTCAACGGTTACATGAGATTCAGTCTCTAACACTACCGTTTCAACGGGCCCATCTTTGCTTGTCACTTGTGTAACCTTTGCTGGAGTGTTCTCCTGAAATATAAGCAAAGATAACACACATGGGACTCAAACATGTGGATCAAAGTCAAAGGTATAGTAGCCTCCCCAGTCATTAGCAATTTTCAAATGGAATGTAAAGACACCCAGGATAATCAGCACTAAAGCAACAGAAAATATGATAAGGAAAACTTAGGAAAAATAAACCCAACACGGTTTAGGTGGGCCCATACAACAATTATTCTCGTGAAGCATTTCGTCGAACACGTTCTAGGCAGCAATATGTGTCGACGGCTGGTGAGGTATGAGGCAGCGTGGCCGATCCATCTCTAATCTGAATCCAACAGAGGCGGCAACGGCTGTAGGGGCAATGGCATTGCAGTGCACTACTGCAGAAATGTAAGTGGCCGCCGCCGTCTGTGGTCGGGTGCCGACGCTAGTATTAGTGAGGATGGCAGCGGCTGGCCCGGTGCGCGGCCGAGATCGAGGTCTGCGGAGGCTCTGCGACCCACGCCGCCGCGGACGCCACTGCCGCTGCGCTTTGCGGCCAGCACGGCGCGGAATGGTTGCGTCGCGGTTGCCGCGCGGCGGCGCGAGATGACGGAAGGGAACGCAAGGCTGGTGACACGGTGTGGTTCAAACTAGTTCTAGGAATGATTTTATGTAATTTTGCATTCCCAAAAAGTTATTGAAGAATTTACTCTCACATTGGAGTTTATTTATTTTTTTAGAAATTTTGTATGCAAAAGTCAAAAGTTCCTTATGTTTACCAAATTTATCTCACGATAAATCTAAATACTACTAAATATTGGTATTTTTATAAATTTGTTAAATTTAGTGCCATTCACGCTTAGGAAGATGTGATTTACAATTCCACAAATAGTGTCCATGCGTTCGCACAGATTATTGGTATTTTTATAAATTTGTTAAATTTAGTGCCATTCACGCTTAGAAAGATGTGATTTACAATTCCACAATTAGTGTCCATGCGTTCGCACAGATTTGGTTGTAAGTTGTGCGTAGACTATATCTCGAATCTAACTTTTGGCCCCGCTTGACAGAGCTTCTAAAATTGATTCCCTGGTGAATATAGGAGGAGGTCCGTCAAACGCTGATTCTGTGAAGAGGTTCTCTGAAATAAACTAAGAGAACGAGAGCTTAAAAAAAGTAGCTTCTCCTGATTATGTGAAGCGATTCTCCTTTTGATTTCGGAAATTTATGCTAGAGAATAAAAAAGAACCACTTTTCAACCACAGAATCACTTCTCTTGTGAAATTAGAAACAGATGCAACGCTACCAAACATACCCTTATTCTCACACCTTTCGGCTTCTTCTCTACCGGTTCTAAGAAATTGCACTCGATTTCACCTTCTCTGCATTTCCCTTTTACCCGATCTAGAGGACACCACGAAGCAACTCTGGTATGCTCAGTGCGCTTGAGGAAGTGGTGGAGAAGAAAAAGTCTGAATTACTATCCTAAAGTATGGATAAAGTCCAGATAACGTTTAAAGTATATTTTGGTTCATGAGACCCGCAACTATCTCAATCGGTCTAATATACCTCTTCACAAGATTTATCTTTTTTGTTATTCAATGCACAAGTGGTGACCACATCAAGTATTTTAAGAAATATAATATGAATTTTCACTTTTATTCTAAAAGGCTATGGTATATAATAATAAATTAACTATATTGATATAAAATATTATAAAAATAATGCCACATAGTTCAAAATATATTTTTTATATTGTGTCCCTTTATTATCCTAATATTTTAACTTAAAACACCTCTTACGCCATGGAGAAACAAAAAACTAAACATCTCATGTAAGGTAAGATAGTTATGGGTGTAAAATAAATATAAATATACTTTAGGGTTTATCCGGACATTGTCCATATTTAAGAGTGGTAATTTAGACTTTTCTAAAAGAAAATCAGGGCTTTTTACTGGAGCACTTGCATTTCTAAAATAATGACATCTTATCTAAAATAATGGCTATACGAGAAGTACATGACATTGCAGTCAAATCACTATGTACCTAGTAATAAGGTTGGAAGATAGTCTTTATATTTTTTAGAATGACATGGAGACCCAGAAAGATGACGACTTACAAGTTACAAGAGGCAAGTGATCAGTAGTTGTTTCACAAAAAAAGAAGTGGTCAACAGTTATCACCAAATAAACTTCCAACCATTGCACTAAATTCGAGACCGATTTCCCCATTGTGGCTAAACACATTCAAATTAAAAGAAAGAAAAGCATTCAAATTAAAAGAAAGAAAAGCATATGGGCAACACATAATTAATTAATCGATACATACCTTTGCCCAGATAGCCATCTCGACAACGTCCATACCGACGACTTTCGGGATGCTTCCCAAGTGCTCTTTGCATATGTTGAGGATGCACATCAGCAGACGGTTCCTGCAACAAATGAACAGCATGTACAAGCATGAAGAGATCGATGCCACATACATATGATGGGGTGGGCAACATGATTGGCGATCCATCTCACCTGTCCTCTTTGTTGCGCATGGTCCATTGCGGAGGCGCCACGCTCTGGCTTCTCAGGTTGTCAAACCCCTGAACAAGTTTTCGGAATGCAGCTGATTTGTCATGAGTCGTGACAAAGAACAGAATATAGGTAATGGAACATAAACACTTCGATCACTTGCAAACTATTTATGAAATCCAATTATCACAACCAGTTCTTTGCTACTCCAATTCAAATATGTCAGAATGGCAATGCTCTGAATCCATTATATATTGATCCTATGGCACCATTCAGCATGACAATGGGGAGTGGCGTACCAAGAGGAAGGTGCAGCCGCTGGGATCATTTTGGACGACCTCTATCTTGTGGAGATGCTTGATCTTGTACACTTTCGCCGGCTGATGATTCACACAATCAGAATGTGATCAATCACCCACGCATGTTATTAATAACTTTCTATTCTAGATAAACAATCTTGAAAGAACAGAAGAGAACGAGACACAGGAAGAATGTCACCTCGAGGACGCCTCCATTGGAGTACTTGAGCACCCGCAGGAACGCCTTTGTCCTCTGCCCTTTCGCCTTGGCTGCGGCATTGCTCCACAGATAGAGAAGAATTGAAGGAGACGGCCGGTCAGGAGACTCTACGTGCGTGCGCATGGAGAGATGCACGGATGGAGAACAGGAGAAGTGAGGAGGATACTGACTGGTGACGGCGAGGACGCGGGGCTTGGCCATGTGGCGGGAGGTGAGCTTGCCGGCCTTGCCCCAGCCGCCGCGGCCCTTGGCGACGCGTATGCATATCACCACCTTGTCCCGGTCACCCTTGGCCATGATCCCGGCGTCGCACCCCCGCTTCAGCTCCATGTCGTCCGCGCTCGACCGCGCCATGGTGCCGCCGCCGCCGTCGACCGCCGCTCGGCCTCAACGTCTGAATCTGAACGAAGGATATATCCTTTGCCTCGCGCCACCGGCGACGCTAGCTCCTGCCGGCCGGCTTCAATCAAACCGGGTTGTTGCCGGCAGACGGGAGGGCATGCAGTGGGGGTTGCGACGGAGAGAATGACGAGCCGTTCGTTCGTTCGCTGCATGCGCCGGGCCTTGCCCGATTCCTCCTCCCATTTTCTCTATTTCGGGCAGTATTTGATATATGATCCACCATTTGAGGAGGGAGAAAACGGAGTGCAGTCAGGCGACGAGCCCACAATGGATTTGAATATTTGACATGTTCTGGAACGGAACAAAAAAAAAGCAGCTGATTCTTCACTGGATAATATTTTTGTACGTGTGTGGTGGTACTAACACAACCATTCGGCTATATATGGACTACAAAGAACACAAGGAGTAGCAGCAGCAAGGGTAAAAAAGACAGCTATTGACGGCGTGCGCACATCAAAGGACTACGAACTAATCATTTTGTCACATTATATGCTACCGACTAACACTGTATTCAAATCATAGTAATAGATCATATCAACTACAACAACATAACATATATATGTTCATGATTAATCAGGCCAGAAAACTATGCAAGATGGCTCTGGTACCACTGTAGAGAAGCAGTACATCTTTACCACGTACACCTAGGAAACTTGTGAGTAAAAGGGGCCTATTACAAATCATGATATAGCCATATAGGACCCCTGGTCCCGGAAAGCATGACAAGCAACAAGGGACTCAAATGTTTAGTGAGATGTGACTCTTTGTGTGAGTGGACGTTGAGCGCAAACAACAGAGACTAGTGGGTATGCAGACAACAAAAACTCGTTTACCCCAAAACGGGAACAACATCAATTATAGATGAAAAAAGTCCACTTTACTCCCCTCCCCACCTATTTACTTTGTTTATCCCACCCCCTAACTAAAATATTGGCTTACTTTAATCCCTCATCCTAGTCACAATGGATCAAATTAGCCCCTAATCAATATTTAGCCCCAATTTTGCTAACGTGGCATTGTTTTGACCGGTCTTAGCTCTATTTACTATCTAACGTGGAATCCACGTCAGCGAGCCGAGCCGGCGCCCAAGCAGAGCGGCGCATCCTTCCCCCACCCAAGCCGAGCGGCACGCCCTGTTCTTCTGCACACCGAGCAATAGCTCCGCGCATTGCGCAGCTCACGCGCAAATCCATCCACCTGCCGAAAGCCCAACCGCATCTATTCCTATCAGGCAATCAGGCACGATTCTATCCGCCCAACTGCATGTGTTTGCCCCTCTCTCTGTTGCGGCCGCCGCCGGCGCAAGTAGCGGATTGACGGAGGTGTGCCAATGGATCTTGGAATCAGACAGGATTCAGGTCAGTAATCGAAACCCTACAGTGCCGATCGTCCGCAACATTTGATTATGATCTTACAGGATGGGTCAAATAGGATGCAGTAGGGTTCCAATCTTGCTGGGTGTAGAGGAATTTGTTTCTTATTAGCAGGATTGATTGAGATTCTGTCGCAAAGTTGTGATTTTACAGAGGTGAAATTACTCTATGGTGAATCACTTGTTCGGTTGTTCCTGTATGTGGATGTGCATTGTGAAGCATGTCGTGAATTACATGTGGGAGAAAGGATATTGCGGTGAAAATTTTGGTTTATATTGGTTTACAACTGTAGCTTACAATCATACCATAATATTGTAGTTCCCCCTTTACTGTCCGGAGACCCTTCTCTGTTCTTGATATTAAGCATTGTTTTCACTGGGAATGCCGTGTTGATTTCCTAAACCCAGAATATTGTGCTGCTGCTGTCAGACTGTTCAGTCAACACTTTCATTTATTTGTATTAGAGGAAAAGGCTGGTGTACTTGGATGTATGTTTCAGTGTTTATGCGCATGGATGTGGCTCTTGTTTCCGCTCATGATTGGGTAATCTGATTTATTCTTTATTTCAGAGGAATTAGTGGATTACTTATACAATTACTAAAACGATACTGACTGGTGACGGCGAGGACGCGGGGCTTGGCCATGTGGCGGGAGGTGAGCTTGCCGGCCTTGCCCCAGCCGCCGCGGCCCTTGGCGACGCGTATGCATATCACCACCTTGTCCCGGTCACCCTTGGCCATGATCCCGGCGTCGCACCCCCGCTTCAGCTCCATGTCGTCCGCGCTCGACCGCGCCATGGTGCCGCCGCCGCCGTCGACCGCCGCTCGGCCTCAACGTCTGAATCTGAACGAAGGATATATCCTTTGCCTCGCGCCACCGGCGACGCTAGCTCCTGCCGGCCGGCTTCAATCAAACCGGGTTGTTGCCGGCAGACGGGAGGGCATGCAGTGGGGGTTGCGACGGAGAGAATGACGAGCCGTTCGTTCGTTCGCTGCATGCGCCGGGCCTTGCCCGATTCCTCCTCCCATTTTCTCTATTTCGGGCAGTATTTGATATATGATCCACCATTTGAGGAGGGAGAAAACGGAGTGCAGTCAGGCGACGAGCCCACAATGGATTTGAATATTTGACATGTTCTGGAACGGAACAAAAAAAAAGCAGCTGATTCTTCACTGGATAATATTTTTGTACGTGTGTGGTGGTACTAACACAACCATTCGGCTATATATGGACTACAAAGAACACAAGGAGTAGCAGCAGCAAGGGTAAAAAAGACAGCTATTGACGGCGTGCGCACATCAAAGGACTACGAACTAATCATTTTGTCACATTATATGCTACCGACTAACACTGTATTCAAATCATAGTAATAGATCATATCAACTACAACAACATAACATATATATGTTCATGATTAATCAGGCCAGAAAACTATGCAAGATGGCTCTGGTACCACTGTAGAGAAGCAGTACATCTTTACCACGTACACCTAGGAAACTTGTGAGTAAAAGGGGCCTATTACAAATCATGATATAGCCATATAGGACCCCTGGTCCCGGAAAGCATGACAAGCAACAAGGGACTCAAATGTTTAGTGAGATGTGACTCTTTGTGTGAGTGGACGTTGAGCGCAAACAACAGAGACTAGTGGGTATGCAGACAACAAAAACTCGTTTACCCCAAAACGGGAACAACATCAATTATAGATGAAAAAAGTCCACTTTACTCCCCTCCCCACCTATTTACTTTGTTTATCCCACCCCCTAACTAAAATATTGGCTTACTTTAATCCCTCATCCTAGTCACAATGGATCAAATTAGCCCCTAATCAATATTTAGCCCCAATTTTGCTAACGTGGCATTGTTTTGACCGGTCTTAGCTCTATTTACTATCTAACGTGGAATCCACGTCAGCGAGCCGAGCCGGCGCCCAAGCAGAGCGGCGCATCCTTCCCCCACCCAAGCCGAGCGGCACGCCCTGTTCTTCTGCACACCGAGCAATAGCTCCGCGCATTGCGCAGCTCACGCGCAAATCCATCCACCTGCCGAAAGCCCAACCGCATCTATTCCTATCAGGCAATCAGGCACGATTCTATCCGCCCAACTGCATGTGTTTGCCCCTCTCTCTGTTGCGGCCGCCGCCGGCGCAAGTAGCGGATTGACGGAGGTGTGCCAATGGATCTTGGAATCAGACAGGATTCAGGTCAGTAATCGAAACCCTACAGTGCCGATCGTCCGCAACATTTGATTATGATCTTACAGGATGGGTCAAATAGGATGCAGTAGGGTTCCAATCTTGCTGGGTGTAGAGGAATTTGTTTCTTATTAGCAGGATTGATTGAGATTCTGTCGCAAAGTTGTGATTTTACAGAGGTGAAATTACTCTATGGTGAATCACTTGTTCGGTTGTTCCTGTATGTGGATGTGCATTGTGAAGCATGTCGTGAATTACATGTGGGAGAAAGGATATTGCGGTGAAAATTTTGGTTTATATTGGTTTACAACTGTAGCTTACAATCATACCATAATATTGTAGTTGGCTCTTTACTGTCCTGAGACCCTTCTCGGTTCTTGATATTAAGTATTGTTTTCACTGGGAATGCCGTGTTGATTTCCTAAAACCAGAATATTGTGCTGCTGCTGTCAGACTGTTCAGTCAACACTTTCATTTATTTGTATTAGAGGAAAAGGCTGGTGTACTTGGATGTATGTTTCAGTGTTTATGCGCATGGATGTGGCTCTTGTTTCCGCTCATGATTGGGTAATCTGATTTATTCTTTATTTCAGAGGAATTAGTGGATTACTTATACAATTACTAAAACCCACTCCCCCTTGCCTGACATTATTTAGACCGGAGCACAATCCCAAGAAGGCATGAACTGAAAAGCTGTTAGATTTAATGTGGGCTTGGACCATATTTTATTTAATTAAATCAAATAAATTCTAATATTTGTACTAAAGTGTGATGTGAATTGGTTTTACCAAACTCATGACGTGGTGCATGCATATATTGATTTTACCACTAGCTAGGTATGGGCATGCAGGAGCAACGTAGTGCTTTGTCCAGGAGTTTCAGAAGTTTTTGCATGGAAACTTATGAGGAAGGTTACTGGAATTATTTTAACTCCATACTCTTGAGACTCTTTCGCTCCCGGCTGGTCTTTTCATTTTCTTGAGCTACGTAATAAATAGCAAGATATACTCATGGTCTAGAAGTACTTGACACACACAAGTCTCCACACTTCTGCTGCATTCTGGGCTTCTCCATTCCGGTTCTTGCGCGCACGAGTACCGGAAGAGTAGGCCTCCGAAACACTGCTGTCCGTTAGTTCACCTGCTCAGATGAAGGCCGGCAATCAGGTTTTTGGGGAGTGTCGGTGGCGGCACGACTACTCGCTTCCTGTTCCCGGCGTTGGTGGCGATATCCGACTACTCGCTTCCGTTCCTGTTCCCGGCGTTGGTGACGACATCTAGCGGGTGATCGGCACTGCAACATATCTGCACGGCATCGAGCGGGACGACTACATCAACAAAGCACCATGATGCTTTCGGGTGCTTTCGGCTCTGCCGCTGGGTATGCTGATTTTATTCTCAAAGCTGCAATATTTGTGATTAGCGTAAACATTGTGATCGACATGTTTTATTTGTGATGTTCTACATGTCTTGCCTTGCTAGTTAGCACTAGTTTTATGTTCCTGATGTCTCTGATAATAAAACATATATTTGATATCATTTTCATGTTTTTCTTGTTTGCATCATATTTATGTTATAAATTAAACGTGAAATTGCCTATATTTCTAACAAAAGCATCTTCCAAAAGTGACAGCATTCTGGGAGTCCACTGAAAGCTGCAACCATTTTGTGTTGTTGTACATGTCCATGCATTTCAGTCTTTATGTTATTCTATACGGTTGTATCATGTGACCAGCCCCACGATTTAGCCGTTATCATCAAGAAACTCTGAATTATTATTCCTAGCTTGTTCCTGTGTGCAAAGTGTTCAGACCAAGTAATAATATGCACACAACTGGTGACTGAGATTTTTGTCCAGATCATGTTCCTGAGTGTTTCTACTGGGACTCGTTTTTTGTACATTATTCAGCATAGAGAATGTGCTAAGTGACGTACACAGGGATACCTAGCTGCATCATTTTCATAGATGTGAAGCACTTGTACTGTCCTGTGAAGTTCTTTACACTTATCATGATGGGAGTACAGTCTGAATGTTTTGGTTCTGTACTGTCCTACGAAGTTCCTGTGTTGTTCTGAATGCTTGCAAGTAGAGCGGCCATGATGGTCTTTTGTTTTGATTCAAATTAACGAGACGAGTAGCACCAAATATATGTGTTTTGGTTCAAATTGACAGACGAGAGGCACTAGACACGTGTGTTCAGTTCGCAGCAACAAACCAGGCGGAGGGCTCGAGAGATTCACGCGAGACGCTCGTTTGGCGCAATGCTGCAGCTTGGCGAGGCGCGGCTTAGCGCCTCGCGCTGCTTCTTGGCTTGTGTGAGGGAAGGCCGGCTTCCACACCTCTACGCAGACTCGGCTCGGCTGCCATGCACCACGTCAGGTATCCAATCAGAGCTAAGACCGGTCAAAACAATGCCAATCAGCAAAATTGGGGCTAAATATTGATTAGGGGCTAATTTGATCCATTGTGATTAGGATGAGGGATTAAAGTAAGCCAATATTTTAGTTAGGGGTGGGATGGATAAAGTAAATAGGTGGGGGGAGTAAAGTGAACTTTTTCCATAATATATTAAAAAATTTTGACTACAGCACAACTAGTTACGAGATTAAATACAAAACAGGATCTAAAGATCCTATTTTTAGGTGATTTTTATACAGTGAGCTAGGCATACAGCGAGGAATAACATATTCAAAATTCAGACCCGAAGCTTCTGTGTTATCCACAAGAGTAATTTAACATAGAATGATTTTTCATTTTACAAACAACACAGACAAACTATGTACATACTTTGTGATGTATGTACAATACAGACAAAGTATGTACATACAAACAACACAGACGATGAGTCGCGGCGGTTGGCTCGGGTGCGCAGCGTGGTGGGGTCGCGGAAGAGAGCGCGGGCGCGCGAGGCAGGAGGGGCAGATAGGTGGGCCGAGCTCGTGCGGAACGTGTTGGCGTGCGTTCGGAACGCGGCTCGGTTCACTGGAGCTGGTCGGCGGCGTCATGTAACGCGGCGGCGCAAAGGAAGACGGCGGCCCTCCGGGGAAGAAGATGAACAAGGAAGGGGGAAGATGTTTGACCAGGATTTGACTTGGTTTGACCTACGAATTCCGGTTGTTTTTATATTGGAACTTCAAAATCTGTCAAAATAAAAGTTGCGGAAACTCTCATCCCCTACTACAACTTTCATATTGGAAGATTTTTCATTTGAGCCCCAGATTCAGCAGCATTTGTAAGGGTTTCAAATAATATTAAAATGAGCCTTGACTTCAAAGATTTAAAATTAAATTCAACTAAACTTTTTGCTCCAAAATTATATTTACTACTATGAGAGTCATGTCCCTGATCATGATGACTTTGCATAACTTAAATTTTTAGAACAAAAATTTGTTTTGGTCAAGGGAGGTTTATTTATTTATGAATTCAAACTTTGGTTTGACTTTGGTATCAGAGCCATGCTGACTATAGAATCGCAGCTTAGTTAGAACAGTTAATTAAACTTTAGAAGACCACCATGATTCTGTGATATGGATTATCTAGTTACGCTTTTCAAAACCAAGTGATGACAAGTCTTGTGTGAATAATGTCTTTAGGTGCTTGATTTGGTTGTCATTATGCTTATGCGTGATTTGAATTTTTGTAATGATTGTGTTGATGGGCTTTTTTTTTCTCCGTTTCCCCGTATATCCTTGTTTTCTTGCTATCTTTTCTCACAAATCGATGAACAACATCAAGAAGGAAACCAGAAGGCACTCCCCGTGATGAAGAAACAGAGCTAAAGAAGATTTGCAGTAGAGACTTCACAACTGCATCAACCAAGAAGACGAATAAGATGGAACCAGCTGCATCAAGTGACACATTTTGTTATCATGTTTTCTCCCATCCAGAATTTTGTTGTTCCGTTCTCGTCCTTGTTCCTAGTCTTTGCGAATCTCGAGACGAGATTCTGTTAACAGGGTAGTTTGTCACACCCCAAATTTTTTGGATTTTGGGATGTGATTTTGAAGAAAAATTAAATAAAGGATTTCTCATAATTTTAAAATTTTTCTCAACATTATTTACAGGAATCTAGAATAGAAAAATGTTTTCGGAAAGTAAATAACTTGCTCAGTATGTTGCATTCATGCTCGCTGCATTACATTTTGTTTGTCTGTAGTTGAAATTAGAATTTAAATCTATTTTAAATTTGCGTTTGAATTGCATTTGTTTCAGTGCCAGAAAAGTTGTTTGGTCGAGAGTTCGTGTTTGCTCCCTAAAGTCTCGGCATGTTCTTCTTTTGCCCCCGCCTTCCTTTCTTTTCGGCACGGCCCAGCCCTTTTTCCTTCGCGGCATGCTTCCCTCGCCAGCCCAGCCGCGGCCCACTCCGCGCCCCCGCTCCCAGCCACCTCCGTAACAGCCCAGCACAGCGTGTCGCTCCGGTCCAGTTCGCCACCCGTGCTCGGCATGTCCGCTAGCCCAACTCCCTCCTCCGCTCGGCCCAACACCATGCCACGGTCCAACATGGCCCACTGACCCTTACAGCCCAGTCGGCCAGCTCTCCCAGTGCAGCACGACGGCGCCGCCACCGCCAGGCGCCACCTTGGCGTGCGTGCCACCTCGGCGAGCATACATGTCTACTTTCCGTGCCCCTATAAAATGCGAGTGCCCAAGGCCTGTGCCATGCAATCCCAGAGATACTAGCGTCGTCACGATTGCCTAAGATTTACACTTGGTTTTTCATGTCAATATTAATTTGATTAATACTTGCTCATGTAGTTTTATAAATAAAAGCTGACTAAGTCAGATCTCGGCTTTTAATAAACTAGTGTTATTTTTACTTATTGATTAATTTAATCAATTTTTCAATTAAAAGCAAATTAGAGTTAAATGTTGGGCTTTCATAAATAAATGTTAATTTGATTAATATCAACATAAATATGTTTCTACCATAATATTGATTAGTTCAACACGGTTCATGAAATTATTCGATTAGATGTTCTCATATGATTTATTTTAAGTTAATGCTTTAACTAGAATAATTTATGCTTGAACATTTACAACTAAAACATTAATAGGTTTGCTCCGGCCTCTTCTAGTATTCAAATATAATTCATATTATTTCTCAATAGGATATTTCTCTAAATTAATAATCATTTTACTTAATTAAAACATATCAAACATCTAGGCTGTTATTTTATTTTATAAAACAAATCTTTCGATAGTCGTATCTTTTGAACCATAACTCTGTTTCCAGCAATTCATTAGTTCGCGTGACCATAGACTCAAGTCCTATCTTTTAGCTCGCTCTCGTAAAAGCTTTTCTATTTGATTGGTGTATTGTTCTAGTTGTATATTGTTTGTTGCTTGTTAGCTACTTGTTCTACTTGTTGATCGTTTATCACAGCCTAAAATTTTTGGATATTGTTGGGATGTGATTTGTTAGCATAATTATTCTGCAATTTTTAAAATTTTCCAAGCTTTATATAATTAACAGGGAATTTAGTATAGGAAATTATGTTTCTAAATTAAAAATTAAAACAATATAGGTTATATTATTGAGTGCTTTGCATTCATGCCGGTTGCATTTAGCAGCCAATGGGAATTTTTTAGAGTTTTCTGGGATTTATTCCTATTTTTCTGTAGCTAATACCAATATTTGGAAGGTGTTATAATCTTTTTCATGAGCACCAAATATTTTATTTGGGTTCCTCATGTCCATCTTTGTGGGAAATTTTTCCAAGATCTGTGAAATTTTTGGAGTATTGTTCCGGGCTCAAGTGATTTATCTACGATTTTTTAGATATTTCTTTGCACTGCAAAATATATCCTGAAAATAAAAAAATATCTAAAACCCTAATTCCTTTCCGATCCGAATCTACGTGGCCCACCGCTCAGCACCTGAAACAAGCCCGTCCGGCCTGCTCCCCAACCACCCCCTCCTTCCTGCCGTCGCCTGATGGCCAGGCGCGACATGGCAGCGTCGTCGCTGGCCTTCCCTTAGAGTCCGCGCCAAGCTATTCTCGGCCTCTGCGCCCTATAAAGGCCGCCGCCGCGCCCTCCTTCCCTACCGCCGCCATGCCTCTCGCGTGTAGCCGCCGCCGCCCGGCTTGCAGGGCGCCGCCGGTGGCCATCGCGTCCTGCGGCGTCCAATGGCCCTCGAAGCGAACGACCGCCACCACGACGTTCCTCGCGCCGATCCACTTCCGCGCAGCCGGTCGCCATCGACAACTCCCCACCGGGGCACCATCGCCGACGAGTCGGCTTGGACCACCGTCGCCGGCCATGGCCTCCACCGCAAACCGAAATCCGGGAGTCTCGGTGACTGGTGGGCCAAGGCGCGGTCACCACGAGCTTCCCCGAGTCGAGCCGCATCTCCGCCGCTGGTCGCCGTTGCCTTCTCGCCGCCGGAGCGCCTCACCCATGTGAGCACCCCTCTGCCGCCCAACTCGTCTGCTGCGGGGCAAATCCCGGCACCAGCGCCCGCCCTCCGCCGTGGTGAGCACATCCCCACGATCTCCTCGCCCTCCTCCACCTCCCGCGCTAGACCCCCGCCGCCCTAGCACGCCGGAGCACTGGCGAACACAACGCAAAGGAGCTCCCCTGCGTGTCAAGAGGAAGAAGATGTAGTTTTCGTAGAAAACCCCCTGGAGAATCCTGAAACCTATAGATCCATTCATGTGTCTTGCGCATCTCTCAGAAACTCCACTACACCGTTTAGATCCTTTCAATCCAGTCCAGCCCCAGAGCTTTTATAGATCCAACCCCGAGGTTTCCTCTATTCTCAGCAACCATTCACTGAGTCTATGAAATCTTCCAAGTTAACCCCTACCGGCTATGGATAATTGCAATTGGGTCCCTGCAATCTTGTTTAGCCCATAGATGACGCGTTTTGCCGCGATTCGACCCATTCTTGTTGCGTTAGATCCATATAAACTTGAACTACGCGTTAGCACTGCTGTTTAACATATAAAGTCTTTCTGAATTTTCTTTATTATTAAATTGATTAAAGGTTATTTAGTTGTGCTTTTCTGATTTAAAAGCAATTTAGGGTTTCAACTCCGGTTTCCACAAGTTAATGTTAATGTTAATTTGATATATTCTATTTAATCATGTTTTTATAATAACTTCTAACTAGAGTTATACCTCGGCATTTTAAAATAATATTAATTTGATTAATGCATAATATAACTAGCCTTTTCTAAATAAAAGCAAATTAGACTTCGCTTCGAGTTTTCATAATTAAATGTTAACTTGATTAATATCAATAAAAATGTGTTTAACTAATACGACTAGTTCAACTCGAGACATAAAGATATGCGTTTAGATGATCTCACATGCACTATTTCAAATAAATGTTTAATTGATAATATTTTTATATAAACAATTGTGAATAAAACTTGACTAAGTTTTATCTCGTTTTATAAATTCAAATAGAATCAAATTAATTCCAACATAAGATGTTTCTCTGAAATATCTTTATATTATTTTATTTAATTAAAATTAATCAAGCATATAGTCCTTTATGCCCTTTTATAATACAAAACTTTCGATAGTTGTATCTTTTCAACCGTAACTCTGTTTTCAGCGTTTCTTGCGCTCGCGTGGCCTTAAAACCAAGCCCTATCCTTTAGCGCCTTCTTTTGAAAGCCTTTTGTTTTGATTAATGTATTGCTCTTAGTTGTTGTGCTTGTTTGATTGCCTATGTAGTTGAATGTCAGTGCGATTGCTCGATGATGGCTACAAGAAGAAGGATTGCAGTTTGAGTGCATCGAAGATTAAAAGAGCAAGAGTTGAAGATTCTTAGTAGCGGTATCTCTGTTGGATAAAGGAAAGTTTAGCATGGACAATCCTTGCTACCTACACACCTCTTTTACATTATTTACTGCGTACGCATGTGTCTAAACTATTGTCCCATTAACTAGGTTCTTGCATATTGGTCTTGGACAAGTAGCATGTAACGACGGGCCGACGGCGCTATGAGAACCACTCGTGAGTGTATGGTTTCATCCACCAAGGACGGGAAATCTGTCGGATATTTTCCCGTGAGACACAGTCCCGTGCTGGGAGTCCCTGCGATGGGGAACTCCATACGTTGCGAATTTTTGGGTGCGATGCCCGCACCTTGGACGCCATCAACCCCCTTATGGTGTGACTTCGTAGGCGTACGTCGATCTCGGTGCCTTGGGCCATACTACATGTGATGTACCATAGCGGCTACTGTCTTGTTAGGGTGTCTTACGAAAAACCTCGTAGCGTCCCTATGCAGTCACACCTCGGAAGTGTGATGTTTGCGTGGTTCGGTGCAAAGTTGTTTTGAACTTTTACGCGACTGGTGGGTAAAGGACGAAACCTCTACAAAGTGTAAATCTACCATGATAGCCTTGCTCGGGGTCACGAGCGGCCTGGATCCTTTTTTATTAGAAGATGATGTTTAGTTATGTTTAAAGTTACTTACACTTTACTAATTGGGTTGCAACTGGGATTTCATTCGCTTGTAGTAAGTTGGATAATGTTAAAACGAACCAACTGAAAGTGCTAATGCAGTTCAGCTGTGTCTAGCCTTATTTTGAGCCTTCATACACCCATACTATACTTGCTATGTAAGAGATTTACTTACGCTTGTCATTATTCAACAAAATCTCGGATGGGTAACAAATAGAGTAAAAGAGTCTGCTGCTACCGAGTCTCCTGAGGATTTTCTGTATTTCTTAGCTGTGGTCAACCTGTCGGTGAACTTCGTGAGGTCCAGAGAGCACGGGTGTCAGCATTTTCTTCATTCCCTGTGGACTTGAGGCTCTACCTATCGAGAGAGTTAGACTTCCGCCGTGTTTTAGGTAAACTCTGATGTAAAACTATTTTATATGAGCATTGTGTACTCTGATTTTCATATTTGTAAGCTGTATGTGTTTCGTGGACTTCCTGGGCATATGGCAGCATTCGGATTTCTATGTAAATTCGAGTGTGACAATTTCATTCAAAGTTATCTATATCTGCTAGATCTTAATAGATTTAATTCGTTACTTCTGTTATCAGTCACTTTAGTTTCCAGAAGCCCGAGCAAGAGTTTCCAGAAGGCTTCGAGAACGGCAAGCTTCTCACACCCTTTGATGCATGTTGATTGTCCTAGTTTTATAAATGCAACACAATGGCCTGTTTTATAAAATTTGCATGTTTTACTTCAAAAACCTGGTTGGATAGCCTCTCCTTGATTTGTTATAACCTTTCCTTGACAACCTAGATTAATATTTAATATGATGTTCTATGTTAAATATTAATCACTGCTAGTGCCGCTTAGGACTTGGTTAATTTTACTTTCAATACCACAATCACAATGTGTTTAAAAGGTTAACTGTGCGTTCTTTAAAATGAAAGTGGTTTGGAAAATGAGTAAGAACAATGTGTGATGGGCAAACGGTGTTTTCTGTGTGAAGCACTGAGGAGAGCTCGTACCTGTGTGGTAGAGCATGGGGGAGATGCCCGTACTATGTTTTTAAGGATGGTTGTTATGTCATCTTGCCTAACTTATTTTACAGTACCACCACTCGACCATTGTATGTGGCTACGGCTTAGCATAAATCACACTAGTAAAATTGTTAGCCATCAGGTGTGCTGGTGAGCAACAGAGGACCATGGAGACGGGATGTGAAATGTGCGATATAGATCCCTGGGTAGAACCTCGTTGGTAGGTTGCTGACCCCTGGTCACTTCTGTGGTGACTAGTCAGTTTAGCTAAGGTGGGTAACGGCTTCGATAGGAGCTGCACCCTCACTAAGGTGTTCGTGTTGTGGTACCCTACTTGTGGTTGTGTACACCTCTGCAGAGTTAAATATATTTAGATAGCCGTGTCCACGGTATTGATGAGCGAGTTACGGCTTGGGCACTTGACGAGTCCTTTGATTTTGGGTGAGTTATGGTGAGTTGTTGGAAAAGTGTTGGCTCTTGTTGTTGAGCTACGACGGATGGGGAGTCCGGTAGCACTAGAAATGGGATGCTGTGTGAATCAAATCAACCGTACTTATGATTTCTGATTCAGCTGTTTATAAAACTCATTCAAAATGAACCCTTGCAACCCTAAGCCTTATCCTTGTTATATACCATGTGCATGCTTCTATTTATATCCCCTCTTTGGGTGTGTTTGGACTTGCTGAGTACGTATATACTGTCACATCCCAAGATATGTGACAGCGCCATATGTGTAAAACAAAATAATAATTTGGTACACATATAAGGCATAAGTGAACATCAATAGCGACAAGCTAACCTTTATTAACTTCGGCGTTACAATTACAAGATTTATGTTCTCCTATCTTACAAAGAAAGAACTTCTTTTCCCTGACTATCCCAGCAAGCTCTACTCTCATGCTTTTATTCATGTAGGTGCAACAGTGACTGTTGTCTGGTTGTTGCCTCGAGTAGTACAACTACTATGCATGCATGTCATCATCACTTTCCCCGGTCAAAACAGGACTATTCTCCTCCCCCTCTCTCACTGCGTATATCGAAGGAAGAGATAATATGAGCATGTTTACACATACTCAGCAAGAATAATAAAGAATTACTGAATAATTAAGGGTTAGTCAATTATAACCATATATTTAATACTATGCAAAGATTTTTTTTACCATATGTACCGTCACAAATCTTCCACCATTATATATACTAGTTACGATGCCCGCGCGGCACGCGCGTACTAAACTCTCTTCTACGTATTTGTTCCAACACCATAATTAGATTATAATTGTAACATGTTATATTAAATTAATAAAAGTTCTCCCTATTTTTAAAAAAATTGTAATATAATGTAATACTATTTTTATATTATGGAAAGATACAAACCAATTATATTAGATTTAAAGAAATAGGTTATGTAAATAGATTTTTTTTCTATTTGTTGAGATCAAAAGAAGAATGTATTTGTAGTGGCAGCTTTGTAGTATCGATGCAGTAAGAAAACAAACAAAGCTAATTTTTATATTCAGTAACCTAAATGCACTTAGCTTCATTTTCAACCAAAAAATTATTACATTGAACCTAATATTTACACGATGTATCCCATTTTTTTGGAGGTTAACCCTACTCTTCGCCACATGTTGCTAAGTTTGTAGAATCCTCTATCATGCATCAACTCATGAGAAGACGAGCTTGTATAGATCCTTCATCTCATCCAAATAAAATGGCAGTTCAAAAATCATTTGCTCCTCCGTCAAGCTGATAGAAATGGGAAAACATAAAAAAATAATTGAAAATATGCATGCAAGAGATTTGTTGGGGAACTTTAGTCAAGCTTAATATTGAAAATACAACATTAAGCTCTTAGAACAAAACAGAAACGCCAAGTCCACTTGTTCCATTGGACACATGTGCTCTTAGGTACTTGGCTTTTACAGCGCAACAAAACTACACATCTTGTTCATGGCACTCAGGTAAGCTCTAACGTTGGACACAACGATGTCACCACTGAAGTCAATAGGCATGGAGATGAGGTAACAAATAGTAACGGAGCATAAAAGAAATCTCTAAAATATGAATCCCACGTTCATTCTACGAGCATGGAGCGAGCCACATCACCCGCTAATCCGATAACCGTTGGATCAAGCAAGGAAGCGAAGGTAGATGTTTGATCCGGGTCGCTGCGGTATCTCACCCGTTAAAGCGGGCGTGCACGAATGATCCAGAACCTACTTGGGTGAAATTATTCTCATCCCTTCCTCCTCGCAAGGCACCGCCATACGTCCTTCCCCTTCGCCCATCGTGCCGCCCACGCCTACCCCTCAGGCCTCCGGCCTCCGCCTGCCCTCCTGGGCTTCCTCCCGGTAGGTCCACAATGCATCGTCGGGGTGGCAAAAGTGCGTGACAAGGCACGCGAGGAGACGGCAGTCACCGGGTCACCGACGGCCCGCCATTGACATACGCAGACGTGTGGGTTACGCTCTGGAGGATGGGTGCTTGTCGAGGAGAGTAGCCTAGACACCCTGCACGGACTCCAAGTGCATGAGCCTTAGGGCGCGTTTGGTTTCCTGCTGAGCCTAGCCTGGCTCGTATCTGGGAGATTTTTTTCCAAACAAAAAATAGATTTTTTCTATTTGTTGAGATCAAAAGAAGAATGTATTTGTAGTGGAAGCTTTGGAGTATCAATGCAGTCGGAGATATGAAATTGATAAAATGCCTTCTTAAAAAAATATCTTTTTTATTTAACTAAATGTAAATGTAATCATGATGAATATTAACTCATGTTTGACTAAATGTAATCAATGATAACTTTAATTTGTCCACCCCTCAGAGCTAATTAGGCTGCTTTGTACTTGTATCCACAACAATTGCCTTTTTATCAGTTAGAAAAATAGCTTACCCAAAGAACATCAAAATATAGAGATTATGGAAGCTTAATTAGAATACTCAAATCATTTTGATTAGTTGATCCATCCGACAAGTTAATTACTGAAACTCCCCCACCAGATTTGATCAAAGGGCTATGACCATTTCGACAACCATTTCAATGGAATTATTGCATGCCTCATACTTCACTGCAAACTCAAGATCATACACAAGTCATTCCACAAAGTTGAAATCAGTTCATCTAAGTGTCAAAAATCAAATCATATATTTACAGTTCATTTCAAGGAGGAATATATCAAAATTTCAGGTTTGCCCGATGCAAGCTGAGTTCCTAATTGTCACCGCCTATCAAGAATATTGGGAACCCCAATATCACCAGCCAAAAAGAATTAAACTCCCCTAAAAAACTCAATGCTTGTTATCGGAGCAAGAGCAACACTGGTAGAAATCTCAGAGCTTCTAAACACCACAAATTCAGCACCTGCAGACCCAATTATCAAATCTTAGGAAAGTTGAGAGGTAACAGCTTGCATTCTTCACTCTAAGCTGCTTAGCACGACAGTTGAGAGGTACAGGTCATGTCTTCCAAAATTTTCACCATTGTTCATTTCTTCAAATATTCCTGACTCGCCTTGCCTTTATTCTTGTCAGGTGATATTTTAGAGAGAGCCTGTAGACAGTGGACGTCATAAATAAGATGAGAATGTTGATATAACCTGTAGACTCGCCTTGCCTTAATTCTTGATTTTTTTTTCTGATCTCTCTACAGAAATAAAGGAACTCATTAATGTTCATAAGAGCTACAGCTAAATATAGCATATAAAACTCAGAAACAAAATCAACCCTACAACTTGAAAGATGGCATTGCCTGGTGTTTGTAACTACATTGTCTGTTTCCCTTACTTAGCAGGGTTTCTGCTAAACTAAAAAAATAAAAATCTCAGCCCCTAGAAGCCAGCACCAAAAATTGTTGGTGATCAAAGATCTATGCAAACCAAAAGGTGAAAGATGGTAAGAGTTCAAACTTTATGCCTATACCTTGAGCAATCAATATTGAGAAATTCTAAAATGCTAAATGCTATCCGAAACATTAAATCATCAAACAGCTTATGTTGTCTGCTAGGAAACCAAGGAGTGGTCTACATAGCACAGAAATGCAATACAGTCTGGATAATTCATCTTTGATACCACAAATAAGCAGTCAAATTGTAATCCATAAAGTTCAATCATCAAGACTAAAATGCATCTCTTCTGCATTTTCCAAAACAAACAGACCAACTATTTTTTGTCATCAACACACCAATGCAGATTTAATGTGAGGAATACAAACATAAAAGAGAATAAAACATACTCTTGTTGGCCTGCATCCCTGTAGATTACATGATCAGCTAGAACATGCCCTTTACTCAGCCATCACAGACAAAATCAAACCTGATAGAAAATGGGAAAGCAAAAGAGTAACCTTCCTTCTCCAGTCTAAATTATGCTATAGGTTTGAGGCAGAAGGAGAAATTAATGGGCAAACCTGACACTACATTGATCAAAATCTCATAACATTTAATATGTCTTACTGTCATATAATTTCAGAAAATTACCATTTGCTAACCAGAGTTTCAGATCCAGCAACAATTAAGTATACAAGTATAATTCTCAAATGTCCTACATCCCACAGTTTTTATAGGACATAAAAATGACAGGAAACAAAGGAGCTGGTATGATTCTTTCTCCAATATAACAGTTCAGACATAATACATTTGTGCCATACTGATTGAATAGAGCTATACTGATCGAGTAATCTGACAAAACAAATGATGGAGCTATAGTGATTGAATACTAAGGCCTACATTGTTATAATTAAAAACCAATGATCCACGTTTCTCACCAATGCACACCGTGTAGAAAAATGTGATGCGAAGGACAGCAATGATCCAATCAAGAGCAGGGGATCAAAAGAGGAAACAAAATTCACGGAAAAAAACACCTAGTGAGGCTGAAAAACAGGATACAGCCTCACTTTTTGGCCTGTGTTGATCTGCACGACGACAGGGATCCTTTGCCCAGCCATACCATTACTTGCTATTTTGAGCAAACAGGGCTAGCTTCTATTCATCGTAAGCAATTGAACGACTTCTTAAGGCCATAAAAAACTGCAGCAACTGCATAGCAGAGTTTATAGGAAAGCTGTCAGCGAGGCACTTACAGGTGAGAGAAAAAAAATCATCTTTGCTGGGGAAGCTTAGCAATGGCATCGACTTGAGATTCATCAAATAATTAAAAAAACTAATTAGATTCATCAAGCATTAAAAAAACTAAATCATCATCAATATACACTGACAATTTCCCAAACATATGTGTGAACACTGAGCATTCAGAATAATGACAAACATGAAGCATATGCAAAAAAAAAGCATCATTGGCCCAGTTTTCCTTTCAAAAATTGGATCAGATATCAAGCATAATTTTATTTTCACATGATTCAAGGGTCTAAGCATGGCACTATATTTTTGTTTCAGTAATTCTTTCACCACTAACTAATATCAAAATCATCAAATAATTCTGGAAACTTCTATATGCCTCTTAAGCTGTGCACCACGGTGACCCTAGTGCTAGCTTCACCCCCTGCTAACTCTAGAGGTAGAAGAATAATTTACCTTTAAAGCCAAAAGAAGCGAAAATGTTTCAACGTAATAAAATTCTCAGTCAACAAAATCCTCAAGGAACAGATAGTTCGTCTTTGGGCAATCACCTCCAACCTTGGACAACTCTTTCACGTCATAGAATTGTCCATGGATGTCTCCACAAATCTAGGTGCAAAAGTAAATATAACTTATAGAAATCAGCCGGAACACAAGTAAGCATTTAAATAAAAGCATGCAAACAATATATTTTTATCAATCAATACTGAAAGAACCAAGCACAGAACATTAGAAATGTTTATATATTGATTATTTTACATGCCCAACAAAGGTTCTGACCGCACATGATGTAAATGCGCGAAGAAGCAACCCATCATCAATTGGCTTACTCGTTTCCAATATCTACACTATAAAAATCTGAATTTAATATGCGACACTCATACCTGAATAGATAACGCACAAAGAAGAAAGTAGGACAAACCTCTTTGTCACCATATTTTTCATGGTACTGTCTCTGGATGAACGGGCTAAAGAACATAGCCGCATTGTATATGAGGTAAGACGGATGCTTTGTTAAGTTCAGCACCAGAAAATCAAAATTCAGACCCACGACGCCGCAATAGATTGACATAAAATTTAGCCATAGACAAAGGAACTTCCATTAAGAAATGCATGTTCGGATCAGAACAGGCTTGACTATGTGCGGCTAAAGCAGCAAACTTGAAAATTTAAATACACTGCAAACCAATCAGGATACAAATTCTGACAGCAAATTGCAAAACAGATGATGAGCAAGTGTTAAGGTGTATATTGAAGGAGACAGAAAAAAGGCATAATTTTAACTGTCATGTGCAATGGTTAAGTCAAAGGAGGACAGCTAGGGATCATACGAAATATGTTTTGACTTACAGACTTGATGAGGATGCTTCTCAAATTGAAGCTATAAAATAATTAATTAGGACAAGGTTAAGAAATTACAGAGAAACACATTTTCGAGGCCATCTACAAGCATATTCATGATCAGAGAATTCCACTTGTTGTTCAGTTCTTGAGTTGGAGATGTGCAAGTTACCTACACCGCCAATGGAGCTTTTTGGAACGCTGCGGACATCATTGCAGCCACCATATGAGAGCAAAGCACCTGATGCTGGTATTCCGGTTATGATATTGGGCCAACAAACAGGTGCTGTTTGATACAACAGTTGAAGCAGATTCACCTGCGATTGTGAAGAAAAATAGTACAGATAATATATTGTCATATTTCTTCCATTATTTATTGATTTGCTAACCAAATAGTATGTAACGTGTAGGACAAATGCAATTAAATGATTTGTTCAAAACATCTCATTTGCTTAGCACAGTATGAAGAATGGTTACTAATCCCACAGAAAGCTAGCTGCAATGACATATCAGAGCCTAGGATTTTAAAATTGAATCAACGGATACACGAAATACAGGTTTCTTTGCATGCTATATAATAATTCAGTATCCGGACATTCTGTAACGTAACAGCATCTTAAAAATATCATAAGAATTAGCACAATGAAGAAGTAAACATACCATCGTTGCTCAGAATCACACGGCAAGAAGAACAACCGGTTTAGAATGACCACAAAGTGTTGTTGCCGATCTCCAACCCGCGCGTGCATTGCATTCTCGGTGATGGTACAGCAGGCGCAAATCGTTGTTGCAGCCGACGCAGCGTGTTGGCGTTGCCGCCGTCCTAGGGAGCTGCATGGTCTTCCGGCGAAGGTGAGGCAAAGGGAAGGAGGTGCCATTCTGCTAGCACACAGCGGGATTCCATGAGCCACACTTTCTGCAGTTTACTTACCAGATGGTAGATGCTGCCATACCCGACATTTGACAAAGTTTCCTCAGGTGAACTTCTCGATAGGTTTCCTCTCAAAATAATAAAAAAAAACAAACATGTAAGAAATATGAATGGAACTATGAACTACACTATATGATACCACTTTTTTTTCATAATTCACAGGTAAGAAATTCTTCTCAGCATTGTAACAGAGAATTTATCTACAGGTTACATTATCTACAAGACTACTACACCATGAATTTTGACAGCACTGCAACTTAGCGTGGGCAGTACATCAAAGAGATGCCATAATTTTTGAGATTAGGGAACAATAGATAAATCTACTGTGTACTACCCCTACTTCATCTTAAAAGAGTCATTAAGGGATCAAGAACATGCCATCTAATAATTCAAGATAGGAGCATGATATAACCTGAACTGTGCCTTGCCTTTTTTATACAGCTGGATGAGTGCCAAGCTGCACCCATCCCACAGAACAAACATCATTGTTCCTCCCCCGAGTCTGCATCGCTTGACAACCTGTGCACTGATAAAACATTTTCACAATCTAACCTTCAATTCTTAGTTAACAAATCATGCTAGAATGCTTTGGTTTGCTCACCTTATATCACTGCTTGCATCCCACAAGTAGATAATACTACCCAATCTGGAAGTACTTTTGTGATGAACAATCCAACAGGTTTCATTAGAAGTCATCTTGCATTGCGGGCGCATACAGAGTCTAAAAATAAAAGACAAGAAAATTACCGACCGTTTTAAGCATGGGTCTTCAAACTCGCATAACAATCTTGAAACTCCAAGTATTTATGCATTAGTAATAGAATCTTGAAACAAAATAATTCAAAAAGGATAAAATCTTGCATCTGTATGGGCACCAAAGACTCGATCCAAGAACCCTAAATAAAAATTGGTCAAATCAAGAAAGCAAACAAATCAAGTATAATGCCCTCTTCTCACCTTGGACCTCGTGCGTGTCGATGATGGCGGCCAGGGCGGGGTCGGCGTCGCAGAGGTGGCGGATGGCCGCCTTCTTGGGGCGCAATGCGGCGGCGGGGGCGGGCGACGCGGCGGAGGCGGAGGCGCGGGTGCCGTGGGCCTCCTCCCCTCGGGCGCACCTCGCCCTACACCGCCGGCGCCTCTACGCCGTCCGCCGGCGCCGCAACCTCCGCTGCTCTCCTCCTCTCTGGCCGCGGGGGCGCAGGCTCTGCCGGCCGCGGGCGCACGCTGGCCCCTGGGCGCCGCAGACTCAACGAACAACAGCCGGAAAATCTTCGGAGGAAGAAAACACCGAAGAGCGGATTACCAAGGGGAAAACGAGCCGAAGAAGGGAGGAGAACAACCGAAAAATAGGAAACATGGCAGGATAAGAGGGTTTCCAAATTGAGAATCGTGGGTACGGCGGGCGGGTAGGAAAATGCTTGGTAGCAAAAAAATTTCTTCCGGCGGCAGAAACATCCTCCTTCCACAGAAACTCCCGCGTTCCACCGCGTTACACCTCCTTTTTTTTCGGGTGGTGCCTGGCAGGTGGGTCCTCTGTGAGGGGTACAGGGAGTTTTTTTGGGTGAGAAATGTTTCAATTTCCTTGGATCTTTAATAGATAGATTGGGGGCTCATAAAGGCATAACCATATATAGCTATTCTGCTGAAAACACAACCAGTCCCCCACGTAAACTGGTCCTTGAATGCAATCAGTACCCCTACAGCTAATTTGTGACCGGTCCATATTGCACCAGGAAAAACAACCAGAGATATACATGCAGCATATATATTTGAGTAAACCTAGTGAATCCGCGCAGAATATGGACTAATGGTAGCCGATAAAGAAATTTGCAAAAACAATAACTTAATTCTCATTAGATTGTTAATAAAAATCTGGTTCTGGAGAGTAACAAGCCTGAATTATCCGTGTAATTAACTAAATCTAAGATAAAAAAATAGTATCAGCAAAACAAGGTTTCGCCTTGAAACACCAAAGCTGTAACTATTGGTATCTCACATATCAAACAATGTGAGAAGATCCACATAGTACCCTTTCACCCAACAAGCTCAAATATCAATGAAAGCTTGCCATAGCTGTGTCCACAAATCAAAATGTTTTTTTTTGTTTTAATAGAGCAATAGATCAATTCTGTTCTAGAAAATTCAAAATTGCAAGTGGTACCTCTATTCCCATAGCCATTGCAACTTTCAAAGCCCATCAAGGACAAAGCATTCTAATTATTTCTTCCAAGGATAATAATCTTATTGGCATGTAACTCCATTTGTACCCGAGTCAATTAGCAATATCAGCTGCAGGCACTTCTTGGCTGGGACCAACCTTCTCTACATCATAGAACTCATCATCAGAAATACCCCGATGGCTTGATCTCTTTAAGTTAGTAAAACAAAAAAAATATAGTTAAATTGCAAAGCGACCATTTGTTGAAGCAGAATGAGCAGCTGCGAAGATCAATATGCACGCTATTACACAAGGCAGACACAAAATGTGGATTGGGGTCACTCGAGGCACCACTCTAAAACAGGATTTACCATGCAAATTTATCCCAACGATTATTCCTATAAAAGATAGCTAGATGGACCAACCAAAACTTCAGGCAAGTAGAATAATCTGGCTCACGTATATAACCGAAACACATCACCCTACATATTTCACCTAACATGCAAGCATGTAGTCCTCTGTCGCAATTACACAGATAGTATGAGTCACTGCAGGAGCTTTCATGATGCAACTGAGAACCTATCCCATGCGATCCGCATGCAACCGTCATCAGAACAACTATGACACGCATACGAATCTAGAGATCCAGATCAGGGCATGGGCAGAATGGACTGGCACGAACCTGGAGGGCCACGGGGAGGTAGTGGTTCTTCATGAAGAGCTCGAAGGCGCACTTGAGGAGCTAGATTCTGAACCAGACTCCTCATCACCTTCACCATCCACCTTGTCAAAGGAGACGATACATGAATAAAGTTTCCATCCAGGGAGTATAATAGAAGTTTCCAGCCAAGTACATGATTAAAGGTTGCCGTACAGTTACCATTAATAACGACTTGTACTGAAACCTAAGTTAGTAAGTTATACACAGGTTAAATGACAAGGACATAATACCAAGTATGCTAACTTATGTACTCGGGCTTGTATTAGCCAAACAATCTACATCTAGTATGTTTGGCTAGTGGAACTACACAAGTAGTGTCAAGTGATCTGAACCTACTAAAATGGCTAATCTGAACTCAGGGAACAACTACTTAACACAAGCTCAAAAATATTCTTCCGTCCGGAGGACCATATATGAAATCAATCTTACACAATTACGGAGTACATATAATCCTAATTATAGTTCATGATTACGATGCTTTTAACTCAAAGTAATAATCAGAATTTGGAATAACAGTGGTACCTGACCTATGATCATATACAAGCCATTCTGCCCATTGATGCACTGATGAAATGCATTGCATCGGGCAATGCCTACTGCAATTCATGCTTGCTAGCTGTATACAAAAGGAAGGGGACAATAATGAAAGATTGGAGACAGAATCCTAATGAGGTTCCTAACGACACTGCTGTTGTAAACCCTTTCTGTGCCTTTCGCAAAAAAAAAAGTAAACCCTTTCTGTGACATTGCTGTCAAAACCTTCAGATTTGTTTGTTCCATCTCAATCTAAGCGATGAAAACAGAAGCACTCATATTGGAATTGAAAAGAGAAAGGAATGATGTGGTCTTACTCCGGCAGGTCAGCTTCTCTAGATGACGTGGTAGCCGGATTCACGGCACTGGATGATATCTACTGGCTTCAGGGTATTCCCAACTTCCCATACTGAAGCAAGTCAGTAAAATTTCCAATCAAAAAATGAAACAGAAATCAGTCTATACCTTTATTTAGCAGAAATATAAAGATAGAAAAATAGTGCAGATGAAAAATGAAATGTAAGCATCACAAATCATAGAAACCAAAAAAAGAAAACCGGGAGTCATCAGGATTCCCTATTTCTCAATCCCGGCTTAAACCCTCAAACAAAGCCGCGGCTCCATCTCCAAAAGGGAAATCAAATAATCCTACCCTTGTCAACCATCAGTCTAGCACCACAACCCCAAATGCATGGACTCTGCCTACACACGAGCCAACTATTAGTAACCCTCAAATCGATCTAAACGGAAATTAGCTGCATGGTAAAAAACAGAAACAGAAGTCCTAAAATCTATATCAGCACTATGAACAATGAAGTTTCGCACGTGAAATCTTTTGATACAGATACAACTAATAAGTCTATAAAAGAGAAATGCAGGTGACCCATAGGACATGAAAAAAAATAAATTGTGACTACCAAAAAACAAAACTACATGACAAGCCCTTAGAATCAGGGACAACAAATGAATTACCGAAAATCCTATATTAACTTGCTGTAATATTGAAACTACAGCGCATCATAAATCTCAATTATCAATAATATCATAAGGACAAAGAACATGCATGTTACACATCTATGCAAGGCACAAGGAGCCAAAGCTAATATCAATCACTGAAAAGTAGCATACTGCAGGGCAGCTTCCCTAGCAGCTGTCTAAGGTATCTGAGCTGGTTGTATGTTGTGATCCATTGTTCTAGTGATAACTGACGTGGGTGCTCATTGCGCCGCCTTGTCGGAGAAAAACCTGCGCCACAAGGATGTACTCGCGCCCACTGACCTTGCGATGGAGCCGCATGATCTTCCATCAACCGTGAGGCAAAGCTGAATGGATGGGAAAGAATGGGGGTAATGGTGGAATTCGAGAATATATTGGGCAAGCATACATGGATCACAGCAATAAGTGAGAATATATGTAAATGAAGCACAATCCAAACATAGGAACTCCTGTTTCTTAAACAAACAAGCAAGTACAAGAATACATTTCCAGAGCAGCTTCTCCTAATTAGTAAGGCCTTAGATGTGGCATGTAAATGCTGTCTCTTGTATCTCAGTTCCGATC
>OAMR01000774.1:169740-225257 GCA_900205405.1 Echinochloa crus-galli | reverse complement strand
GTTGACTTCTTCATACAACGGCACAACACTTGCCACGAAGTCGAAGAATATCGTCTCCTTGCCAACCTTCACAAACCGACCACGAAGCTCCTGAGCCATTGCAGCATCCGGACAAAGAAGAAATGCACGGTTCCGTGCAGCATCAGGAGCAATGCGGTACCCAGAAACACTCTTCGTGTCAGTGACGATACACTCCAAAGCCCGAACGGTCGCCATGAACCTATCGTTGGCCGTATTGTGCGAAGACCAAGCTAACACAAGACGTTCCTGTGGACCATCTTCTATTCCAAGATAGATCTTCTGATCACGGCAGATGGGAACCATCTCCTTAACAAAAGCCGAATCATCAGTCGTGATAACAGAAGACCAATGCAAGCGTGATAACTCCATCGTCAGTCGTCACGGATCAGTTGCACCTACGGACTCGCTTGTGTTGGTTGACTTCTTCATACAACGGCACAACACTTGCCACGAAGTCGAAGAATATCGTCTCCTTGCCAACCTTCACAAACCGACCACGAAGCTCCTGAGCCATTGCAGCATCCGGACAAAGAACAAATGCACGGTTCCGTGCAGCATCAGGAGCAATGCGGTACCCAGAAACACTCTTCGTATCAGTGACGATAAGCTCCAAAGCCCGAACGGTCGCCATGAACCTATCGTTGGCCGTATTGTGCGAAGACCAAGCTAACACAAGACGTTCCTGTGGACCATCTTCTATTCCAAGATAGATCTTCTGATCACGGCAGATGGGAACCATCTCCTTAACAAAAGCCGAATCATCCTTAAGACGCAACGACGCCATCTGAAAAATAAACAAATGAAAAGAAAATAACCAAATCATTGTTGTATATAACATATACACATAGAATTGATAGTTTACTTAGCATACTGGTTGGGGATAGGTACTAACCATATTTAGACAGAGCTGCTTTGATATAGGATCTCATTTCTTCGGCCTGTCTAAATATGGTTTGTACCTATCCCTAACCAGTATGCTAAGTAAACTATCAATTCTATGTGTATATGTTGTACATGCTGATTTTATTTAGGACCTGTATTGATTTCTAGTCTAATAGTAGCTAATAATAATTTTGTTCACATTTCCATCCCTGCTTATATTTCTGTGTACTGACAAACTGATATATCATCTATGCAGGCTAGCTCATCAGGAAGCTCCTCTTGTGAGAACGGTGCACATAATGTAGAGGAGTATGCACCTGCTTCATAGGGTAATTCGGCACTCACTGCTGGGAGTACTAATCGAGGACGGCGGTCACGGACACAGACCAAATGGCCAGAAGACAAGGTGATTGCAACTGGACTTGACGACCAATGGATCCCTACCCCAAAGGTGGCGAGGGACCGATTCGTATTGCTTTGTAGCCACTTTGCTCGGGAGATAGGGTGTCAATCAACGTAAAGCTTGAGGATCTCACACTGGAGCAGAAGCAAGCTCTGTTCCCTGCTCTACAGGAAAAGCTAGAGTACCCACCCATGTCCACAGCTGACCGCGATAAGGCAATCAAGGCAGCTGTGAGCAAGATTGGGGAGTTACACCGATCCAGGAACGTTCCCCCTTGGCGCACGACCGTACGTCCAGTGCCGGCGCCATAGTCCATGCCGTATGCCCTACCCGGGCCATACGCGCCATGCGCCCTATGCCCGCACACTGACCCGTACGCGCAACCGCGAGGGTCGGCTCTGATACCATTTGTAACACCCTGCCCTCCACGAGCCGCCCCGCACAGCCCTTCCGAGGGGCGCGCACGCGTACACATAGCACCCTGCTTACACTTTCGTCCTCGCTTCGTGTAAAAGGGTTAACCCGAAGGTGCTATGGCTGGAAGACAAAGGCTTATAAGTTGCCTCCACCCTTGCTCAACTAGCAATGTGGCACTAAACACGTGCATCCCGCACTCATGGGCCACTACTGGGCGATACAAACTGGGCCGGGTGTGACATACACCCCCCCTCAAAGAACCCGACGTCCTCGTCGGCGCAACTCACCCACACGGGCAAATGTTCACCCACATGGGCAAATGTCCAGGAACATTCCCCCTTGGCGCACGACCGTACGTCTAGTGCCGGCGCCATAGTCCATGCCGTATGCCCTACCCGGGCCATACGCGCCATGCGCCCTATGCCCGCACACTGACCCGTACGCGCAACCGCGAGGGTCGGCTCTGATACCATTTGTAACACCCTGCCCTCCACGAGCCGCCCCGCATAGCCCTTCCGAGGGGCGCGCACGCGTACACATAGCACCCTGCTTACACTTTCGTCCTCGCTTCGTGTAAAAGGGTTAACCCGAAGGTGCTATGGCTGGAAGACAAGGGCTTATAAGTTGCCTCCACCCTTGCTAAACTAGCAATGTGGCACTAAACACGTGCATCCCGCACTCATGGGCCACTACTGGGCCATACAAACTGGGCCGGGTGTGACAGAGATGAAAGAAAAGAGAGCAAAGCATGATAAGCAACACAGGACGGGCAGAAAAGGTTATGCTGGTAAACAGCTTGAGTGGCAGGAGGAGGATGAAAAGCTAGCTGCAGAAGGAAAAGAGAACCCTTGGGACCAATTTCCCGGCCGTACGAGGGCATATCTGCGGGCAAGGGCATCGAGGCAGGCCACTAGTGAAAGCGGGGAGGGGGGGAATAACATTCAGCTCCCCTCTGGTGTCGGATGTAGCAAAAAAGGTGAAAAGAATTACAGCTGAAGCTAGCGAAGGTTCTTTCCCTGGGGTTAGGGAGGATGATATTCTGACCAAGGCACTTGATAATCCAGAGCATCGAGGTCGGGCCCGAGCCGTGTCTAGCTCAATAGGCTGGGGTAAAGGGTTTGGCTCAGAGTTTGCCAGGATGTACCGGAAGAAGAAGAGGAAGAGGTCTGCTGCTGTCTACAAGGAAGAACTATTTGGTGAAACGCTCGCTAGAGTTGTGAAGGTGCTAAGAGTTGCAGGCGTGCAAATACCGAATGATATTCCTCTAGGGTTACACAAGGGTAGTATCTGCGACAAAGAAGCGCTTGTCAATGAGGATGACAATAGGCAAACACCTATCAATGCAGATTACAGACTGTGTCCATGACCTGAACCAGACACAATAGATCTGCTGACAGTGCCAACCAAGTGTAGTCTTGTGATGGATGCCACCGATATGCTCATGGAGCTTGCATTGGCAACTGTCGATCCAAATCAAGAGGTTTTCCATACAGTACCGGTAAAGTCTGGCTATGCTATGGTGAAAGTCACTTATGTGTGGCCCACTGCGAGGCACATTCGTCTGCCTATTCCAGTAGAGGATGAGTACACAACCCTAGGTAGTGCTCAATTTAAATGGCTACGGTGGCCAAGGAACCGGATCCGTATACCACCCTTGTCGGAACCTCCTGCCTCTGCAGCCACATCTCAGGGGACAGTCAGCCAGATAGACAACAGCCATCTGCCGAGACCTCCGCCTTAGGATCAGCCACACCAGTAGTAGAACAGTAAAACACCTCCGCTTCAGGAGTAGCAGAACAGCAAAACACCTCTGCTTCAGGAGCAGCCACAGCAGCAGCAGAACAGCCAAACACCTCCGCTTCAGGAGCAACCACAACAGCAGCAGAACAGCCAAACACCTGCACTTCAGGAGCAGCCACAGCAGCAACAGAACACAAAGCAGACAGATCGGCACGAACTGAAGAACAAGCCGCTCCCCAAAGCACAAGTCCTTGCTGCTGTTTCTCAATTTTGGACCATGGCTGATCCAAAATACAAGCCTGGTGACCCTATGTTGTCAGAACAGGCTTTAAACGCTGCTGGACCAAGCTGTAAAGCCTTGCATGATCACTTCGTTACATAGTGTGAAAGGTGTTACTAGCATTCCGGCAAAGTTAGCTGCATCCTACTTCCATGGTGATGGTGATACAGACTTCACAGTTCAATTCCATAACTTGTATGACCTTTTCAACTTCGGCAGTCTGGACATGAGTTTGTTGAGGTACTGAATGTTGTAAGTCCCTTCACAGTTCAATTCCACGACCTGTAGTATGACCTTACCACAAATTTCATGCTAACAAATGTAGGCTAATGAGGAAACGAGTACAGGAGATGGGATTGAGTGTTGGGTTTGTGGACCCACAGGTATTCTGTGTCGCAATGGTTGGTTCCCAACCCACAGAGATAACAAAAACACTAAAAAATGTTATGCATCACGACTTTGTGGTGGCTCCCTATAACACCGGTGGCCACTGGGTACTGGTGATCATTTCTATGAAGTGGAGTTGGGTTTGGATTTTAGATTCTGCGAAAATTTTTCCAAAGCGGATGTTCACCGATGTCCTAGCTCTTGTCAACTGGTAAATATATATATTGTAGGTTTTGTTTAGAAAAATTCAATCTCATAATGTTTCTAATCGATATTGCTGATCATGCAGGGCCTATGCAGACCAAATGAATCAGAAATAGAAACAAAGAAAAAATTCAAAAGCAAAAACACCTACACTCACGCACAAGGCAGATTTTCAGGTAAGATGGAATATCAAGTTTGTTTTTTCTTGTTCACGTCATACATATTTGGTACCGGTCATAACTTGTGTCGTTTTGATTTGTTTTATCTTGTTCACTTCATACATATTTGGTATCGGTCATAACTTGTGTCATTTTGGTACATTCATTCAGTGCCCTCAACAGCCATCGGGGTCCCTTCTCTGTGGATTCTATGTTGCGGTGTATATTTTGGATGTAATCTCTGAAATGACCCCATTGAAAAGGGCTTCTGTAAGTATACTGCTCAGCCTTCTCCATTTGTTTTTAGAAGCTGATCGATTTTTACCTTGTATTCTCCTAAAAATTGTATTATGCAGGATTTCAAGCTTACCAAAGCACCGATTAATTCAAAAAGACTAAGGGTGGTCCAGGAGATGATGTGCGATTTCATTCTTAACGAGATCATCGACCCAGAGGGCGAATTCCATAATGATAATCCACAACCAGTAGGTGATCAAGGTCCAGAAGGTGATCAAGTTCCAGCAGGTGGTACTACTTGAAACTTGTAGACGTGAATGAAACTTGATGATGTTTATGGTCTTTCCTCTCATAAACTTATGGTTTACATGATCAGTCTGCCTATCCCAGTAGGGGATAAGATTCATCCAACTTGAAATTGTTGCATGTGTATGATAAGATACAAACTTGATGTGTACTTGTGTATATATGTGATGTGTATCTCAATTTGTATGTGATGTGTATCGCAATTTGTATGTGATATGAATAACCTGGGGGCTGCCAAATCCTGGCTGGTTCCAGGATGCAGCCAGAACCAGGCCAGATTCTGTGGTGGTGGAACAACAAAAGGTAACGGGGACATTTATGGAACGTTACAATTGAACACAAAGGTAACGGGCATCGACTAAGAACCCTTACCTACACAAAGTATCAGTAACGGTTGTTACGTAACGCCCGTTACAAGGTCTGATCGGTGGGTCCAGAGAGGAGACTGGTCAATGCACCGCCGTAACCGTTGTTAAGGAATGCCCGTTACAAGCACTGACCCTTGGGTCCAAAAATGAGACCGGTCAATGCGAGACCATAACGGTTGTTAAGTAAAGCCCGTTACATGTACTGACCAGTGGGACCGGAGAGAAGACTGGTCAATGCGCCGCCGTAACAGTCCTTAAGTCAAGCCCGTTACAAGGTTTGCGTTTTAGTAACGGTTGTTACGTAACGACCGTTACAAGTGTTGCGGTTTCGTTACAGTTCTTAAGTAAATCCCGTTACAAATGTATTGTTTTGGTAACGGTCGTTTGTCTGTGCACGTTACGAAATTGATCTGTGGGCCCACAAAAATCGCAAGTTTGGGTTACTGGTTACTTATATTGGTAACGGTCGTTGTGAAGTGCGGGTTACAGGTTTTGGTCGTTCGTAATGGGCAAATTGCCCGTTACCTTTGACCGACTATTAGTAATGGAGAAAGGGTAACGGGCGCATTGCCCGTTACCTATGGCCATCTACGCCCGTTACAAATCTCGGTTTTTCACGCAGTGCATAAATAAGAAACACCACGCTAATGTAAAAGTAGTGACGGCGAAAGATACGCAAGGCTGTGCCGATGGTAGAGATGCAATAGAGACTGCTTTAGTTAAGCCAGGTCACTAAAACACACGTAACATATTCTTAAAGACGTGTATTCTTGAGAAATGTCATAATGCATATGTAACATTCACTGTGCTACACCGATATATGTATATTAATATAATATTACTAGTACAATACTAATTAAAATAAAGAGAAACAGGAGATACTATGAACATAAATAAATAAGATACATCTATTACGTGTTGGTGTCACCAACCATTACTAAACCGCCGCATTGGTGCAGTTTATTACCGGTTCATGATACAAATTAGTAATGGCACCTCCGGTTGAGACGTTGGGTACTACAAATTGTTTCTCGAGTTGTGATTAGTTGGCTTGCCCACTCGGTATGCTATATATCATCCCTAGTTATTGTTTCTTTTTAGGAACGTCTCCGGACATTATTAGTCTATGGTTTGGTTCCTGGCCACACATTCGCCAAACAAAGTGTGGCGCCGGCCTGACATACCGCTTTATCTCGTTTTTTCGTACGTGTAGTCGCAGCCAACAGGAGGTTAGTTCACGAAATTTGCATCAATGGCAGCGACCTGCCCCGAAATGTTATTTGCATGTTCCTCATCTTGCTATAATGCTGTATTTGGGACGCTTTCTTACGAAACCAGCTCTGCTAGCGACGCGTTATGTTGTAAGCTGCGGCCTGTGTCCCTAGGAATCCCATCTACAACCAATGCAATAAAATTGTATTGCATCGGTATCTAGTGTTGCATACATGGAAATAAAATTCATGGAACCGTAGCTACGTGCTATGTCATGTATCCCGGCCAAAAAAATACGATGCAGTAAAATTTTGATTTCACTGCACCGATGCTTTCCGTGAGAACAGAAGTAAAAGGAGACCTCATTTAGCTTGTGACTATATTTTCACATTCACATTTTTATGAAGGTGGACAAATATTCACGTGAAAATAAGTATATACATAAAACAATTAATGCAAACTTGGATACAAAATAAAGTCTCCTACATTTGGCTTCTTTCGAAAGAAATAACCAACTCGAAAAAAATATAAACTTATGTAGGACACAACACGTACAACACATATGGGAAAAACGAAAGAACATGGGCCAAAAAGAGACCACTAAAGACGACTCCTAGGCACAATTTTCCTTGGTTTGATGGCAGCAGCGATAGGAAGATGCCCAATACTGTTGATGAAATGGACAACACGATCCATGAGTTTCACTGCACTAGCGCCAGCCCCGCGGTTAAGGTGGAACCCGTGGTCCTCACCCTTGGACTCAACAACTATTACTTCTTGGCACCCCTCAGCTGAGGCGCAACCACGTCGCGTATCGAAACCCACGGTCCCGAACGACGTCCTTGCTCGCCACAGCGATCAGCGCACGCCGGCAGTGCAACGACATGACCTGCTCGGCCGTTGGGTTGATGCAGGGGTCATCGTTTCCAGCCGTCCCAGCCGTAAGGAATGGCCAGAGGGTGTCCACCATCTCCGGCTTAAACAATGGCCCTTCATCCCGGTCCGTCTCTGATGGCTGCCTCTCCGTGCCCCAGAAGAAGGGTTGCAGGAGAACAATGCCCTCAATGGTGATATCTTGGTCATCTTGTGCTGCGCCGGCGGCACGCACCGCCACATTGTGCACGATGTTGCCGCCAGCACTATCGCCGACGAGGAATAACCGTCCCGGGTCAGCATACTCGGCGAGCCAAGGGTCGGAGAGGGATAGCACCCATTGCAGCGCCACCCACGCTTCGTCGTACGCAGCCGGGATGGGATGCTCCGGCGCCAGGCGGTAGTCCACCGACACGACGACCGCCCGTGCCCGCGCGCACAGGGAGGCCACGTAGCGGTGGAAGAACCTGGAGAAGGCACTGCCGGAGCAGAAGGCGCCGCCGTGGTAGTAGACGATGAGCGGGAGCTTCTTCTTCTTGTTATTATCCGCTGTGGGTGCATCAACATTGCGAAAGAGGCGCACGGACAGACCCGTGCCAGGCTCGATGACGACGTCCCTTGTTGCCACCCCAGCTTCCCCTGCTGGCACATCGGACGCCGGCACATAGGGGCTTGTTGCAAGCCGGACGACGCGGCCGTTCTTGTACCGGACTAAGAACGGACGTATGTCATCGGCTATCTCGGGATCGTACGTACTTCTCCGCTGCCATAGGACTCCGGCGTGCTGCCAATCAAAGACCAACTACTGACGTGCGTATGTAGGCTTTGGGACTGAGCAAGAATGTTGCGTTAGCTTGTTGATATATTGGTCTGGCGGCTATTCATGGCAAATGTCATGTATATATAGCAACATTGTTGGAATAATATATGTTTATTTGCATCGGTGTTAATAACTAGTGTTAACACGCGCACGTGTAGGGTCTAAGTAACGTTCGTTGGAGGATCAGGTTCGTGCACGTTCATCTGTGTAGAGATGATATACAACGCATCTGTCGGTCTTACCTGTACATGTTCTCTCGTAGTGCTCCTTTTGTTTTGAATTATGGATCGTTTTGTATTTTCAGACACAGTTTTAACGATGTATTGAGACATAGTGTATGGCTAGTTACATAGCAAAAGCTATGTGGAGTATATCGAAAAGCTAAAACCACTTGCAATATTAAATGGAGCCATGGAGGGAGTATCTATGTGTACTGTTACATCGGTTTATATATTTCTGGACTACATTTGTGCAGTTAAAAATGCAGATAAGGAATCGATATATGTCTTATCTACACGCTCACGTGTACTCACAGGCAACAGGAGATCGTCTTGTTCACGTTTGTATGCGCGTGGCAATGATCCCTGCATGGAATTGGAGGGAAGACCACATTCGAGGTCATATTGTATGCCTTATGTCCGTTGGCGCCGCGTCGCTTGCGAGCGGCCGAGCAATAAAAGTAGTACAGTATATCAAGAAATAAGGAAGAAGGCCGCATTCAGAAGCCACCTGCTGGGGAAGACGATCGCGTTACGTGCAACATGTCTTTTAGCTCACGCAATTTTTCTCTACTTTATTCTCTTTCCAGCTTCCACTGAGGAACTCATTACAAGCAATTTGACCCGATTGGAGCTGCGCGTATAATAATATCTGGTTCAAGGTTATAATATTGCAGGGTCATCGTCATGCTTATAATCGGAGGATGAAGCAAATAGCGGTGAAGCCCGTTATTGAACCGTATCATCCTAGCCACGCCTGCTCCGACTAGACTATCGATTATCCCTTTAGAGAAAAATGAAATATCTCTGGCATCCGCGCACAGGCTAAATTTTACATTATTCTCAGTTCAAAGACGGATCATGAATAAAAGACTACGCGAACAATAGGAAATCAAAATCAACGAAAGAACCTCCAATGCAAAGATGTCCAACTTAAGAACCTCTAATGCAATTGCTTGCCGAATCGACATTCTCCCTCAAAGTACTCCATGCCTGACTTATTATGTTTGGTGACAATATGGATTGATGAATTAATAGGGTAACCGATTAACACAAATTTGATACAATTCAATGAATTGCGAATGGGGACAAAAGTAGAGAATAACACTATATAAGATGTAGATAATTGTATTTGAGGGTGATGATATATATTATTGTAAAACATATGCATGCTACTATATATGTTTAATACGGAGTTGTTTTGCCCTGACTCTAGGAACGCTTTTCCTTAGAATCTTAGTCTGGGAAGAATATCGAAAACAGCAGATGATCTAGAAAATGAAATGCTGAGAAAAAACCTTTCTCAGAATCAGATATAAGGAATGATGTATTCTAAATGGAAGAAGACAACGTTGCTGGTCCTGATAGAATTGCCATAGAATCAAATCAATCATGCCAAGAGATTATTAAATAATAAATCATAGATTTCCTTGATGATTTTCTTAACAAGGGGCGCCTTGAAGTTAGTGTATTAGGGCATAATAGCTTAATTCATCCCATAACATGTACTCCCTCCGTCCATGAAAATTGCAATTCTGGTTTTTCTCGTACAAATTAGTGTCATTGGCAAAAGATCGTACTACCACTAATAACTGCCCTAATCCCACAAATTTAGGCATAGAGGTTACTTGCTAGTGCGTGCAGATAATTGTCTATTTTAAGAAATAGAATTAGGTAGGCATTAAAATGCATCCAACAATACACACCTTGCATTGTCTAAAGAATTATCTGTTTATGGATATAAAAGCTATCACTTTTAGACTATACCTCTTTGATGCATCCGTGCAGTGCAATCAAAATTGACACTGCTTGGGTTTGTCAAAAAGTCTAGGCAAACTTGTCCAAGTATAGCTAACTATGTCAAAATGCTAATTGTATTTCACCTTTGTGTAGCTCTCATTGAGATGATCAAAATGCATATTACTAGTAGAGATAGCCAGAGATAAGCTTGCTTAGGATATCTGCCGGAATGGTAAGCGATTTGATAGAACTCTCGATTCGGAGTTAGGATGAGAGAATTATGATTTCAGGGAGATCTGACTGGGTCCGTGTGAGGAAAACTAATCTGACTCGTTTTAGAAATAGGTCTTACCGGAATTTGGAGATTCGTGTGGAACATGAGGCAAGACTACCCACCATGTAAATATTGAGGGCCACAGCGGATTGAGGTTTTATTTAAATGAACATCCATAATACAGTTCATATTTTACCTTTTTCTGGTGTACTTCCTTCATCTCTATGCATTTTATGGTGTTATAGGTAATCTACTGACTATAGGAATAACTTGAGGTGCTCTTGTCTTGATGGGATCCCTCCCGGGTAATCAATGTTTGGTCCTTGCCACAAGGCCGGCAAAACTGGTATGACTGGTCTTATCAGATTTCCCGCAGGTATTGCAAAGACCTCTACACGCAGGTATTGCAAAGACCTCTACATGTGCTAGTGTTTGGCTCACGGCCTGTGGTCTGAACACACTTTTTGGTGACACCGCTAGCAAAGAAATAAAAGGAATCATCTGCCATGGTTGGTGCTTGTTGGTGTCAAAGTTCACAAGATGAACACCGAACAGTAAAATTTGTGGAACTTTTCTACTTTTTCATTCCCCTCAAAGGGAACTGCTCCGGTACACCTTTCCTAAAAACCAGCACGAATCCCAAAGCTCATTAATTAGTGATATTATTTTGGGCATGGGTGGCTCAGCCCAGTCCAGCCCGTCGCGGCCGAACCTGATCAAATTCTGCACAGCAGAGGCTCAATTTGTGGCCGGCACCGGATGCCAAGACCTCGCCTATCCAGGGATTATTCTCGGCGGCTGCGTCGTGTTCAAGTTCAACGATGATGAAGCCCTGGAGCTGGCCATCGGCAATTCAACGAGCATACTCAATATGCTTTGAGGGATTCATATGTCATGCATATGCAGTGGATATATCTTCCTATAATCAGTTCAATTAAATCAAAAGTTCCTTATTTGTGTTCATACTTGGTTCTTGAGAATTAAGCCTTCTTATCCACATAAGTCGACTAGATCTCGGTCACTGCCCTCGCAAAATCGCAATTAGAAAAATAACAAGAAACTATAAAACCAGCCATGCATGCCTTGCGGATCTCAAATGATAGATCGTCGTTGATCTGCATTTATGAAATCAACCGCCGCCAGTCGACATCTCGTCTCTGCAATCAGCCGCCATCTCCGTCGTGAAGCAAACCACCACGAAACAAGGAACATCGAAACATCATCGGTTTCGATTAGATCCGTATATATGCTTGGGCTGGGCTGGGCTGGACCGTTGGGCTGAGCAATAATAATATGTCAAAATTAAATTAATCAGCTTTAGGATCCGTGCTAATTTTCTTTGGAAGGAGTACTGGAGCAATTCCTCTCCTCAAATTGTGTACAAAGGTTGCCTTTTATAGTGACGCCCCCAACTTCCAAATTACTCTCAATATCCTCGATTCACACCACACATGCCTAGCGCTATTAGACAATGGCCTGGGATATTGAGGTAATTTTACACGAGAAGACAAAGCCAATTTGGCTACGCAACCCGACTCACACAATCCACATCATTCTGCAGCTTGTCTTACTTCAGTGGTTGCTTTGTCGTTCAGCCAAGCGTCACCTTTTCATCGAGACGACCTTTTTTGAAGCGTGTCCGCCTAACGCAAAGCTCACCGGCTCGCCACAAGCTCCGGCGCCGGGTTACTTTCTCCTGGACACGCTCCTTTTAGCAGCTGCCAGCTGAGCTCTGCACTTGACCTGTTTTGCGTCGAATGGGTTGGAGAACCTTCTCTTTGCCAACACGCGAACCACACCGCAATCCACCTCTGTTTTGCCTACTTGCTTTGAAGCTTTCCGGTTATTCAAGGTTCCTACCTTGTCTGTTCGCTTCGGCTTCCGATGATGCGACTTTGCCTTCTCTTACCTTTCCATTCCTTCTACGAGCTTATTTGTGAACCGCGCTTGCAAGCTGAAGGACCAGACTTTAATCGCGGACCTTTCTTCTATCAGCTGAAAAGAGGACCTTTCCTTTCTTTACTCGTATATTGACTTGACGTTGACCTGCCCTCAAAAATAGTCCCCAACAGTGCTAATTCTAAATGCAGGAAGGCTGATCGGTCCAACATCCCGTCTTGATAATATTACGTCCGACGAATATAAGGCACTTGAAGAGCACTCAAAGAAAATTGAGGAAGATGCGGCTTGACAAGCCAAAAAAGCTAAGACGAAACAATTCTTGTTGCACTTCTTGATTATTGATAGACAGGGAAAAATCGAGGAAAATGTCAGCTTTGATACTCCATCAACGGAGGTAAAACGCAATGTAAGCATACCTACATCATGTCATTGTGCTACCTTGGATCATCTTTCTATTTTATAGATAATTTACACTGTCAATTGCTAAAAGAACACTTGGTATGATAGAAAGGAATAATGAAAAACAAGATGTCGGAGATGACAATATTTCTTTTGATGTTAGTATACCTAAGATACCAGCTCCTAATCCATTAGGTTCACCCATCAACCGACAATACGACAAGTCATTAAAAAATTTTGAGGGCCAAAAAACTATGGAAAATACAAGGTCCAAAAGGCCCTCTAGTGCTTCAGTCGTCTCCTGAGCCCATACCTAGTATTCCTCCCACTCAGACTGAATCTAGCCTAGCCGATGAGCCTGTTGGCATTATCGCTCCATGAAATGAACCGGATTTTCAGAGCTGAGAATCTGACTCCCTATACCTTTATGATAGGCCTAGAACACATTAGCTATTACGTACGTAACTTATTTCAGAAAATATCATTCCCATGCAAAAAAACAAGACTCCAAAATAAGTACTACATAACATGCGATCTGATGCAAGACGTACTCTAGGCTAAATCAACAATAAAAAAAACAACTACTTAGTGATAGATAGGCTTCAGGCCTCCTCTACAAGCATGAACTTGAGCGACGTGCATAAACGCTCAATCATTCCATCAATCACGGTTGTTTTCGAAGTTTGACTCGTAACTTGTGAGTCCTTGAACTGTTCCCAATAATTAGAATATTTCCACGTCACCAAACATATATGGTAAGCTTTATAGTAGCCTATTCTAGTATACAAATATAGCAAAGGCGTGCTAGGGTTTACTACTGTTGGCGGTTGCTACGGCATGATTCTGATCACCAATTCTTAGGAATAAAGAGGATATATGGTTCAATTCATGCACTTAGGTTTATTTCTAATAATTCCATGAGTTCTGGTGAATGTGTGATGTGCAGGAACATAACAGAGCAAACATGGACTAAGGGGGAAATGGCCAATTCAGCCGAACCACCCCCCTTAGGCCATTCACATGTGGTATAGTCCCATGCAAAGAAGCACACTTATGGAAGATCTAAAGCATTCATCTAACATCAGCATGATCAGGTGGTGATCTGGCGAAGTCACACGGATCGTTGACGTCATCAATCTGGGCAAACAAATAGAAACAAACTGAACTCAGCCGAGTGGAGGTAATCATGGACGTTCTTGAAGCAATGATGATGGATCGGATGGTGACCGAGGCCTGGGCCGAGTTCGGCTGAAAGCCCCAATTCGCCCGAAGCAACCCACATGCAGGAACCAACCCGCAACTGCCTTCTTGAGCAAACCTAGAGCGTTGGATGAGAGGCGGTGGAGAGTGGACGGTTTAGCTATAAAAAGAGGTGATCTCCCACCTTTTCAAGGCACACCAAGCCAAGGAGCTCTCTTGTTCACTCTCTTAAGTAGAGTTAGGATAGTTTTGTTTGGAGTTAGAGTCGAGTCGAGCTCTGACTTGAGGTATGGAAGTCGTCTTCAAAAGCTTGTATATTTACTTTTCTTTTTGAAATATTTTAAGTTATCAATATATTATCTTTATCTTATCCTTCGAGTCATTTATATTCAGCATGTACTATATTCTAGTTGCAATATAACATGTTTAGTGTATAGTAGTTATGGCTCTTGCTGTTCTCTATGATCTTGGTCAACTGTTTGGGTGACAAGGTTGTTTGCTTTTTCTAGTAGAATAAGTAGAACCTAAGTAGTGTAAGCGTCGTGCATATATTTAAGGGTGAGCTTAGAGTGCACCCAATTCAATAGATAGCTATGGTAGCCACTAGGTGGTGAGGACCCTATCGGCCTATGTATTCCACCATGTTAGTCTTGGCCTTGTAGGGCTACCCCCGGGGAGTTACAGACGCCCTTCTCATCCCTGTTCGTGATTGTCGGTCCACTGTCCTGGTGTTGAGAGAATAGAGTTAGACTTGATCTATAGATGTTGTTCTACTTCTACGGTTGGTGTATCTCTTTTCTTGAGTGACACAAATAGATAAAGTACCTAGCAATCCTATCTCTTCTAGATGTCCTTCCAACTAGCTAGTCCTCTCTCGTATCTTATTTACCCAAGTTATCCTTTATCTGAGTGTCATGGTCTTTCACTCCTATCATTATTGTTACCCCCATCTTGGTGGGAGTGTATTCCTCTTTCATATGTTTCGATACTTGTTTCCTAATTATCTTGCCATAGTGCTTCCCTATGGAAAATATAAATTATGATACTCTGGAACACTCCCATGGTGAAATGCTATAGCGGTGATTCTATGCGCTTGCAGAATATATATGTATTTTATTAAGCCATTGTTGGCGGTCGTTACAGACCGATTTCTGACCTCCAACCAAGTATAAAATAAACACAACGGAGACAACACCGTAGTTATAGGGCTTACTACTGACTATTTCCACAAGTTTTGGTGATTGTACCGAATGCAGGTACAAAGTGGAGAAACATAGGCTATAGGGGTCGGAAATGACCGATTCGGCCGAACGACACGATTCGGCCGGTTACCCCCCTTAGCCGTGCAAGCCACCGGGAGCCATCCACGTCAGCGCCAACTCATCCTGGGTTCCCGCCACATCAACCGGCGACCTGTATCCAACCTGACGAAGCCCACAAGTCTACGGCGGTCCTCCAACTCATTCCGGGCCAGTACATCACGAAAGCCACACAGCAGGAGTCAGCTAGGAGGGGCCACAGGGCAGAGGCCGCATGAGGGAGCGTCGCCAAGCCCCAGGGCCAGTTCGGCCGAACAGCCCACTTCGGCCGAACTGCCCCCAGTGCTCCACCGCCTCAGCAATCGACGCAGCACCCAGGCGGTGCCACGTGACGTTCGGCCGAACCGGCCTCTTCGGCCGAATGGCCCGGCACCGCCCCTAGCTGCCTTGACCGCTGCTCAACCTCCACCGCCATGCTGCCACTATAAATAGAAGGCCCCAGCACCGGCATCAAACACACAACAGAAGAGAGAAGTGAGTGTTGCCAAGTTCCGCCACTTGTATCAGTAGAATAGGGAGAGAGGAGAGGTTAGCGTCCCGGAGAGGAGCCGGATTGTCGGCCCATGTTCTAGCTGTACCTCTACGGATGCGACTTCACTTCGAGTGACATCCGGGTCATGTCTAGTACTCCTTGTATATCTCTCTGATTAATTGAGCATTCAGTTCTTACTTTCATTACTTGCATCGTTCTTCGTTAAATGCTTAGTAGTTTAGTATAATTGTATGCTAGCTGCTTAGCTTTAGTGCTTATCTGTCTGCAGTAGATAAGTACTAGTCAACTAGTTTAGGCGTGGTGCCTGTACTTGAGACTAGCTTAGATTCTGCCCGTCGCAATGGAGGTGGTAGCCGTAAGGTGGTGACAGCCCCTACAGTCTTCGTAGTCCATCACGTTAGTTCCAGTGTCTTAGGACCCAAGGTTCAGGGTAGTCGGCACCCCTTCTCATCCCTTTCTGTGTGTCGGAGGCTCTGTACTCCCGAAGCAAGTATCTGTTCGTATCCTCTGAACTGCTCAGTAGTCGGTAGAATACACTTACCAGACCTATTCCCTCTCTACCCTCCTATCTCTTCTCTTCCTTCCTTGTTGTCGTCATCCACCTCATCCATTCCATTTCATCCACTTCATCTACCTAGGACAACTTAGTTTAGGATTAGTACACTTCTCGTTCTCCATGGAAATCGATACCTGGAATACTCCCGGGTGAAAGCTACATAAGTATCCGTCCGCTTGCGGATTTATCTGTAGGCCGTAAGGAGTGCCAACAAGCTTTCTGGCGCCGTTGCTGGGGAATGGTAGCTATTCTAATTCTGAACCCAAGTTGTCCGTGTATCCCACCACCATCCACCATATGGATTCCACACTCACCTTACGCCAACACTCGGCGATTGTTTGGAGCCACCACCATCATCACATCCCATATCCAACCTGGCTATGAGCTACGTCCCGGCTTCATAGCCATGGTTCGTGAGCAATCGTTCTCAGGAACGAAGGCCGAGAGTCCATACGCGCATTTGCGCGAGTTTGAGCATCTCTGTTCGTGTCTCGTTATTGCGGGCATAACTCAAGAGGCACTCAAATGGAAGCTATTCCCGTTCTCATTGATGGGAGGAGCAAAGAAGTGGTACTCTTTGGCCGTCGGAAATATGGACAGGAGCTGGGAAGCCCTTAAGGAGAAATTCTGCCTGAACTTCTTCCCAGTCTCTAAGGTAGCCGGCCTCCGAGCGGAAATCATTACCTTTAAGCAATTGAAGGGAGAATTGTTAGGAGCTGCTTGGGCTCGTTTCAAGCAAATCTTGGCATCCGGACCAGACCTAGGCTTATCGGAACCCATAGTTCTCCAGCATTTCAGCCTTGGCCTGTGTCCCGTAGCCGCCACTTTCTTGGACTCTGCTTGAGGAGGGTCATTCTTTCATCTGGATAGTCCTAGAACGCACCCTGGACAACACTCCCTACACTGGAATCTATGACGAACTCCCCGATGAAGAAGAGAAACAGCCTGAACCTGAACCCGAAGAGCCAGTACAAATCCAATCCAAATCCATCAGCTCTTCTGTTCCGTCCATAACCGAAGCTCATTACAAACCACAACCGTCTCCTAGCCCAGCCTACTATGATTCACTCTACACCACTCCCTATGACTTTGATGATGATCTATTCGATGACATCGGAAGTGCAATGAGTTTCCCACGGGAACGTCATGTAGAGCCCATAGATCAAGCCCCCGACAAAGAAGAATTGGAATACCAGAGAGAATAACTTGGACGTCTCTCTGCTATCATGAGTCGGGAGTGGCTAGAAGAGGCCGAAGGCTCGACCGAGGTTGTCACTATGTCCAGAAAGATTCAAAGGATATTTTTTGAGGTCCTGGGCGATGACACAGAAATCGGGTATGACCCGAGCCTCGGGATCAACATAATCTCTAGCTCGTTGGTGCACAAGAAACTCCTTGGTGTACCTTGGTCGTTTTCTCAAAAAAGATTAAAAGTCACTTCAGGAAGAATCCTGGATTGTTAGGGCATCTTGCGGGTCACACCCGTTAAGATTAATGACCCTGGACTCTTCATGGATTTCCATATCTTCGATCTACCCAGCAATACCACACACTCCATCTTCATAGGTAGACCGATCCAGAAGATTTTAGAAAAGGCACCAACAAATCAGCTAGTAGAGCTCAGGATCGTCAAAGAACTCGTCCCTGTCTCCTATTCTCAATCCTTGAACACCCCATTAGAGGCAGACCCTGATCCTGACCCATTAGAGGAAGTTAGGTCAGCTCACCTGTTAGACCTAGAGCAGCCTATCCTAGAAGAAGACCTCCCGTTTTTCTCAGAAGAAGAGGAAACACACCCTCCGATTGAGCTCGATACAAACGAAACTCCAAAACCTTCCCCAATCGAGCTCAAGCCGCATCCACCTGGACTTAGGTATTCTTTCCTCTTTGGGGATAAGCAAACTCCAGTGATCATCAGTGATAAGCTCTCCGAACTAGAAACCCAACAACTCATCACTATCCTGGAGAAGAATCGATCGGTCTTAGGATATTCTCTCCAAGACCTGAAAGGGATTAGCCCAAATCTCTGTACCCATCGCATCCTGATCGATTCTGAAGCTATGCCGTCACGGGAACCTCAAAGACGGCTAAACAATGCCATAAGAGAGGTTGTGAAAAAGGAAGTTCTCAAACTCCTTCACGCTGGGATTATCTACCCAGTTCCCAATAGCGAGCGGGTTAGCCCCGTCCAAGTCGTTCCAAAGAAGGGAGGAATGACGGTAGTGCGGAATGACAAGAATGAGCTCATTCCTCAGCGCATTGTTACCGGGTGGCGTATGTGCATAGATTATCGTAAACTAAACAAAGCCACCAAGAAAGATCATTTCCCTCTTCCGTTCATAGACAAGATGCTTAAACGGCAAGCCAAACACTCCTTTTTCTGTTTCCTTGATGGTTACTCTGGATACCACCAAATCCCTATCCATCCTGAAGATCAGAGTAAAACCACGTTCACATGCCCTTACGGGACGTATGCCTACCAGCGTATGTCCTTCGGGTTGTGTAATGCACCTGCCTCTTTCCAACGTTGCATGATGTCCATCTTCTCCGACATGATTGAGGAGATTATGGAAGTGTTCATGGACGATTTCTCAGTTTATGGAAGGACCTTCACCGAGTGTCTGAAAAATCTAGACAAGGTCCTCCAGAGGTGTGGAGAGAAGCACCTCATTTTGAACTAGGAAAAGTGCCATTTTATGGTACGAGAGGGTATTGTCTTAGGACATCGGGTGTCAGAACGTGGAATCGAGGTAGACAGGGCAAAAATAGAAGTAATTGAACAACTTCCACCTCCCACAAACGTTAAGGGAATCCGAAGCTTCCTTGGTCATACCGGATTATATAGGTGCTTCATTAAAAACTTCTCCCAGATATCTCGGCCTTTGACTAATCTTTTAGCCAAAGATGCCCCCTTCATTTTCGATGAGGAGTGTTATGCCGGTTTTTACACCCTCAAGAAGGCACTCATTTCTGCTCCCATCACCCAGCCTCCCGACTGGAGCATCCGATTTGAAATTGTGTGTGATGCGAGCGACTATGCCGTAGGAGCTGTGCTGGGGCAAACTAAGGACAGGAAGCATTATGCTATCTCATATACTAGCAAAACGCTCACTAGCCCACAGCTCAACTACGCGACCACGGAAAAGGAACTCTTAGCGGTCGTAATTGCTATAGATAAATTCTGGTCCTACCTTGTTGGGGCCAAGGTCATAGTCTATTCAGATCACGCTGCTCTGAAGTACCTTCTGACCAAGAAGGATGCAAAGCCAAGGCTCATCCGCTGGGTTCTGCTACTCCAGTAGTTTGACATCGAGATAAGAGGTAAGAAAGGAGTAGAGAACTCAATGGCTGACCACCTATCCCGCATGGAAGTACCGTCTGATCTTCCGATCGGCGACTACTTACGGGATGACACCCTCCTCAAGGTCACCACTGGCGATCCGTGGTACGCCAACATAGTAAACTTTATGGTAACGGGGTATGTCCCTCCTGAAGAAAACAGGAAGAGGCTAGCTTATGAGAGCCGACTCCATCTCTGGGAAGACCCGTACCTTTTCCGGATATGTAGCGATGGACTCCTCAGAAGGTGCATCCCTGCACATTGAGGCTTATAAAATCCTGGAGAGGTGCAATGCAGCCCCGTACGGAGGGCACTACGGTGCATTCCGGACCAATGCCAAAGTCTGGCAGCGTGGGTTTTATTGGCTCAGCATGTACGAAGATGCACGAGCATTCGTCATGCGATGGCCCCGCTGCCAGAAACATGGAAACATTAACACTAGAGACGCGATGCCGCTCACTAGCAACCTCCAAGTAGAAATTTTCGATGTTTGGGGAGTAGACTTCATGGGTCGCTTCCCAATTTCTGAGGGTTGCCAGTACATTTTAGTGGCAGTAGACTACGTCTCTAAGTGGGTGGAAGCTCTACCTTGTGTAGCCGCTGATTCTAGGAACGCGAGACGAATGTTTCATTAATAAATTTTTCCTCGTTTCGGCGTTCCTAGGATAGTCATTAGTGACGGCGGATCCCATTTTATCGATTCGGCCTTCCGTAAGTATCTTTCAAGTCTGGGGGTGCAGCATAATGTTGCTACACCCTATCACCCTCAGATTAGCGGTCAAGCAGAAACATCAAATAAACAAATCAAGAATATTCTGCAGAAAACCGTAAACGAGATGGGTAAGCAATGGAAGGATAAACTCTCGGATGCACTCTGGGCATATCGTACGGCCTATAAGACGCCCATAGGCATGACCCCTTATCAACTAGTCTATGGGAAGACCTGCCACTTACCAGTAGAGGTGGAGTTCAAAGCTCACTTGGCCATTAGGAAGTGGGGTATGAACCTTCCAGCTGCCGGCCTTAAGTGGAAGATCCAATTAGCCGAATTAGATGAGATGAGAGAACGAGCTTACCACAGTTCCCGGCTGTATAAAGAACGGACCAAGAGATGGCATGATAAGAGAATCAAGGTCAAAACGTTCAAGCCGGGAGATAAGGTTCTCGTCTTCAACTCCCGTGTCAAGCTTTTCGGTAACGGAAGTTGCGTAGCAAGTGGGACGGCCCATTCACAGTGGTCCATGCTTCTTCTCACGGAGCCGTCACCTAGCAAAGCGAGGACGGAAACACCTTTAAGGTCAACGGACAGCGGTTAAAGATTTTTCTAGAACCGGAACCTCCGCCACTCGACGAATTAGATGTCGTTGAGTTCATAGAACTCTAAAACCCTGTCCGTAGAAATCCAGCCCAAAAAAAACTAAACTTCCAAACCTTCCGGGCCGAAAACCACCTTGACCCAAAACCCCCCAAAACTCAAAAACCCATGACCGAAGCAACAAGACTTGGCCTGGCCCGCACCCAAGAGGACCCAGGAGCTAGTTCGGCCACCCTGACCCCCTTCGGGCGAACCAGCTGGTTCGGCCGAACCCAGCCCCTGGCCCCCCTCATGCGGTTTTGCGCCTCCAAGTCTATCCTGGTTGTTTTCATCCCGAGAGCCGCGAGGAAAAGTTCGGAAGGTTGTTTTTCAGTCGGGGGAAAACACCGATAAAGAGTCAGAGACTTCCTCATGGCGCTCAGCCCCATGGCCTCTTCCTCATCCAAGGGCGCATCCTCAGCCCAAGGCTCAAGCTACGCTGGCCGGAACGGTGATCTCGCTCAAGAACAAGCCTTCCAGATCTCTGACGTCGACATGACGGAAGAGAAGCCGCGGGGGAGGACACCGTCACGTACCTCATCGCAGCGTCGCGACTCTCCGCTGCGTACCATGGTTAGTGATCTCCTCGCCCCGACGAGAAGGATCAAGAAACCTCCACGCTCACCTTCGCCAAGGCCTACCATGGGTGAATTGCGCCCGAGGTCGGCATCCTCCTCAAGGGGGCCGGACTTGGGGCTGTTTTTGCTCAAGGGAAAGGCTGAGGCAGTGCCGGAGGACGAGTCAGAGAAACCGCTGCGGTTCCTCATTAAGAGGGAACGCAAGCCGGGGGGCGGATACGGCAAGGTTCTTGTCCCGCCGCTTAAGCGGGACGAGATAGAGCTGAGGGACTCGTCCCAGTCCTCCCCTCCATGGCGCCACCCGAGGGTGCGGTGCCACAGGCAGCCCCCGGCCATCAAAGTGCTGCCCAGGGACATGGAGTTCTCCGACGAGGAGAACGGCGAGGAAGAGGAGGAGAAGCCGCCTACCGTAGAGAGCCTGAAGGCGGAGTTGGCGGTAGCGCAGCAGCGGATCAACCACCTTGATGAGAAGGTGGCGGAGGGCGAGCTTGCATGCCAAGAATGGGAAGACAAAATGGAAGTCCTCTGCCGGGGCCTGTGTGCTAAGCTCAAGAGGCTCTTCAAGGCCACAGGACACACGGACCTCTATGACCCGTAGCGTCGCGCGACCGACTCATTTGTTTTAGATAGAGCACCGTTAGTTTAAGTTTAGTTCAGTTTGTTAGTGTTTGTTTTATTTCCTTTAGAATCATTGTTTAGGGTGCTCTGAACATTTCCCTTCCAAATATTTGTTTAAAATTTTTAGCTCATGAAATAAATAAAATTAGGTTGAATAAAATAAATCTATGCCCCGGATGGTGCATTTGAGCCATCCGGGGAATGTCTTGCTTAACAGAGAAAATCCTTGAGTACAGAAACGAACCAGGAGCACCAGGAAGCAGGGATGAACCTCGGGGCCAGTTCGGCCGAACATGGCAGTTCGGGCGAACTGGGCAGTTCGGCCGAACCAGCCTGTTCGGCCAAACCAGCCCGGCTGCCCCCTCTCGTGCACCTACACGCTGGTTTGCACCTCCTTCCCTCTGCTTATGTTTCCTGTGTTGTCACGTTTCGAAAAAAATGAAAATATATGCATCATTTAAACGAAACGAAACTTGGTAATCTTTTATCTCATGATCTTGCCTATTGATTATTTTTCAAACCTAGTACCTAGTGCCTGTGGAAAAATCATCATTTTAGGACCCCCCTGATCTAAGTTGTTGACAAATTGTGATATGAATCGATAAAACGAACCACTTGTTCACTCTTGCATTCGGGAGAATTTAATTTTGAAACTATAAAAATCACACTCTATCCCTTCATCTTGTCCACAAAATACCACATTACATATATGCTTGAGAGTTTACTCCTGAAACCTGTCATGCCTAGTATAATGTCTTGTCGAATTTTGAGTCCCCAGAGTGATCACATTGTCTCAGATCGGTTGCAAGCAAATCTATCATAGGAGTATAGTAGAAGTCTTCATGCATCGGTGATGCCCTGAAAAAAAAGAAAAAGAGTGAGAAAAGCAAATAAAGGACTCATGAAAGTCCCAATGAAAAAATAAATAAATCCCAGAAGGGAGAAGAGAAAAAGAAAGGGTCATGAGGCTAAAGACCGATATGAACTCCTCATTTTTAACTTGCAATCCGATCGAGGGCAATGGTGAGACACTCCGGTAACCAATCTTCGGCTCGACGGAAATACATGACTTGACACGGCCACCACTTGAGAGATACAGAAAAAACACACAAGAGAGTGAGTGTGAGGGAGAAGCTCCAAAGAGCTGAGTGCTAAGGATGAAGGGACAAGAGTTATTTGTTTGCGAAAAACGAGAAAACCCCGAGTGTAGGATGAGCAAGAGGATTTTGTTGTAAGAGCCGTTCCAGTTATCAACCGCCCAAGATCCAGGGGATAGCCACTACAAATTCACAAGTATGAGAGAAAAGTTTGGAATATTCAATATGCAAGTATTCATGTTATGAAAGAACCCTTACTTTGGTCTTGCTCTTGTTTTTATTTCTTTACTCGGGACGAGCAAAGATCCAAGTCTGGGGAGCTTGTTGGCGGTCATTACAGACTGATTTCCGACCTCCAACAAAGTATAAAATAAACACAACGGAGACACACACCATAGTTATAGGGCTTACTACTGACTATTTCCACAAGTTTTGGTGATTGTCCCGTATGCAGGTATAAAGTGGAGAAACACAGTCTATAAGGGTCAGAAATGACCGATTCGGCCGAACGACACGATTTGGCCGGTTACCCCCCCTTAGCCATGCAAGCCACCGGGAGCCATCCACGTCAGCGCCAACTCATCCCGGGTTCCTGCCACATCACGAAAGCCGCACAGCAGGAGTCAGCTAGGAGGGCCCACAGGGCAGAGGCCGCACGGGGGAGCGTCGCGAGGCCCCAGGGCCAGTTCGGCCGAACGGCCCACTTCGGCCGAACCGCCCCCAGTGCTCCACCGCCTCAGCAACCGATGCAGCACCCAGGCGGTGCCACGTGCCTGTTCGGCCGAACACCTCGGTTCGGCCGAATGGCCCGGCACCGCCCCTAGCTGCCTTGACCGCTGCTCAACCTCCACCGCCTTGCTGCCACTGTAAATAGAAGGCCCCAGCACCTGCATCAAACACACAACAGAAGAGAGAAGTGAGCATTGCCAAGTTCCACCACTTGTGTCAGTAGAATAGGAAGAGAGGAGAGGTGAGCGTCTCGGAGAGGAGCCGGGTTGTCGGCCCCTCTTCTAGTTGTACCTCTACGGATGTGACTTCACTTCGAGTGACATCCGGGTCATGTCTGGTACTCCTTGTATCTCTCTCTGATTAATTGAGCATTCAGTTCTTACTTTCATTACTTGCATCGTTCTCCGTTCAATGCTTAGTAGTATAGTATAATTGTATGCAATGCTAGCTGCCTATGTCTGCAGTAGATAAGTACTAGTCAACTAGTTTAGGCGTGGTGCCTGTACTTGAGACTAGCTTAGATTCTGCCCATCGCAACGGAGGTGGTAGCCGTAAGGTGCTGACAGCCCTTACGGTCTTCGTAGTCCATCATGTTAGTTCCGGTGTCTTAGGACCCAAGGTTCAGGGTAGTTGGCACCCCTTCTCATCTCTTTCTGTGTGTCGGAGGCTCTGTAGTCCCGAAGCAAGGATCTGTTCGTATCCTCTGAACTGCTCAGTAGTCGGTAGAATACACTTACCAGACCTGTACCCTCTCTACCCTCCTATCTCTTCTCTTCCTTCCTTGTTGTCGTCATCCACCTCATCCATTCCATTTCATCCACTTCATCTACCTAGGACAACTTAGTTTAATCCAGTTTAGGATTAGTACACTTCTCGTTCTCCGTGGAAATCGATACCTTGGAATACTCCCGGGTGAAAGCTACATCGGTATCCGTCCGCTTGCGGATTTATCTGTAGGTCGTAAGGAGTGCCAACAGCCATAAGAAAAATACCAAACACTCTGTGAGTCGTTACCAGGACCACAAATCTTGATGGCGACTGTAAGACGTGTCAATAACTACTTGAAGCAGCAGCAGCAAAGCAAAGTCTTCAACTCAATACACTTTTGAAATAATGTAGGCAATCCTATCAATAGTGGTCCTTGCCTCCACAAAAATCCATCTCCATAGTCTCTAGTCTGCGATGATGGAAGCCTCCTCTCTACTCAATAGACTCTGAAACCATAATCTAATCCTCAATAAAAATAGTTTAAGAGGGGGGTAGAAATCATAAGAAAATTATAGTAAAAAAAGATCAGTTCAAAGAGGTGTCCATGATCGAGGACATGGATATACGTTTCGTTTTAACTATGCATAGCTTGTATAACTGGATCCCACTGGGATGCCATACGGTAGCTAGCCATCTGGAGATGCGACCCATAGCACAAAACCCCAAATCCTAATGATTTTCCCGGGGCTTGGGAATGTTAGCATAAGAGAGACACCACCTCAGGAAATGTGATGACTTTCCCACGATAAATCGGGGTCTATGGTCCATCAGGTAAGGAACAGATAGTGCTAGACTTCTGACAGTATCCTATCCTATGATCTCCTATAGTCGGGGTACTACACTAAGACGGCTAGCTGGAACCCACCCACAAAATCTATAAGTGCACATTTATGTAGTCCAATGAAGCAATTAATCTAAATCAGTCTTCAAACCGCCGAAGCGAGAGTCTTCTTCCAAATGTGTATCTATTGAAATAGTCCGCTATTGGCACCCATACATGTATAACCGCCCAAACTCCTTATGAAAATCACCAAATCTGCCAGCAACAGGTACTCCATAGGAGTTGCCCAACTGCAACCTCCCAAGCACCCCTATCCGAGAGGATCAGGTTATAGTTTGCTCATCTCTGCAAAATAGTCTTCAAAATCACCTTCTCCTTCCACTCGGATTTACCCACACATGCAATGAGAGTTTAAACCATTTTTACCACTTAATTCAAGCGTCAGGTAGCATAAATAAGATAAATTCCAAGGACATAAATAGCTCCTATGGACATATATAAATTAAATTGCAAGGATCTACATGCAAATAAACACCAAAACAAAACCAAGAAAGAACTAAAGAACACCAAAGCCTAATCTATCGAGTAGAGCATGATTTTAGAAAAAATAATGAAACTAGTTTATACTTTTCTAAGCTACAATTGATTTTATATGATTTTTCAAAGAATAAATCATTTCGTGAATTTTCAATTAACTATGAAAAAAATAAAAGAAACTAGTGACACTTGGCAGCACCATAGCATGTCGCATTTCAGCACAGACAGCCTATTGATGTCATAAGTTGGGGCCAGATCTGTTGATAATGTTGACTTAGTCAATGTAGAGGTCGACTTAGTCAGCTATCAATGATGACCAGGGTCAGTGGTCAAAATCTGCTGGCGAATCGGATTTCCTGGTCAGTCTTCGCCGGTCTATGGCAGGTGGGGTCAAGTTGTCAGCAACCCAAGTCAGCTGATCAATCAGGTCCGCTAGTCAGTCTCTGATGAGGACATCAATTCTACGGATACACACAACAATCCTCCATTGGTCATTCAAGGTCCAATCACCAGAGCTCACGTGCCATAATTGAATTTAGAGGTGAGCTCGTTCCTATGTACTTCTTTATATGATTACGAGAATAGATTGCTACCTAATGATAGTATCGTAATTAGGAACAATGGAGAGGAGCAGAAGATAGTTGGAGAAGATGTTTAAGATGGGAAGGATCGGCAAGGGCGTGCAAGGCAAGATGGTGGTCCAAATCAACTCAAGTTCGAGTCCACTGTTGGGGGTCGAATTTCATAAAGGCCTCACCTCCGACAGATGTCATGGCATCATCCAAGGTGATGATTTTGTAGGAGGGAACACGCGAAGCCGCGATTGAAGGTAGTCATGAGTCCTGGAGCATAAGGACAAGTTCAAGATGACCTTCGAGTCCAGCAGGGCACAACATTGACAGGGTGAAACTCTAGAAAGGTCTTGCCTCCGGTAAAGTCATAGCATCAACAAGAGTAATGGTTTTATAGGATAGGATTCACGAAACAATGATCGAAGGTAACCACGAGATCTGGGATGAGAGGGCAAACCCGGGGTGACCTTCGACTGAGGAGATTGTAAAGCACAGCACATCAACTTGTTTCGAAGATAGAGTCTTTCAGAAGGCAAAGTCCGAATGGCGTTTTGACTTCGAGACAGGGAATGCGCGGATCAGCGAAGGTCCAAGGGAACCCGTCAGGAAGCGTTTTACCCACTCGGCACCTTCGTGTATCGCGGCAAAGAGTTACGCGTCGCGGGTGCTATAGCTGAAATGTAATAGGTTTTGACCTGTTAATTAGAAGTAAAAGTCAAGTTGTCTACGTCATGTTATTAAAGTACCTTTTTGTCCTTGATTTAAACGAGCTGGTCAGCTCTTGTATTATTATAGAGGTATGCCCGGTTGGAAGGGCAAAGTTGTATTCTGGTAGGCTGATAGCCCCCTATAAAAGGAGGTCCTAGCGCCCCTTTTTAGGGGGACGACTCTTGGAATTCTGAAAAGTGTACTATGAATTTTATTAAGTCAACCTTGTTAGTTTTGTACTACTGGTTTTGAGAATCATTGTAAACTCAAGGCCAACATCCACCTCGAAGTCCAGGAGCAGTCAGCGCATACGGGCTCAGATTTGGACGTTCTTTATATCCATGGAAAGATAAGAAGATAACTTTTCTAGTGGAATCAACATCATGTCAAAATTCATCAAGATTCATCAGGAATTGATGAAAGAAGTTGACGTCTAGAATCTGTTTTCGTGTTGCGTCGCTGTATTTTGGCCTTTGGGCCGTGTATCATGTGAGAGCCCGCGTATAGGGGTCATTCCATGACCCTTGAGTCTTTCTTAGATAGCCGCCACCAACCATTAGGGTTTGGATTTTTGCTTAGATCAATTACATCAAGAACAGTATCGCCGCTCGTCGGTTTGTGAGACCCCAACTTCGTGACTTTAATCACGCATATGCAATTATAATGCATTCTTTCTTATTCTTGCTTGTATTATTAGATTTGCAAACAAGTATTAGCCTTCTTGGCGAGGTCTATTGTGCAACGCCGGTTGATAACCTGAGGAGACATGGTGTGGCAATTGACCGGTCGGTTGACTTGGTAGGCTAGCAGTCGAGTTGGGAGGGGCAGTTCATGGGCCTTTGGCCTATGGCAGGCTTCAGGAACTTCTTAGCTGCCAACATTAGTAATGACGACAGCGTTTACATTAGCCCTGACGTGGCCCAGACGCGGTGGGCAGTGTAGACTTGGTCCACCATAAACCATGCATGCGGTCGATGAGTGTCGGGTCTATGAGATCTTGTGTGGCTTGGACGAATCCTCTATGGCTTTTAGTCGACAAGTAATTATACTATCTCTTTATTGCATGGAGCATATTTAGTTGAGACGGTTATAAATATTTAGCAATTTTATTGTATTAAACATTTTTTTCAACATGGGAATACCCAACTTCTGAATCCTGGCTCCGCCACTGCCGTCGGTCTGGCGACGCGACATCGCAGCCACAGCACAAGGCCACAGTGACCATGCACCGTGTGGGAGGTCAAGTTTGTGTAACACTTGTAGGCCCATGGTGAGCCTCAGCTGCGGTGGTGGTCCACGCCACTGGGAGGGGCTTTGCTCTGTTGAATGGCGACAATGTGGCTCTAGTTGCAGACGATGAAGCTTAAACTAATGTTACCACTAGAATTTCTAGATGAAACGACAACGATGGGCCCGAAAATTGTAATCTAGAAGCGCTTGCAGCAAGAGGTTAATCTAAACTCCATAAACCCATGGATCTATGCACAATGGAATTAATTCTCAGCACTACACGATGGATATCCAAGATTAACATGCAACATGCCATAAGACGATCTCAGCACTATTAATGAAAATTAGATAGTAAGATGGTAGGTTAAAGAAATATCAGCCGATGCAAACTTAATCATGGTAGGATAACTATGATTATACCATATCTAGCCAGAGATCAAGTGATGGAGCCTCACCGGACAAGATAAAATCTCAATAACTGGTGCGTGAATAGAACATAACAAGGAAGACTAAAATGACAACCCCAAACACATATAAATATGTGTGATAACTTGGTAGACCTTTGGACATACACCTTCATCAGAGATCAAAACGATGCCGCCACACGTCAGACACCAAGTTCCGTCCATGATTAATGTAAAAACATAACAAAAAGGTAAAGGTGGGGATGCGTCAATCAGAAGATAATTTGCATGGCACAAGAGGGTACATATTTATACTCTGAAAAATTACCTGAGTCCAAATTTAGTACGACTAACAAAAAATATATTAGCTAAAAGTCCTAAAACAAAACAAAATATTAAGAAACGTGCATTTTAATTTCGCTTATATAGAATGCTTACTAATGAAGATTCTTGCAGACCCACCCACAACGAGACCAATATCTACATGCGTGATTAATATAGACTTCCTTCCCACGTAGTATTGTCTTACTCTTTTTTCCTTAATCACCTTTTCCATGCACGTATTGGCATTAAATATTCTTTTATTGGCGGCCAATCATACGAAGCCTACTCCAATACATATTACACTTTATCAGCGTCATCGGCTGATTTGTTTTGATTACCTCTCACATGCATGTGCTAGCCAATGCATTTCCACATTTAATTGTCTTGTATGCGAATCATGTTATTATCCGGCCAGATTAAGCAAAATAATTATTGCAACATGTTCATTTAAGACGATCGGGCAATGTACATGAAAGTATGTACTCCATTTTGTTTTATCCATTATCGTTAATAAAATAATCCGGCCACGGTGGTTGCTTTATTTTTTTCGCGTATAACCTCACCAACTAGCCTGTAGTAGATCATGATCATGCCGATACAGACCAACTACGACTCTTGGAATTCTGAAAAGTGTACTGTGAATTTCATTAAGTCAACCTTGTTACTTTTGTACTGCTGGTTTGAGAATCGTTGTAAACTCAAGGCCAACAGTTGGCGCCCACCGCTTGTGCGTGCCCGAAAGAAACTCACATGGCTCCAGGGGGTAAAATTGGTTCGGGCAAGGGGGGAGCAAGCTCCGAAACCCTCCTCAACACAGAGTTACCTCCGCTTGGGTCTGAACAGCCAATGATTTTGTACTCAAGTCCGCACACAAGTAAGTCCGAAGTTTCGAAAAGCAGGAGAAGAGCCCAGATAGTAGCAGCGAAAGTCAAGAAGTTAAAAGCTGCTACCTCTATACCGCATACAATCACTTCAAGTCCAGAAAAAGAAGAAACACAAGAGTTGGAACTGGCAAATCAAGAGCTAGCACGCCTGGAGAAGGAGAAGGCAAAAATGTTAGCAGAGGCATCAGCAGCACAGCACGCTGCAGCAGTCAAACAAGAGCTCACAGCAGCAAAGGCAAGGCTAGCGAAGCTACAGGCAGAATTGCAAGTAATGGCCAAGAAACAATTAGAACTAGACTCGATTGAGTACAGTCTCGACACTCATGAACAATCCTTGTTCGGAACTCCGACAGCTCTGGATACTTCAAACCCATTTAGAAATGCCATAATCTCCAGACCAATAGACGTCGCTGATCCTTTAGCGCCTTGTTTGCAGCTAGCAGCATGGCCTCCGACACATAGAGGACACCCAATACCAAAGTTCAATGGCACTGATAACGCCAGGCAATTTCTCATGGCTTACGAGTCAGCCATAGCTTCGACAGGCGGTGATGACACGGTTTTGGCCAAATCCTTTGTCATAGCATGTGAACGCATTGCCTTAAACTGGTACTCTCTGTTTAAGCCTTTGTCCATTCAGTCTTGGCAAGACCTCAGAAGCAAATTTATAGAAAATTTTAAGGGGATAAAAAGAGATTCACTTAATAGCAGCGACTTGTTCAGTTGTGTTCAAGGCGAGAGGGAACCTCTCCAGTCATATTTTCAACGATTCATTCAGCTTAGGGCTCATGCACCGAAGGTACCAGATGAGGTAGCAATTGAATCCTGCATCAAGGGCCTCAAGATAGGGCCCTGTGCGAATTTTTTCGCCAGAGAACCTCCAACTTCAATGAATGAGTTGTACATAGCCTTCGAGAAATGGTGCAGGGCTGACAAAGTCTTCAGAAGAAGGTCAGAAGAGGCCAAAAGAGTTAGACAAGCGCAGAACAATCCTCAAGGGATCCATTGGGATCAGCAAGGAGGTGATCAAAGGAAGTGGTTTCATCAGAATCAACAAACTATTTACCAAGTCGAAGCTCATAGCGCAGATAATTAGAATTTCATCCAACCAACATTACCTTCGAACGAAGAATTCTCAAGCTGGAAGAGCAACGAGAGGGACAATGGTGGAAGCAGAGGAGGAAGGTTCAGCAGAGGTAGAGGCCGTGGCCGCGGCAGGCAACCCCAAGAAGAAAGGAAATATTACTGCATATTTCATGGGGGAGAGGCTAGACACGGGACAAAGTTTTGTCCCGAAAGCAAAAAGGTTTTAGAAAGAATGGCGGCCCAAAAAGCTCAAGCCGAGAGCAATGCTCCATCGATCTGTCAGAATGTGAATTGGACAACTCATTAAAACGGTCAGAGTGTGTCACACCCCAAAATTTTCAAATTTTGGGATGTGAATTTTTAACGTAATTAATACAATGATTTACTCAATTTTCTAAAGTTTTCCATGCTTTGTTTAATTAACAGGGAATTTTGTATAGGAAAATTTTGTTTTCTAAGTTAAATTAAAACATCATAGGTTTAATATTGAGTGCTTTGCATTCATGCCTGAGGCATTTAGTGGTTTTATGTGTGTAAAGTTTTTAAAAACACATTTAGAAGCCTAACGGGAATTTTCCAGAGTTTTCTGGCATTTATTTCTATTTTTCAATAGAGCAAAATCTAATTTTTCGAGTAGGCTAAAATCCTTTTCTTGAGCTCCAAATACATTATTTGGATTCCTCATGTCCAAATCTATCTCTAGGATTTTTCCTGGGATTTTTGGAGTATTTTTTATGGTTTAAATATGAATTCTGGACTTATCTGGAATTATTTTATAACCATGAAAATAATTATTCCGAAAATTAAAATCACCCTAAATATAAGTAAGCCAGCCTTGGCCCAAAGCTGACCCGATTTTAGTCCAAATTCATCCCACCACTTCAATGGGCCAAATTTCAAAGCCCATTAGTACTATCTCCAAAGCCCAAGCACTGAAAGGGGGAAGGAACCACCTTTAGTCCCATATTGCTAATGAACCTGGAGGTAAGAAGTTTTCTCCCTATATATACAAACCACCTCTCCTCTGGAAAAGCACACCATCGACTCCTTTACAGGGAGGCCCCTAGGTTTGGGATTCCCTAAGGTAGTCTCCTTCCACCATATCTTCCACTAGTGCTTATTCTTCGTCTCGTCGTCGCGCCGAGCCTTCCGTCGTTTCTGGCTTCATAGATTTTCAGTAAGACCCTCGGCAAATCTTGTAATTTTCTATCATATTCGTTTAGTCTATACTCTTTTGTAGAAAAGCCCCTGCTAGTTTTAAGCGCCAAAAATCTTGTTTAGTCCAAAGTTTCCAATGTTTTCTGAAAATTCGACTAGATTCCTGAGCTGCTCACTGTTTTGACCATAACTTTTGATCTGCTAAACCAAATCTAGCAAATAAATACATTTTAGATATCTAAAGAAAATTTCCTACAACTTTCATTGAAGGCATCAGGTCAAAATATGGTTATAACTAAGTTTAAAATATTTAAACAGATTCCTGCACAGATTTTCACCCTCAAAAACAGATTCTGAAAGGTGCACTAAATCATGTGTCGTTTGTAGACAGTAGCTCCTAAAATCGTGATCTTTTTCCAGAAGATAGGATGTCAAATTATGAAGCTAACCCAACTAGAGTCACTTTAATCGGATGTCTAGAACTCGAGATATCAATTAAACAAGCGGACTATGTCAGTTGGTGATGAGAATTGATCAAGCCATATCTTCCTCGTTTTAGCTCCGCTTAGAGTGATCCTTGCGCTCACGTAATCATCGAACCGAGCCCTATCCTTTAGCGCACTCTCTTTTAAAGCTTTTCTCTTTGATTGGTGTACAGTTCTTAGTTGTATATTGTTTGTTTGCTTGTTTAGCTACTTGTGTGCTCGATGATTGCCGCGACTAGAAGGAACACGAGTGCTATCACGGAGAAGAGTTTCAAGATCAAGAGCTGAAGACTATGAGTAATTATACTGGATTTGAGGCAAGTATAGCACGGACAATCCTTGCTACCTAAACACATCTTTTACATTATTTACTGCATACGCATGTGTCTAAATTTGTTTCCCTTAGGGTTGTACCTAGCTTTGTTTATCCTATACCTTGATTACCTTGGGTTATTGCATATGGGTAGAACCTTGCTAGGCGCAGCTACTGCCACCTTTGCTTATCTGTTAATCTTGACTTAATGGTTCACTTCAATGATGTTAAAACTTGCTTTTTAGCAACATGGTTCAGGGAGCTAGGGCGTGTCCTTCGTGCATGGCCCTAGTGTCTCTCTGTAAGGCCTGGTTCTTAAAGCGGCAACCCAGGAGCCTGTCGCCACCGCTGGAACTATAATGGCTCTGGTCTTGGACAAGTAGCTTGTACGTCTCTAGGTTGCCAGTGGTTACCGAAAGGCGCTATGGGAATCGCTCGTGAGAGTATGTCTTGATCCACCGAGGACGGAAGATCCGTCGGCTATGTCCCCGTGAGGCACAGTCCCGTGTTGGGAGCCCTTGGGAGCTCCACACGTTGCGCTATTTATTTTGTTGCTGTTATTCTTTGCTGCGCATGGACGCCATTGACCCCCTCATTGTTGCGACTCTGAGCATCAGTCAATCTCGGTGCCTGGGCCATGCTTCCTGTGTAGTACCATAGCGGCTGCCAGCGGCTACTGTCTTGTTAGGGTGTCTGTGAAAAGCCTCGTAGCGTCCCTATGCAGTCACACCTTGGAAGTGTTGATGTGCGTGGTTGGGTGCAAAGGTCCATGAGCTTTTACGCGACCGGTGGATAAAGGGTGAAACCTCTGCAGAGTGTACAATCTATCATGATAGCCTTGCTCAGGGTCACGAGCGGCCGGGATCCATTTTGATTAGAAGATGATGTTTATTTATGCTTAACGTCACTTATACCTTTTTAATTGGGTTTCAAATTGGGATTCATACACTGGTAGTAACTTGGATAATGTTAAAATGAACCAACTAAAAGTGCTAATGCGGTGGAGCCGAGTCTAGCCTTTTTGAGCCTTCATACACCCGTGCTATACTTGCTAAGTAAGACCCGTGTTATACTTGCTAAGTAAGACAATTACTTACGCTTGCCATTATTCAACAAAATCCCGGATGGGTACCAGATGGAGTGAATGAGACAGCTAATGAGTTTCCTAAGGATTTCCATACTTCTGAGCTGAGGTCAACCAGTCGGCGTCCCTGTGGACTTGAGGCTCTACCCGTCGAGATAAATACTAGACTTCCGCTGTGTTTTATTTAGGTAAACTCTGATGTAAAACTCTTTTTTTCGAGCATATGTACTCTGATTTCCATATTTGTAAGCTATATGTGTTCTGTGGACATCCTGGTCACACATACAGTAGCATTCGGGTCTCTGTGTAAATCCGGGTGTGACAAAGTGGGTCACAAGCATCTTTCGCTCAGATACCAGCCAGGAGCACTCCAGCATTTTCTTATCAACCAATGCCTGTTCATCACGCTCGGAGCAACCAAGCACCATCCGCACCGCCCTGGTTAATCTTACCTTCAGCGAACCCCAAGGACTCCAGAACCCAAAGGAAGAAGATAGGAGTGCTCAAGCAAACTGCTTACCAACGGTAGGAACGATCATGCCCATTTTGGGAGGATCATCTTTGCAATTCGAAAGCAAGAGACAAAGGCAAGACTATTTCAGAAGCGTTAACAATATCTCGGTCAAAGGCCCCAATGATCAGATCAAGATTGTCACACATACCAATTGTTGGCGGTCGTTACAACCCAAATTCGACCACCAATACTCGGGAATAAATGAGAGACTATGCAACATTCCATGTACTTAGGTTTTATTTCTAATAAAGTTCCACGAGTTTTGGTGAGTGTCACTTGTGCAGGTACAACTACGACAAATACGTGTTGTTGGGGCCGAAAATGACTGAATCGGCCGAACGACACGTTCGGCCGGTTACCCCCCTTAGCCGTACGGGCCGGCGGGCGCCGTCCACGTCAGCGACAACTCAACGATGACATCAATTGAAATGTGGACGACCGCCAACTCATCACGAAGCAATGCCACGTCATCCTGGGCCCACACAAGTCGAAAACCACCTGGATCATAACAAATACAGAGCCTAGGAGGCAGAGGCGGTGCACGGGGGTAGGCCTGGGCCTCCAGGCCCGTTCGGCCGAACAAGGCGGTTCGGCCGAACCGCCCCCAATGCACAACCGACCTCAGGGGCTGAATCCTGGCCGTGGGAGCCAGAGGTGGCAGATCGCACGGTTCGGCCGAACTGGCCAGTTCGGCCGAACCGGGGAGTTCGGCCGAAGGCCCGGCACCGCCTCCATGGCTGCCTTGGCGGTTACCCTGCCTACAACCGCCATCAACCGCTATAAATTGGACAGCCCCATCACTCATTCAAGATACACTCAAGCCAAGGAGCTCTTCCACTTCTTTCTAGTAGAGTTAGGATAGTTTAGTTGGGAGTTAGAGTCGAGTCGAGCTGTGCCTCGGAGGTTCCGGAGTCGTCTTCAGAAGCTCTAGTATTAGCTCTTGTATCTTTTAGTTTATCTGTTGTATGACATTCGAGATATCAATATAGTTATCTGCTTTATTCTACTTGTGCCTTATATAGTTGCTTCTACTTTAGTCTAGTTGCTTCTATATTGTGTTTAGACTATAGTCGGTTCTAGTTCCTAGTGCTCTTAGTTCTTGCTTAAGTCTCTGTCTTAATTTGTTCTTCGATTCTGCTAACACTAGCGGTGACTTGTCATTGGGGTGTGAGTTCGAGTTGGTTGCTTCTGCTAGCGAAGTAAGTAGTTATTGATCTGTATAGGAGTGGTTCCTAGACTTGTCAGTAACCTTAGTTTCTGCCCGTCGCAACGGAGGTGGTGGCCGGGAGGTGGTGACAGCCCTTCCGGTCTTTGTAGCCCATCACGTTAGTTCCGGTGTCCGGCATGTGCAGAACATGAAACCGGACGGCGTCCTGTTAGCCTCGGCGGCATCGAGAAACGTCCTAAGGCCATCACGGAACGCCTGAGCGTGGGGGTCCCCGTACATCCATTGTCTATTCATCTGCATTATTAACAAATAATGCAGATGAATAGACAATGGATAGTCCTCTATCTCTTCTCGTTGTCCTCCCAGCTATCTATACCTTCTCTCATCTATCCGAGTATCCCTTGAGCTGTGTGTCCGGTATATCCACTCCTATCCAATACCATTTATTCCCTATCTTGTCTAGTCATGTACCCTTCTCTGATAGTCTCGAATATCTGTTCACTAGTATTCTTGCCAAAGCTTCCCTGCGAAAATATAAATTACGATACCTCGGGCTACTCCCAGGTGAAGTGCTACAGCGGTGATTCTATGCGCTTGCAGAATATTTCTATATTTTACTAAGCCATAAGGAAAACCACTGAACATTCCTTGCATCCAGTATCGGGATTCCCAATTCTGATATTGGATCGTAAGAAGTGCCAACAGCCATGAATTCATTCGGCAAAAGACATACCATGCATGTAGGAGCCGAATGACCAGGTTTGTAATTGGTAACTTTTATCATTTTCATCCTCCTTGCTCTGTTCGTTGGTCTTTGTGGAACAGAGCAGTGCATGACTGGTTTCCAACTACCGTCAAACTTTCAAGAAAATCCGGAGTCACTTGTGAGGAAACTACGACCCCGTGTTGTGCCTCCTCAGAAGCAACTCCTTCCGACGAACCCAGTCTTTCCCATCGCTGACTAGGCTACATCGAGGATGGCAGCCAAGACGATCCGTGAGTTCTCCGCTCCATCGAGCGAGAACGTGCGTGTCGGACCAGCTCCGCCAGTCGGAGATGGGAATTTTGAGCTCAAGCCAACCCTCATCAACATGGTTCAGGCTAGCCCATTCTGCGGCAAGCCACACGAAGATGCCAATGCCCATCTCCAGCATTTCCTGGAGATCTGCAACACCTTCACCATCCGCGGAGTAAGTATCGATGCCATTCGCCTTCGTTTATTCCCATTCTCATTATTAGGAAAGGCAAAACAATGGTTTTATGCTAACCGCGAAGCTATAGACACTTGGGAAAAATGCACAACAACTTTCTTGCTAAAATTATTTCCGGTTGGGAAAACCAACGCCCTCCGGAACAAAATTGCTAGTTTCCAGCAGTTTAAAGATGAAACAGTCCCGGAGGCATGGGATCGCCTCCAGGACTATATTTCTGCTTGTCCTCACCATGGTATGCAGAGTTGGTTCATAATCCAAACTTTCTATCACGGGCTGAGAACCTCTGCCCGTGAGTACCTGGATGCTGCTGCTGGAGGCTCGTTCTTCTCTCTTCAGGAGAGTCATGCCAAGGCCCTCATAGAGAAGATGGTTGAGCAGCACAGCTCGTCGACCATCGCCGAGCCTCCACGATGTCTTCCCGAGCAGCACAGGCGTCCACCAGCGCCGCCGTCCGCCGCCTCCACGTGGGCAGCCAAGATTGCTGCACCGCCGCCCACCACCTCTGCACTCCCCGTCACCCCGTGAAGCTCCCCGGCCATTTTCCCGAGCTCCTCCGCCCCCCAAGCCATCGGCGCCCGCTCGCCGAAGCCACCCGAGGCGCCGCCGCTTGGAGCATGGAGCTTCTGCAACTAGGTCCAGGGGCTCCAGCCGAGGTGGGCCCATCGAGGATGCTGCGGCGCAGCGTGGTGGCGTGGATGCAGCGGACGGCTGGGAGGGAACGGAGCGCCGCGGCGTGGGGGGAGCGGCGCGCGGCGGAGGGACTTGGCGCCATGAGGGAGACGAGGACCTATCTGCGAGAATTTAATTGTTCTAGGGGGTTTTTTGTGAAATGTGTCGGTGCCGAGATTGGCCGCCCAACCTCAGCGCCTAACAGAATGCGCTGTGTCCCGTCCCTCGCCGGTCGATGCAGGAGCTAGCACAATGACACAAGGGGTTTATCCTGGTTTCGGCCGCGAGGCCGTACGTCCAGCAAGGTGTGCTCTTGGCACTGTACTATCTTGCACCGGGGTGCTCGTAGTGGGGGGCTAAGCTTGGCGGGAGAGGAGGAGAGAAAACAAGTTAATCCACCGCATGATACGACTTGTTTGAAACCACGCCACCAACCAAAATTAGATCAATCCACCGCATGATACAATCTAATCATGAAAGGCTAAAAGCATGCATTGTCTAAAGCAAACTCGCGAACACGTTTCACTCGTTAAGGTACTGCCGAATACGGCTAGACAGCCGATTCGGGTTCCGCGAAGAAGGAACAAGCTCTGTCAACGATGATGGACCTATCAGATCGATCTCGAGCTCTAATCCACCGGATGATTAGTTCTAAAACGACCCAAAAACCTGCATCTACCGCATGATACCCGGCTCTGTCAAGATCCATGCACAATCAACAGGCTTGAACCCGCGACACGTGGCAATCTAGATCGACTCGGATTCGGCTATGTAGAGATAACGTGATCATGCCTTGCAATGAGTCGAGACCGAACCTAACCGATCTAGATTGGGCAAAAAGAGTGTTGTATGAATTAAACATAAAGTAAAACCCAGACAACACAGGGTAACTTAATGAATCTACTAGACCTTGCCAAAATCTAATAGAGCCGATAACTTGGTCCATACTAGATCTTAGCCCACCGCATGGCTTATGACCTAACAGAGGAACCTTCTTGAACCACGCTTAAATCCACCGCATGATACTAAGCACGGTAACAAGACTACTTGCATCATAATCTAAATCCACCGCATGATACTAGACATGATACAAGGTTGCCGGTACTTACGGAGGTCGACGGATCGATGATTCCCCTCGAAGAACTCGACGACACGACTAAAGGACTCGAAAAGGTGGCGCGGGGCTGGTTTGCTGTATGATTGTTTCTCTCTAATACAATCACCATGGGTTCATATTTATACCCTGGTCTTGACACGATTCCTAATCGACTACGGTTACAAAACGTTTATTTCCAAAGAAATACGTCGAAATGCCGTATTCATCTTGCATTTTTTACCAAATCGGCTTCTTTCCTTGTATTCAATCCACGTCATCACGCGTCCCGAATGCTTTCCATAGAGTAAATCCCTTGCCGAATCGGTGACGAATTCCCGACCGCAGAATGCCTTTGCCGAATCGTTCTCGAAGATAAGCTTTCTTTGACTGAACGATGCTTATCTTTTCATCAATTCCGGCCCACATTTCTTTGACTGAACGATGTTTATCTTTTCATCGGGCGTCATTTTTTGGTGTCAACGACCTCCAAGTCCCTGAACGAGTGAGTGATTGAGGCGAAGTGCCAATATCGTGAGTGTGGTGTGTGTGTGTGTGTTCTGTCGTCTGTTGTCCTCTTCTGGGCCGGCGCTTTCTTCCCCCTTTTATAGTCCAAGGAGGAAGGAAGGCGGCCTTGAGGGTGTACAAGTACAAGCACAGTACATGCTACAGGGGGGGGGGTACTAGGAGAGCGTGGCGCCGGGCATGCCATCGTCCTTGGTTCTGAGCGGCGATTTATGGCGTGCTCCGGCTTCTTCGGGTGTCGTGGCCGTCCTTGGTCTTTGTCCTGGAGCGGCTTCGAGGGGTGGCAGGTCCTTCAGCTTGGTCCCGGTTGTCGCCCGTACACCCGCTCGAGGGTCTCCCATGCTCGCCCAGTCAGGGGAGGACGGGAGTTGGCAGCATAGTGGCGGAATGATGGCCTCTGCTGGTTACAATGTGCGGCATGCTTGCCCCGTCTGGGGAGTGGCAGAGAGTTGGTGGATCTGACCCGGCGTACATCGTCGCAGGGCCGCGCTGGGCTGGAGTCAGCGCTTCCCCATTGGATCGTACTCTCGCTCGAGGGTCTCCCTTGCCCGCTCGAGGTCTGTGCCGTACGGGGGAGGACGAGAGTAGGCGGAACAGTGGCGGTGAATGACAGCGGTACGTTCGCACAGGGCTCGCCAAGCTTGCTTAGCGACTGGGACGGGCGGCCCTGTGGCTGGAGTCAGCGGGAATGACAGGGCGTTGCGGACTCGGCCGGGGTTCACCCCTGGTCGCCGTCCGTACGACGTTCGAGGGTGCCCATCCGCCCGTTTGAGGGCTTCGCAGTGGTGGAAGGACGAGAGCAGTTGGCATAGTGCGGCGAAATGACCCGTGCCTGTCCGCATAGTGGCGGGGCGTCAGCACAGCACCAGGGACAGGTGGTACAGTGGACCTGACTGTGTCAGCGGCGTAGAGCAGAGCGGAGTCCCGTCCCCATCTTTTGACTTGGGTGTTCGGTAGGTGGCGGGGTGCTACCGCAGCGAATAGAGGGGTGACTCGAGCGGGACAGAGTGATCCACCTGCTCGAGGAGGCGCGCGGGCCTCGAGCGAGGCGGACGAGGGGTCACGCCCGCTCGAGGGGGTCGAAGACCCTCGAGCGAGGCGGAGATGGCAAGGTGGTCATGGCATGCGCTCTTTGGGCCTTGAGGCGAATCAAGCCGGGACGGTCATTTGGGCCGCGGTGAGTGGCATCGGGCCGCGTTGTCCGGGTGATTCTCTGGGCCGTCAGTGGTTAAATGTTTTTTGAGGGTGATTATTCCTGGTGGTTAAGGGACCCCCTTGGGATGTCCCCGACAAAATGGTTTGTAAAACCGCCCAGAAAACCACTATAGGGGGTTATGTGCACCGGTTTTAAAAGTTTGGGGGGCTCGTTATCCGGTTTTGTAGTTGGGGGGTGAAGTGTTCCAGACTCGATAGTTCGGGGGGTAAGGTAGACTTCTTCCGCTGAATCGCTCGCATGTCATCATCTCCAAGTGCCAGAACATCGTTATCATGTCCCATTTCTAAAAATTCATCCTACATTGTTTTATGGAAGAATGTTACGTGCACAACACAAAGCTGTGTTATCTCGTTCTCGTATGTATGGCACATGTTCTGCATGTTTCAGTTGAGAAGCCAATAAGTAAAAGAAGAAAGAACCTCAAGCATCGGATTACTTCTAATGGTATCAATAATCCCAAGATCATTACCCGCTAAAAAAATAATCCCAAGATCATTGGACAGCGAAGAAATAATCCCAAGATCATGGCATCAATAACCTGAAAAATAAATACGTTTTTTCTCAAAAACCATCAAAATTGATAAAAGTTGTTTCATTTTCATTATCAGATTTGTTTACTGCTTTTGTATCGTTTTTCGGTACCCGACATTATTTTCGTTCGCCCTAAAATCAGTAAATTTTCGAAAACTATTCCCGGGTAACCGGAAATTATCATTTTCATGTTCATCCCTGTTCATTGGTCAGGTTGTTGTAGGCCTGGGGAGCTGTATTAGGCTGATCACAGCTTGTTTGGCTCGTGCCGCTGTGTCATTTTGGGGTGGGACTGTTGGGGTGTTGGGGGCCTGGGCCAGCATCGCACGTGGGCTTGTTCAGAGGTGGCTGTTATTTCCAATCCAAGGAGCAAAAATTAAGCATGGCTATATTCAACCGAGCTGAGCCACTGACTATATTCAAGTCGAACATGGCAGCGAGACAGAGTAATTTGTCCAGCCCTACCTCCAAACCCTCTGGTCCTCTTCTTCTCGGCGCTTGCTGCGGCCATAGTCATCCACAGGGCTTGGCAAACATCGCTGCAGACTTTGTTGCCATTCACGACAGACTTTGTTGCCATTCACATCAATGATCACCGATGTTGCCGCAGCTGGTTAGGAATTGTGATTGACCACTCGGTGGTGCCAGTTGTCCTCACCGCATGGTGCGGCAGAAACTAAGGCCTTGTTGTTGAGATAGGGATAAGCAACTTCCAAATTCACTGTACAAAAATAAGATTCTCCATCACATCAAAATCTCATAACATGCATATCTAAATGTAGATGAAATCAAAAACTAATTGCACAGTTTTGTTGTACTCTGCGAGACGAACATTTTAAGCCTAATTAATCAATTTTTGGATAATTTTTCACACATACAAACGAAATGCTACAGTGGCGTAATGATTACGAAATGACTCTTTCCTTCCAAATTTAGCCTCCCAAATTTGAAACTAAACAAGGGGTGTGTTTAGTTGTAAAAAATGGTAAAATTTAGTCGAAAAGTCACATCGGACATTGTAGCACACTGTAGCACTTTTCGTTTCTTTGTGATAATCGTTATCGTATCATGACCTAACTAGACTCAAAAGATTCCTCTCGTCGTGTACATCAAAACCATGTACCTAATTTTTTGTTTACCTATTTAATGCTTTATGCATGAGGAGAGAGACTCGATGTGTTAGATGAATAGTAAAGTTTGAAAAGAGAATTTTATAAAGTTTGTGGGATGGCCTTCTCGATGGCATGGGGCAGTCTTGTCATCCTCATCCTAGGCATTGTCTCTGCACATCACAGCAGGTCAGACTGTCAGTGCATGTCACTCCTCTGTTTGGCAGCTTGACGAGATGAGCCGTGCAGGACCTCTAGCTCGTTTAGGCGCTGTTTAGATCCCAAATTGCAGTATTGCACTCCCAAATTTATTAGATCTGATTTAAATGCTATTTAGTTCACCTTCTAAATTCTCCGTCACATCAAAATGTCATAACATGCATGGAGTACTAAATGTAGATGAAATCAAAAACTAATTACACAGTTTTGTTGTGCTCTGCGAGATGAATATTTTGAGCCTAATTAATCAATTTTTAGACAATTTTTTACAAATACAAACGAAATGCTACAGTAGTGCAATAATTACGAAGTGACATCATACTCCCAAATTCACCATCTCAATTCTAACATCTAAACAAAGCCTAGATAATAAGCTGAGCTTTTTATCCAAATGATCTAGAACGAGGCTAGCCGGGCCAGCTCAATATATACCCACACCTACTTGGGTAACATTCCCCTGTTCACCTAGAGTAGTTAGTTTATTTTGCTAGCAATATCACCTTCGGCTTTTGGAGTTTTGATCTAGATTTGTCTATTCACCCGCTCTAAAGACCAAGGTCCTATTTGGATGGTATAAAACTCTAAACTTTAGCTGGCTAAGGGACCGTTTGTTGAGTAACTATACAACTACGTCTCAACGTGACACTACCAGAAATATGGACATTGGCACCAGTAGGGAAGCCCCTTTAGCACAGGGTTAGGTTTCCCAACCGATGCTACTATTCCGAAGCTAAAGGATGTCACCTTTAACATCGGGTCAAATAACCGGTACCAAAAGTGGGGCACTAGCTAAAAATATATGCATATTGCGGGATTCGAACTCAAGACCTCTTGACTCGCGCGCACCCACCTAACCATCTCACCAACGCAGCGCCCATGATATGATAGAAGATGCGTTCCATTTGAAGTAGCATATGATACCCCCATTAGCACCGGGTCGTATTTACAAACTGGTGCTAAAGGGCCTTTAGCACCGGGTCGTAACACTATCCGGTGTTAAAGGTTCACCCTTTAGCACCGGATCGAAACACCACCCAGTGCTAAAGGAGGAGGACCCTTAGCCCCGAGTCGTAACATCAACCGGTGCTAAAGGGGACATTTATCCGGGGGTAACCCGATTTTACGCCCACATTAGCACCGGTTCTTGAGTGCGCCGAGGCATATGAGGTGGGCGAATGATGGATTTTCTGGTAGTGTGAAAAGCCAAACTTAAACAAACATCAAACATTTCTTGCAGCTTCCAAAAAAATATAAGCTCATAAACATTGAGTTTATATGGAATGCTAAAAACCTCTGTTTTATGAGTCTTCATTTGTAGCTTTGTGTACCAAAAGCCAATATAATATTTAGAAAATCTACAGAAGCTGCACCTCAAACAAAGGCGCTGTGGAACTAGCCTTGGCCTATTCGGATCGGTGGGCTAATTTTTGGCAGTAGTATTGGTAAAAGCCATCTATGCCCCAAATTGTAGCACTGGATTAAGGATATGGTCATGAAATTAGCACGTATTAGTTGGATTTGAAGGGCTGAGGTAGACAATATTTGTGAGTGAAATAAATGGACTGGATATATATTATTTTTGGTAAGGTCAGGATACAATGATTTGTCTTGGTTTGCTTCTTCATCCTCTTAGTGGGAGGACCGGTTTACCACAATATTACAAACGGCGGGTGTACCTCAAATTTTATCATGAGTTGCATATTCCACGAATTTCAGAGACGACATTTTCAGCCATATGAAACTATGGACAACTCTACCGCATTTATTTATTGGGCTACTGCAACAGAGGAAGATTGGCTAACTATAAAACAGAAATGGACCGTACCAAGTAACTCTAATTACCAACTGGGCGAGATGTTGTACATGGTGAAGCTCAGCGTCTCACTCCTCAACTCTAATTAAGTAATTAGCATTTATTTATTGCTAGTTGAGCACCTGAGCACTGTTCTGATATGGTTCAGTCACAACTTTTGTCTCTGGTGCACTAAATGGATCAGTGAATAGGCTCTTGTGGATGCCATATCTTAATGTTCTTAACACGGTGCACTGTTATTAGTTGACTTATACATGAGTGACATGTTTCAATCTGCTACAGGTTACACGGCTGGAGCTGAAAAGTTCTAGAATATGGTTCTACAATCTAAGAAAAGAAAATGGAGTGTTGATTCTAAGACCGAGGAAGATTAATGTCATTTTGTTATGAGACAAGTAGCCTGCAATTATATGTAGCATGTCTTCAAATGTATTTTTGGGACGTCTTTTTATAATATTTAGGTCCATGCATAGCTCACTTTAGTTGCTTAAAATGACTGAGCATCGATGCTATTAGTATCTCAGGTTAAAACAATTGTTGGCACTTTAGTACTGCTTCGGTCATTTAACATTTTTGTATCTGGGATGGAGGTAAAGACGCACAATATGGTGCAAGTATTTTACCTGTGCGTTAGCACGTTAGCTTGCAAGTATTTTATCTGTGCAAGGCATTTAACATTTTTGTATCTCGGATGGAATGGAATATTTGTTAGCATGTTAGCTTGAGTAACGAGTGTATGAAATATCTGTTCGAACATTGTCCTTTTCAAATTAATAACAAGCTTTATCGTGCGCCGGAGAGACGGACCAAGCGGGAAATCACCTCCTTCCCAAATAACTTGATTAGCCAACGGGGGTTTGCGGGGAATCCACGGACTAGGTGGACAGGAATTTGGTGGAGGGGAGGGAATCACCGAATCCCCTAGAGGTTTGATTCTCCCTTGGTTTGCCCCCCATTAGTGCCAAACGAAGCGTTAGTGGGAGGACCAGTTTACCACAATATTACAAACGGCGGGTGTACCTCAAATTTTATCCTGAGTTGCATATTCCACGAATTTCAGAGACGACATTTTCAGCCATATGAAACTATGGACAACTCTACCGCATTTATTTATTGGGCTACTGCAACAGAGGAAGATTGGCTAACTATAAAACAGAAATGGACCGTACCGAAGTAACTCTAATTAGCAACTGGGCGAGATGTTGTACATGGTGAAGCTCAGCGTCTCACTCCTCGCGTAGGTGAAGGTCACCGGCGAACCCTTCTTGATCGGCCATCCGTTGTAGACGAGGCAGAGCATTTCACTGCTGTTCGCCACGTGGATCTTTGCTCTGTCAACGGGCTCGGTGCTCGACAGGCCGTCGGGGCAGGAGAGCACGACGCCGGACACCGGGCACGAGCACTGGTTGTCGACGGTGACCATGTATTCCGGCTGCCCGCCGACCTTCTTCCCCGTCGGCGCCGTTGTGATCTTCAGGTCGGTGGCCTGGCATGGGTCCGTATCAGTGGCGACGGTGCCTTGGTTTCACGCATGCATGGAAGGTATGATCGTTTGTGTCAGGTATAAAACAATTACTGGAGATTTAATCAATCTTCCTCCGGAGAGAATATAGATAACGTACTCCCTCCGTCCTAAAATATAAATATAAGGTTTTGAAGCATTCAAACTCAAAAAATAACAGGGAAGAGAAATGACCTATATACTCCTCATTTTACACTACCCACTAACTCTCCATCTACCCACCAACCCCAAATAGTTCTGTCCTATTCCTTCAGGACCTTATATTTTGTTACAAAATTTGAACCTACCAGATTCTTATATAATGGGACGGAGGGAGTAGTACCAACCTGTTGGTACCAGGCAAAGAAGAGCGCACATGATAAGGATCAGAGTGGACATCTTCTTCGCTAAGGACAGTGCCATTTTGCAGATGTTGTTCTTTCAAACAGTTTCTGCGACTCACAATTCAGAATAGACCGATTGGATTCTTTTATAGTCATTTCGAGGGCACAGTCGTATGTATCAATAAGGAAGAGATCCCGGCTCATTATGTTTGGGATAAGGTCAGAGATACCAGATTACAATCTGCTCTTTGACTTTCTGTGAGAATAGTAACATAAAGAGAGGATATATCCTGCTAAAATCAAAATAAATGCGTCGTTGATGATATGAGAATATTCCTGCGGGCTGCTATATAAGATTTGGTCACAGTTAATTATTCTTCATTTCCCAAATAGTCTATCTTATCTTTCTTAGATAATGAAAAGTTTATTTCCGGCTTCAATCATCCTCAGTTAAGAATGCATCCGTCCATAATTTTTACAAACGGATGCCACCACAATAAAGAAAAGCACACATCCAAAAGAACATATAGTTAAGACATCCTATAATCACCGATAAAAAAACTCTAGCATTCCGGCTTGTTACGTGATCTCGACTCCAAAAAGACTAGCTTGGCCACATGCGGGTGAAGGCAGAACCCGAATTTGAGCCAAATCCATCGTAGTGGCTAGAGCACATGAGTAGCACCCGGCAGACTCAGGTTCGACTCCCTGTGGGAGCGAATTAATGAGGTTTGGAATAAAAAATATAAAAAATAGGTAGGGTTTTCCTGCTGACTTCGGTTAAAAAAATAACTTCAACCACCATATGAACTATGACCACTTAGCTGAGAATATACTGTCGTAACGGACTCACCTCCCACTAGAAAAAATGATTCTATAAGACATTGTCCGCCGCTAGAGACATCGGATACTGAAGTAGCAACAAAGCCCTAAAGTGAAGCAACCAACGTTAAAGACACTGACCTCCTACAGCCCTAAAGTCTATCTTATCTATATATCCTACCTATGTATATCTATTATTATACTATATAAAGAACGAGAACATTTGAAAATATTTTCAGCAGAATTAGATCCAGTATCTCTCTAATAAGTTGTACCCACTCATCTTGTGAGCCATGTGTAAGTTTTTGACAAAATGCCTATTCCGAAATATTTCTATTTTTTTCGTATTTTATTACAGCGCAGCGCCCGCGTACCCACACTCATCTCCGGGCCACATTTTTCTTCTTCCTCTTCCCTCAAAATTTCAATTATCTGCGCAACCACGTTATTTAATTAGTTTCCGTCCTAACTATACTATGATTTCACCCTTCCGCAGTTACTCGATGACAATTCCACGCTATCTAGTGCACAATTATGATGGATGGATCCACCGGCGACGCACGATGCATGAGCCGGTGAATAATGATTTTATTACCCATGACGAAGCAGCGCAGAATCCGACGAGTCTAGCTTCTATTGCGGGGGAGATCCGTCATGGACTTCTCAGCTTATCTTATCGCAGGTTTGACTTCTCTGCTTATCTTATCGCAGGTTTGACTTCTCTGCTTATCTTATCGCAGGTATCATCGCATTTTAATGGATTTATTCCACGATTCAATCGGTATTTTTCTTTCAAATTTAGACAACGTTTACGTTGATAGCGATGCGTCTGTGCCTCTGTAGTGACTTCATTAATTTGGGGGTGTTTGGATCCATGGGCAAATGGCAAATGACAACTATTTTGCTTTTTTTTTGCCATTTGCCTCCAAACACCCCCATGACAAAAAGGTAAATAAAAATAAGATGGCAAAAATCTTTTGGATCAATCTTGTAGCAAAATTGGGCAAAAGGGCAAAAGTTTTGCCATTTGCCTCCAAACACCCCATGGCAAAAAGAAAGAGAATGGGTTTAAATGGGTTTTTGCCAAAACTTTTGCCATTGAATCCAAACACCTCTAATGGCAAAACTTTTGCCATCTTTTTTTAAGGGCAAATATTTTACTTTTTTTACTCTTGCCACGTGGATCCAAACACCCCTTAAAGACGGCAGCATGGCAACTGGTAACACGTTTGTTAACGTTTGGAACCCGCCAGTTAGCTCGGTGTAGATGACAAAACAGTATGTACCTTCGTGCGTCCCGAGTTAAGCAAACTGGGTTCGTCACCTTCCATTATCGTGCTAGGCCCTCAGAGAACCTCCAACAGTACAGATAAACCTTCCCAATAATCTTTTTTTTTTCAGGAACAATACTTTCCAACTGATTGTGTGTATAGAATATTTAAGAGTTTCAGCGACTGAAGTCGGGCAGTAACTTAGGGTTATAATGTAGTGTCATTTTTAAAATAGTTTAGAAAAATAACACTCGACCACAGAGCGGGCTCATCTCCATAGTCCCAATCGGCCCGCTACCGACCACAGAGCGGCCCCACGATCTCCATCTTCTTCCTCTTGTCGGGCTGCCATGTGCTTGCGAGCACGGTGGAGTACCAGCCAACGAATGCGTTACAAAAAGAAAGTGGAAGTGATTTGGACGGAAGTCAGCAACTAATGGGCCGGCCAACCGAGAAAACTACAAAGTACAAACCATATGTTTCAGACAATGCTTGATGCAAGTCCCGACATTTCAGTTCCACAGATTAGATTCAACTGATATTCCGTTCAAAAAATAAATATTACATTTGAATGAAAGGCTACAAGAAAGTGTATGATTGTTAAAATTCAAACTCAATGGGTTACATGTCACAACAATCAGACCTTGCATAATTCAGTGTCCGGAACCGCCAGCTTAAATAACAAATTGATTAGCATCATTAGCTATGTCAGGAGCAGCCCCATACTACAGAGCCATAAAGTTTCCACTGTACACCTTACAAGGTTAATCTGAATCAATCAGCTAGCAGAGGAAATCTACTGGTTGACCCAAGAAACGTGGAAACAATCAGCCCATCGCTTGTGCTTGAATCGTAGTTCTGCAGTGCTTTAGGGTGTACAAATCCCTGAAAAATGTGACAGCTCTGTACAGAATGTCATCTTTTGAATATGTCGTGTCTTGGAGATACCATCCACAATAGATCTGCAGATACTTGGTTAGGGTTGCTGGAAATTCCTAGGTCTGATCTTAATTGGTTGAACCTGGCAGTGACCTTGTTGAAGGCATTGTTTGGATTAAGATGAATTACTCCCTCGTGAAAACATTTGATCTGGCCTTAATTGGTTGGGTCATTACAATGTCGGCATGTGCGCGTGTCGTTTCCTCGTTGGAGGCGTTGTATCGGGAGCCTACTTTATAGTCCAAGAGTTGCTTTGGTTTGTGATGCGGATGAAGATGAAGACGCTTGTGGTAGTTTGCTAGGTCATGGTGCTCTCATTTTTTGTTTCTTTTTCATTGGCTGTGTGCATCTTAGTTATGCAGAGGCCGGGTTGGATCTTATATAATTGTATCATCTTGATGTAATTGTCTAAGATCAATAAAGCTTCCCTTTTCAAAAAAAAAACAAAACAAGTCCAATGTATAATTTGATGAAGATAACCTATATTTTCCAACACCAGCTAGAAACTATTGCCAGGCATCAATTATCAAGAGCACCAGCAGTAAAATAATTAGCAAACAAAAGTAGATAGCAAACTGCACAAAAAAAGATAAAGAAATTTATCACCCAAGTCTAGCAGACAGTAAAGTTTAGCATTGTGACAAGCTCAGGACAACCTGAGAGGGTAGATCCAAAGGGGACAAGCAAGAAGTGAGGTGGGTGTTCAAAATTTTATGTACAAGAATATCTGAACCTGCCAAATGGTTGCAAGCAGTGACCCAAAATTTGAATAGCATTTTGGAACAGAACATTCAAATTCAATCTTGATGTAATAAAATGGCAAAATAAAAAGAAAATAGTCTCCCAAGTTCAAATACAGGACCTGACCCATCCAAGGCAAATTGCTTATGGCTTGTCCATGAGCCCACATCTGTGCATGCTGCAGGCACAAATTCTTTTTAGAGATTAAACATGGGTAAAGGTGCACCAAGCGGTCCTCAAACTTGGGAGGAGTCACCTAGGTCCTTGAACTTTTAATTTGCAGATCTAAGGGGTCCCTAAACCTGCTAATTATGCCACACAAGGTCACACCATCAGTAAATAGTGTATGCTTTGACTACATGGCGTCACTTAGATAAGCATAAACCATGGCATCCAATTGCTACACTCTCTACCCTCCATGGCTTAGAGCTCTCGCCATGAAAGATAAAGTGGGGAAGAACATGGTTAGCATTTGTATCTCACTGGAAGAGTAGTTATGAATGAATAAGTTCAAAAATTGGGTGACATGGATGCCAGAGACGCCAAGCGCATGAACACTGATAATACCGATCAGAGGGGTTTGGACCTCGAGTAAACCACTTAGTAAGTCTAGGGACCCATATGTGCAAATTAACAATTGAGAGAGCTAGATCAACTCTGAACAAGTTCAGGAACCAGTGGAGCACTTTACTTTATAGACATGTGATAGTATCAGGCTCTACTGGGTAGATATTTTCCATCTGCTGGTACCATTACATGCGGTCTGTTCTGCCTGATCCACGAAAGGGATTGAGTTCGGATATAAAAACTGAGGACAGATGGGGCAGAAAACATGGTTATTTTGCAGGGAGTCAAATCGATGGCATTTGCTGAGTCAGCATGCCGATCAGACATGACAATTAGGAAAGACATCAAACAAATAGTGCAATATATCCCCACAGCCATTTGGCTTCCTAGTGAATGCATCCCGATTTCAAAAGATTACTAAAACATTGTAAAAGCATAAACCGAATTACCGAGATTTGGCCTAAGTTACCATCAAAGAAACCTTCGTCATATGATGCTTTATAGTTTTCGCATATTGTGATAGAAAATAGCAGTCAAAGATGCATCTTGGGGAACGATCATTGTTAAAGTGTCATATTGACAGTATAATCAAGACGCAGACATTGTCCATTTGACTACAGGTAATTAGGCATGTACAAATCATGACTACAATCAAACACTTGCAGCAATGAAGGAATTTATTGCAGAACCTATCACTAAATCTGCTGGGACTTTTGGAAGAAAATATTGTGGTATAGCAATGTGTGAACAGCATTCTGGAACTTCCAAGTGCTCACCTTGAGCAACTCTATTTGCACCAACAGACGAAGAATCTAGCTGTGCCCTCCGTGTGTCATCTCTGATTACACACTTGGAAAGATCCTCCGTGACAGTTGCTGTGCTTTGGGTTCGGTTATCCGAATATAACACGCACGGCCTGTTTATCGTAGAAGTGTCAATTATAAAACAAACATGCAGTCAGTCAAATGTTAAATTTTCAGTTAATTTAAGGCACAAAGGAAAGAATAAAAATGTTGATGAGCAATTACCATAACGCATTGCAGAACCACCCACTCTAGCAGGCCTCGTGGCACCACCTGCATACAAAGTAACAACAAAATTGAATGACAATAGAGAATTTCACCCTACGAGAAGAATAGAAAAATCCATTACACAAAACAAGTCCAATGTCGTTGTATCGGGAGCCTACTTCATAGTCCAAGAGTTGCTTTGGTTTGTGAAGCGGATGAAGATGAAGGCGCTTGTGATAGTTTGCTAGGTCATGGTGCTCTCATTTTTTTTAAAGAAAACACATAACCAGAAATAACATTTTATATCTTCTTTAAATATAAGACTGTTTGGTTGGAGTTGGACCAAGCAAACATAAAAGGAATTGGAAACCAGTGCAAATGAAAGCAGTTAGAACTAACTGATTTGTGTGGATGGATTCTGTAGTGGAAAATGAGTGAGCATGAGCGCACAGCACAGCAGTGTAAAACAACCCAAAAGCTTTGAAGGAAAAGAAACTCAATAATTTGTATTGAGATTTGGTGCAAAGGTGCAACCTTTCTCAAACCAAAACTAAGTAATCAGAAGAATCTCTTGTGCACAACTTACATGCGGTCTGTTCTGCCTGATCCACGAAAGGGATTGAGTTCGGATATAAAAACTGAGGACAGATGGGGCAGAAAACATGGTTATTTTGCAGGGAGTCAAATCGATGGCATTTGCTGAGTCAGCATGCCGATCAGACATGACAATTAGGAAAGACATCAAACAAATAGTGCAATATATCCCCACAGCCATTTGGCTTCCTAGTGAATGCATCCCGATTTCAAAAGATTACTAAAACATTGTAAAAGCATATACCGAATTACCGAGATATGGTCTAAGTTACCACCAAAAAAACTTTCGTCATATGATGCTTTATAGTTTTCGCATATTGTGATAGAAAATAGTAGTCCAAGATGCATCTTGGGGAATGATCATGTATAAAGCGTCATATTGACAGTATAATCAAGACGCAGACATTGTCTAGGCATGTACAAATCATGACTACAATCAAACACTTGCGGCAATGAAGGAATTTATTGCAGAACCTATCACTAAATCTGCTGGGACTTTTTGAAGAAAATCTTGTGGTATAGCAATTGGCGAACAGCATTCTGGAGCTTCCAAGTGCTCACCTTGAGGAACTCTATTTGCACCAACAGACGAAGAATCTAGCTGTGCCCTCCGTGTGTCATCTCTGATTACACACTTGGAAAGATCCTCCGTGACAGTTGCTGTGCTTTGGGTTCGGTTATCCGAATATAACACGCACGGCCTGTTTATCGTAGAAGTGTCAATTATAAAACAAACATGCAGTCAGTCAAATGTTAAATTTTCAGTTAATTTAAGGCACAAAGGAAAGAATAAAAATTTTACCTTGGTAGAGAGTTATGTTGCCTCTCAGGTGGAGCTGCTGTCGATCCCTTTGCATAATGTTCCTCAAGATACGTAAATTGCTTCTTAAAATGATCCACAGCACTGCAAGCATAGTAGTGCAATTGAGTTAATCTAAGGAAGCAGCAGAGTCCAATTCAATCAACCATCATCCTCCCACTAATAGAAAACATAAGACAATGGCTGTCCTTTTTCTCTTTCTGCCATCCAGTCTACTCTGATTTTTTTTCTTTTTGGTTACTCGCCAAGTAAATTGAGTTTCATATTGAATGCACTCCATGGTAAGACTAAATTGAGTACCATCTTTTTATAAAAAAAATATTCCGTATAATCTATTTTTAAAAACTTTTTCCATCACAAGCCAAATGTGCCTTTTCCATTTACCCCAAAATGACTTATCCCCATTTTTATTAGCATCTCCAAAACAGTTAACTATCACCTCTGCCTAACTGAGCCACCTAATTTATCAGTTATTTAACCAATAATAATGAGATAAAAAATGCATACTCATTTATCAATTATTTAAACAATAATAATGAGACGAAAAGCGCATAGAATGTTTAACACAGCTACAGAGCCTAAATTTGTATCAGAATAGATGTCTCAGGAATAACACTAGGCACTTCAGTCAAATATTTTAAAGTAATGAGAAAACACTTGACATGACAACTAACAACACACCTTGGGTACATGAAACCAGATGACTCAGTCCCCTCCAAGAATTCCCTCAACATATTTGGATGATACTCCAGAATTTCTCTGTAGATGAGTTCCCTTATATCCTCTTTTGTAATCCTCCGCCTCTCAAACTCAAATTCCAGCTTTGTCACAGGCTGTGCTGATGGTTCTCTATCCACATTTGCTATGTTCTTGAAGTAAGGGTCAGCAAGGGCCTGCATGCGCAAGGTGAATTGGCCATTGTATTAACATTCGGAGGAAAGATTTTGCTGCTTACTAGTACAAACAGACAGAATATTTAAAAATATACCTCCTCTGCACTTGGCCTGTCTTTTGGATCAAAAGCTAGCATCCTCTCCAACAAACGTAATGAAAGTGGATCTGCATTTGGAAATTTCTGAGTAAATGGTATTGGCCTTTTCCGCCTCATGGTGCTAAGGTAGCGCTTGGCCTTCTCATTCCGAATCTGTTTCATAGAGTACATGTAGCTAAAATTACTAGAAAGTAATCGAACATGACTATTGACTCCTTTTTATGTAAAATAATACCCACCCTAGAGATTGCTTCAGGAGATGGTGTTCCCAAGAGATCTGTAATTATATCAAGTTGATGTACAACATTTTTCCCAGGAAAGAGAGGTTTTCCAGTTAAAAGCTCTGCAAATATACAGCCAATGCTCCATATATCTATTGCTGGAGTGTACTGCAACAATTTAAAATGTAATGTTGAAGAATGCTCCGTGTAATCTACAGTAAACAAGTATGTGTAAAAAGTACAACTTGGAACTATCTAGCATCCGATTTTACCCACAGAGAAATAATAACAACAACACAGCATTATTCCAACATGAGCAAAAAAAAAAGTGGGCGAAAAAGAAAAAAGGCATCAGTAACAGCAATAATCGTAGTATTAACAATATTTCATAGAGAAAGTACGAGAGAAAATTTAATGTGCAGCAGATTGAACTAACAGCAAAAGATTATCATGCAGAACAAAGGCATTACGACTTTTAGAACTCTGACGGGATCCTAGACATGTCCAACAGAATGCAGTACTGAAACAGATTACCTCAACAACAACGAAGGAAAAAAAATCATTGGCATTCAAGTAAATGTTACGACTTATATCAGTCAGGGATAACTAACCTTAGAGAAAAATGATCCACACAGTTCAGGTGCACGATACCATCTTGTTGCAACATAATCCTAAAGATAGAACAACCAACACAAGATGTTAAAATGTATGTATAACATCCGATGCTTTTTCATTGGTCAGGGTTGGGGTTGTTTCGTACCGTCCAAAAGATGGCAGTTGGAGTATCATTGAAAGCTACTCTTGCAAGTCCAAAATCACATATTTTGAGCTTGCAATCAGCGTTTGCCAAAATATTTTTAGGTTTTAGGTCTCGGTGAAACACATTTGCTGCCAAAAAAGTAATGAGGAAAATGGATTAGATTCATTGATATTCACAGTAACGATCAGAACATGACAAAATGGCATCATTTATAAAGGTTTTTCCATTTTCTGCTTTTTAATTACTACTATAATGCTGCATTTCATATTTCAGGTTTCACGTAACAAAAATATTATGATTTGTTTGTACAAGTTGACTAGTTCAACTGGAGACAGGACTGTCATTTGAGGCAATGACATGACAATGTACATTCTTTCTGCCATCCAGTCTACTCTGATTTTTTTAC
>OAMR01000774.1:152837-165281 GCA_900205405.1 Echinochloa crus-galli | reverse complement strand
TCCGACCAGCTCTTGCAGCTGTCTCTTATACACATCTGTCATTTGAGGCAATGACATGACAATGTACATATCATTATGGCAGCAGTCCATTATCTCTTAGCATACTACAAGAATTGGAAAATGGCTCCATTATCACAAGGGAAAATACTACAAACGAGTTTGCATGACTCAACACAACCATGTGTAATTAAGCAATTTGATCCGTAAGTTAGTAACCACCCGTACGATCTGAACCCTATGATCTCCTTGTTAAAAAAGTGGTCCAAGTGTAAAACCACGTTGCATGCATAGCAACGCCCTTGTCCCAAGCATGCTTCTCATGGGAAATTTATTAAAATGACTACCTCTTCAACAAATTAGAGGGTCTTAAGAGGAATAGTACACTCAGCAGTCAAAATTAAAGAGGTGCCAAACATACCTAGGCAATCTATTGTTATCCTTTTCAAAAAAAAAACAAATTCTAGAAGCAACAGTATAAGTGCCAGCGGCAAAATGTGTAGCTATAACTAGGGGTGTTCTGGTGGGGCCATGACACAGCGAAGGAATGCAATGAGGGTGGATATGCACACGAGAGATATCAAACCATAATGAGAAAAAAGAGGAAAAGGGAACGGGATAACTTCTTGGTTACTTCAACAGAGCCTGACCCCATATAGGAGATAGGGCCTAAAAATAGAAATCAACTGTTTGGTAAGTAACAAATCTTATCCAAACAAATTACATAAAGAGATATCTTTGGCACCTAAATATGGTTGGCTAGGGTTGGCTGCTCCATTCATGGGCACCTGCTATACTCGTAACCCCAAACGAGAACCTGATGGAGATGACGAAGTAACAAGAAAAATATTAAATTCTTGTCGTCAAAGTGGAAGCTTGATTTGCACCAGAACGCATAATCTTATTTAATTTCCAGACACTGCGATGGCTTGACATTTAGTGAGTTATCATCATTGCAAAACAAAAATAGAAAAAGAAGCTGCCATAGCCTCATTTTTGACGAAAAGATACCATAGCCCTTACTAGGTGGATATCGTTAGGCCCGGTCACAATCGTCTGAATGAGATATGTGTTGATCCCATGATGCAGCAATCATTGACCATGCCAATAACTCTATCCAGACTCTTAAGTTGTATGAAATGCACTAATGAAAAATATGAATTGCAGTGTGAGCATACTATACCAATCAAGTGATAAAAGGAAAAGTAGGAAACAAAGTGCAGTTTTCCTGGCACAGTTAGTTAATATTCCTGCTAATTATATATATTGTACAACTTCCTATTCCATTACTCCACCTGTAACACTAAATACAATACAATATGTAATTAGGGACAAAAGCTACTTCCTAGAACAACGATTCTTGTTAGTATGTGTAAAGAAAAAAAATATTGGCGAAAAATCGCATGCATCTAAACAGATGACAATTGTTGGTTCAGTTGTAGAAACTGCAACACTTAAAGAAAAAGGTAGGACATGGAAATGAGGAAAAAATCTTAGCTATAACTAATTACCTGTATGTATGTATTTCAATCCTCGTAGTAACTGATACAGGAAAAATTGATAGTGTTCCGGAGTCAAGTCATCATTAGCCTTTATAACTTGGTGCAAATCAGACTCCATAAGTTCAAACACAACATATATGTCCTTGAACTCCCTCCTTGATGGAGGAAGTAAAATATGTTTTATTTCTACAATATCCGGATGTCTCAGGAGCCGAAGCAGCTTGATCTCACGAAGTATCCGTGTTGCATCAGACACATGTTCAAAGATGTCATTTATCTTCTTTATTGCAACTTTTTCGCCAGTGTGAGTATCCAAAGCAGAACAAACCACACCATAACTCCCTTTTCCTATGACCTCTTCTATCTTGTATCTGCTTCCCTCACCATACTGAGTGAAAAAATCCATTCAGGGGATGCCTGCATCACACAAGGCAGTAAATGAATGAGCTTGAACAATGCTGTTCCCAGAATCATTTTATAGATTAATGAAACAAAAATACCTGCAGGTAAGCTAAAATAGAGAAAGAAAACACATAACCAGAAATAACATTTTATATCTTCTTTAAATATAAGACTGTTTGGTTGGAGTTGGACCAAGCAAACATGAACATAAAAGGAATGGGAAACCAGTGCAAGTGAAAACAGTTAGAACTAACTGATTTCTGTGGATGGATTCTGTAGTGGTAAATGCGCACAGAACAGCACTGTAAAGCAACCCAAAAGCTTTGAAGGAAAAGAAACTTAATAATTTGTATCGAGATTTGGTGCAAAGGTGCAACCTTTCTCAAACCAAAACTAAGTAATCAGAAGAATCTCTTGTGCACAACAAGGATTTAAAATCCAATCGCGTGACAAGGGAAAATTGAATCATCCCTCGATCAACCACAGAACTGAGATGGACCTGCACGTAATCTAATGCCAAAGACAACAAAGATGCACATGAGTCTGGCTCCAATCCCAGAATGTACTGGTGTCACCCCACTCAACAAGGGTGAGGGAGAGCACAAGGCCGACATTGGAGGGGCTAGTGTGAGGATCCCTAAGCTGCCAGTAGTGAGGCTCTTCGTACCACCAGCTGTGAGCATCTCAGCTCCACCAAGCATGTAATTGAAGACCATGAACACATTGAACAGAAGGGGAGGATGGAAAAAACGAGCAAGATAATTTATTCTGATTATGTGCAGTGTCCAGTAGAATTGAATTTTTACAGGACTGTTATCCAATTAGTCAATTATACAGGATCTGATTACAGCCCTACTAAAACAGACTTCAAGTGCAGACACCTAATTTCAAAAGTATTCAATTAGTCTCTGTCATTTACTATTTTGTTATGTTATGTCCAAAATTTCAGTAATTGTGCCCAACAAAAATTTGGTTCAGCAATCGGCATTGAGAGATGCCAAAAATCTTTATATACGATTTTGGTTCAGCGCATATCAAGAAAGTAGATCTGAAAAACAAATCAGCTGCCCATAGCAATACAATCAACAAAATATATTACAAGTCAATAGCCATATGCATTCAAGTTCCAAGTCAAACTAGAGCTACTGAAATTAACCGAAAGACAGGATCAACTAAACGAGTACCATTGAGTGCTGGACGAATACTCGGATAGACAGACCCAGGATTGGCCACCTGCCCGAAGGAATGATCTTGGCTGAGCATACAACCAAAGCCCTACAGATCCTAAATATCGCAGAAATCACATATGCCCATCTGGGCGCGGGCGAGCAAAGGAACCTACCGTTGAACCCCCAAATATTGGGGGAAAAAACAGCACCAGGACCTCGACTGTGTCAATCAATGTCGATCTTTAGCGCCCAAAAAGAGCAAGAACTCAATCAACGGGTACAGCTAGATCAGCTACGAGGCACGAATCGCGGAACAGCCGAGGGGTGGGGGAGAAACAAAGATTTGGTCTTGGTTTCGCTCTCAAAACCAAATCTTGGAATTGGACCACGGGTCCACGGCACTCCATCGAAAGCAGCGAGACTAGTGGGATTACTTACCAGGAGAAGGGGAGGGCCAGGGATGTGGCGGCTGCGGCAGGGTAAGCGGACTGAGATAGTGAGATGCGGCGGCGGAGGATCCAGCTGGGGCGGTGGGGGGATGAGGGACGGCGGCCTCGTGCTCGCAGTCGGCAGCGGTGCAGTTTTACCTTTTCTTTTTCTTTTTTTTAATTTGTCTAGGTATTGGACTTTTATGAGCCACGCGTGTTGGGAGCTGGAAAGGACGATTGTGAGCGGCCCATGCTCATCCGGACGCCTACCTCCCATTGCAGTTGCTTTGTTTGTAGCATGATTGCTACGCGTTAAAAGCCACAGTGGTATGGGTGACCTTGGTTGCGTGTTGCCGACTATATAAATGCATTATAGACATGCAATGTGAATAACAGGTACATTTAAGTTAAAAAAAGTACTGTTAACATCAAAATTTGGCTTACGCCTAAAGCCCATACAGTGCATATAGTTAAAACCGATGTCAATAATGACACGGGATGAAGAAGCCGATGCCAATCCAAAGTCGTAAAGCTGATGAAAAATATGAAGAGTAAGGAGATTGAAGGAGTCAGTTGAAGATTTACTTGATGATGACATCATGAAAGATCGAGTTCTATCTGAGTCTGTTTCGTAAATCTAATAGTTTATTTCCTTTAAGTCGAATTTGGAATGAGTCGTAAGCGACTTAGAATTCTTTATTTTAGGTATACCTATTTAAAACAGAAAAACTATATGCACAGTAATCAATACAAATTCTTTTTCTCAACGTCATGCCAAAATTTAGGAGTAGGAATAACATAGCTTTTTCGACAAATTTTTCGAACAAAATCCACCTAGCATCGTTGCATTATTTTTTACCTTCGGTTTGTTTGTAAGTACCGTTAATTATCGAATAATTTATTTAGATCGATTCGTAGCTTACACTTATATTTTGGATCAATCTTATGTAAAGTTGACGATCTTGCTGGTATTTGTTAACAAAATCCACCTATTATCACACTATTGTTTTGAAATCTATCGCCTTATGATATTCACTGTGAAGATTATCTAACGAAAAACATACTAAGATAAAATCTTCTAAAACAATATAATCCGATAAGTTTAAAATCATAGTGTTTATTTGGATCCTTATTAATTTCTATATTTATTTCATATTTAGATCCATCAGCTCAGGGTTTATTAATCTATCGTTGTCTCGGTTAAGACCCATCCAATAATAGAGACAAAAGTTTAATTTAACTCAATTCCATTGAGTTTATCTAGGAAAGATATCAAGAAATCGTAAGAGATCTTTAAGATGGAATCTACTATCAATAGCCGATGAAGTCATATTATTCTTTTCAATTGTTTATCTTTACGATTTAGAATCCACAACCGATGGTAAAGTAGTATCATAACATTTGGAAAACCAGTCTATGTGAGCCTGCAAAAAGTTACTGATTAAATTTCTTTCCTTGTTAATTATAGTTCAAATTGAAAGGCACGCCCCAGGTACCTCAAAGATTGAAAGGTTCCGCGTAGGAGTGAAGCAAACCTCTCAGGTCTATAATGTGTCTTGTTGCACATGTCATTAGTCGATTTTAGTGACAACACGCTTTTTGGCATGCCTGGTTGGACACGACAAGTTCAACAAGATGACAAGAAAGCAAATACACCAAGGTTGACATAGTAAAGGTGGTTGATATCACCCTAGAGGATGGTCCGATGTATCTTAATATTAATAAACCTTCTACATCCGAGTTTAAGTGAAAAAGGTGCAAACCTTCACCCCATAATGGCAACCTTCAAATATAGGTGATCCAAATTCATTTATGCAGAGGCCACCTCCAGGTTATGATGGAACATTTAATTCACAAGGTTTTTTTGCAAATATATTTTTGGTCACCAAGAGCTTTTGCAACTGAGGATCGAGCTGGTGGAAAAGAAATTGCTACAGTGAGCAACAAGGTGGTTGGTTCTAAGGGTTTCACTCAAAACAACAACACAAAAACTCAGTAGCTGTCTTTTTCAATGCCACATCAAGGAGCGAACCCAAGTAACAAAATAACACAAGTTCATCCTTCATCGGCTCCACCTCATCTAGGAGTAAATTTTACACCATGGCTCATCAACAAAACCAGGTCTAGTCGGGAGGATTCCATAATAAAGGTGGCAACTATGTGCAAGGATACAATACCGAAAACTTCAATGATCTAAAGAATCAAATAGTTGATTTGATTCAAAATTAGTTTGGTTTGAAGACAAAGGAGGAATCTTACATGTATCGACGTCCTTATCCTAGCTGCTTTGATCAGGTGACGCTACCTAATCGATACTGCGTGCCAGATTTCTATAAATTCTTAGGACAAGACAATGCATCAATTATTGAACATGTGAGCCTAATTCTGGTACTAAGTGGAGAAGCAGCTAGGGAAGACGCTTTGAGAGTCCGATTGTTTCCCTGTCTTGGTTTTTATCCTTGCCACCAAATTCTATTCAAAGATGCGCTAATCTAGAAAAGCAATTTAACATATACTTCTTTGCTAGAATTCATGAAGCAAAGTTAACTGATTTGACGTCCCTGAGACAAAGAAATGATGAAACTGATGGCGAGTTTGTTCAAAAGTTCAGAGAAGTTCAAAGTCGATGCCAAACTTTGAAGTTGGCAGATTGGTAGCTGGCTGAATTGACTTTCCAAGGTTTGATTCCTCGGATTAAGTAAGATTTTCTTCTCAATGCAAGAATTTGAAAGCCTGGCATATTTGGTTCAGCGTGTGGTTGCTCATGAGAATCGATATAAAGAGATCTGCAATGATAGGTTCCAACAGAGGGTTGCTCAAGTTCAAACATATGGTTCTGATTATGATGATGAAGTTGAGATTGGCTTGCCAGGGTGGACTGGAAATAAGAAATCACTGCCTTGTCCGTGGATTAAATTTACTCCAAAAAGGTATAGATTGGATATCACCAAAGTCGACGAAATATTTGATTTGTTGCCTCCTCAAGAAAAGCAAATTCAGTTGTCTCCCAATCAAACGATTCCATACCCTAAAGAGCTCAAAAAAAAGAAGTATTGTAAATGGCATAATTCTGTTTCGCATGATACTAATGAGTGCAAGTTTTTCAAGAACCAGATGAATCAGCTATTGAATAGGGAAGGTTGTAATTTGAAAGGAGCAAAAAGCCGATGAAAATCGATGGGCATCATTTCCTAGTCAATATGGTTGAAATTGGGGGAAAAAAGAACACACAAAGAAACATAAAGTTTTAACTTCAGAATGGGCTAATAAGGCAGGATCGATTGACCGAAAGTTTCAAGTGACAACCAATGAGGTTTAGAAAAGTCGTCAAGTTCGTATCCAGCGTGAGCAAGGGCAAGCTTCTTGAATAAAAATCGATCATCGGCCAAAAGTGACTTCTGAAAAATTGATTGACAAATTTCAGCGTCAAAATCAGAAGAGTCTTAGGCGTGATGAGTTGAGGGATCAAGATTAATTGCACTGGAGGTGTCCATTTTTCGTATTTTGGTGGAATGAATGTTTAAGATTGCCTTCGATCCGTAATTGTCCAGAGTGTAGTTGGCAGTGTGAAGAATATCATGAATGCAAAAGGTTGGCCTATTCTGGCCGGGATTGTTACGAACCGTGATATGATAGAAGGGATCGACAGGATAGATGCGTTTCAGTGCATGATCGGCTTGGTCCACGAGAGGAGAGACTAAACCGATACCAATGGTTGATTGTCATGAATAAAAATCAAGTATTGCTGACCAAAATTATCTTCATGGTAAGAGTCATATGCAAGATCGGGTGGATCAAGAGGAGAATCAACTGAATTGTCGAGGGCATCATCAACGCGCTTGTCAATATGATCTAGAACTTTACCCTCAATGGTGTCCTGAAGGATTGACTAAGTCACAGAAGAGGAGGGTTCAAATATTAAGGCAGTAAGAGTAAGAGTAGAAGCAAGCCCAAGTTTCTGACAAAGCTAAGGAGTGGTGCATTAAGAAGAAATACGATGAACCAAGTCCATCGTTTTCTATTAATATGGTGTTTATGTTACCCAATTTGAAGGAGATGAGGGTGAATTAGAAGAGGCAGTGGCTGATTTGACTCTGCAACCACAACTGGTGATATTTCACAAGCCAGAAGAAGAAAAATATCGGCACCTAATACCATTATATGTTAAAGGTCATATTAATGGGAAGCCACTCACGAAAAATGTTAGTTGATGGAGGGACCGCAGTAAATCTTCTACATATTGGAAGCTTGCAAAAGGACCTAATGGACCAAGACCGATATGATGCTCAAAGATTTTGAAGGAAAAACTTCTCATGCTTGGGGTTCATTAAATGTCGAATTGATGATTGAAAGTAAAACTCTTCCCACTACTTTCTTCGTCGTTGATGGAAAAGGAACCTACACTTTGCTCCTGGACAACTGGATTCATGCCAATTGCTATATTTCCATCGACTACACATCAATGTCTTATTCAATGGCAAGGTGATGATGTGGAGATTGTACAAGATGATGCATCTGTTAGTATAGCTACAACTTATTCATTGTTCCGGGGAATTGAATGCATTGAATAGAAGAATGCGAGATGAGACACTTGAGTGTTGCAAATATATGTCACGTGCTCACACGTCTCGTTCGTATGGGCCGTGCACAATATATATCTGAATTGCTAGCCATCCTGCCTTTCGCAAAAAAAAAAACAAACAAACTAGCCATATTGCGACGGCCCATTCCTCCACTAGAGCCTTTATGTTCAACTTGCTTGAGTCCTTTCTTCCTTTTCGGAATGCAAAATAAGAAAAAAAAGGATAGCTCATTATTCGAATCCTACTGTAACCATAGGGAATGAAAGACACTAGGACCGAGTAGGTTTCGCTGTGTGATAGGGCAAATATGATTTGCATTATCTATTTCATTAAGATCAATTCCTTTGATAATGACCATAGTTGTTAGAGAATTAGCGACAGGCATATATATATGGATATTCACATCCGGGCTAGTTTGGTAACCCACTTCCCCGCGGGGAACCCCGTCATTTCCCCGCGCCGGCATCCCACGCGGAATCCTCCCACGCGAAATCCAGCCTGCGCCTTTGGAAGCCTGCTAGGACGGGGGTTTCAGCCCGATTGAGCCTAATTACCCCGCGGAAACGCACCCGGCCTAGGGAGACCGGGCAGCCCTCCCCGTCCCCCGTCCCCCCGTCCCTGTCCGTCGTCTCGCTTCGCGCGGCTCTGTCGAGCGAAAGAGCGCTGCCCCCGGCGGCGGCCGATCTCCCTCGCCGGCGTCGCGTCTGTTGCCTCTCCTCCACGATCACCTCCGCTACGACCTCTGCCTATGCATAAGGTGAGTCCACATCCGCGCATCCCCCTGCTTCCTGCTAGGGTTTCTCCTCTCCTCTCCTCACACCCTTTCTTGTAGATCCTGTACAACAAGACCTGAGACCTAGGAACCGAGGAAGAGATCCTGGGCGTGGATCTGACACGCGCTCCTCTCGTTCCTCCCCAGCCTCTCCTAGGTTGACATCTCCCTACAGGTATACCCCTCTTTGCCACGCATCGTCTTGCTCATGTGCTTTGTGCATGTTTGTCTGTGTTGATCTGGTTGAATCAAAAGCCAATCGAACTGCCTGTGACATGGGATCCATGTTTGTTTATAGAACTACTGCAGATACCTGGTAGTGATGTACACACTGCATAATCTTTACTTGTATAGCATGTGCTGGTTGATAGCCTGCGCCAATCTATCGAATGTGCTATCATTCTTCTTTTCCGGTTACTTTCAAGAAAAGTGACTATGAGTATATGTTTTATTGTAGCTCAATTTGTTGACCATTAGTTAAAAGTGACCTAAGTTATTTTCTCACTGAATATATAGGTCAATTCTATGATGTAATAAAAATAACATGATTGTGTTTGATGCTTATGAAATTTTGGAATTAATCTGGTATACTGTTAGATGCTATACTCTTTACTAAAAAACAATCTGTTAGGAGATAATGTGTTTCCAAACATATTCCTTTCACATGTTCAGGAAGTATCCGATAATTTACAACATATTCATACTTCAGTTGCAATGATTTTGTACCTATCAGAAGAGAAAGTGCCTGTACATACTTCTTCTCTTTCCGGTGCCGAAAAGGTTAAGGAAATCCTTCAAGGGCACCCAAGCTGGTGTAGAGTTGAGTTCCGAATGGAGCCTGAAATATTTAAAGCCACATCAAATTTTTTTAGGAGGGAGAATTTGTTGCGTGACCCACGAGGTGTTGCTGTTGAGGAGCAGCTTGGCATGTTCATGTTTATGCTCTCACACAATGCTAGCAACCAAAGGCTACAGAAGGCTTTTCAACACAGCGGGGAGACAATCCATCGGAAAATAACAGAAGTTTTTGATATGATTCCCACATTGACTCATCGTTTTGTGAGGCTTCCAAGTTCAGTCCGAACTCATATCAAAATTGCAACAGATTCTCGTTTTATGCCCTTTTTTCAGGTGTGCCATTAACAATAGACACATACCTTCCCCCCAAGCTTTTCTTTCCTTCCATGACAACCCCTTATTTTCTTTCCTTTTGTGCAGAATTGCATCGGTGCAATTGATGGCACACATATACCCATCACCATTGCAGAAGAAAAGGCCCCTCCCTATAGAAATAGGAAAGGAACCCTATCCCAAAATGTTATGTTGGCCTGCGACTTCAACCTTAACTTCACATTCATTTCATGTGGTTGGGAAGGTTCAGCATCAGATGCGGGGGTTCTTAGATCTGCTGTTAGTAAAGGATTTAGTGTGCCAGAGGGGAAGTTTTATCTTGTGGATGGTGGGTACGCAAATACAACATCCTTTATTGCCCCATATCGAGGAGTTCGGTACCATCTCAGTGAGTTTCGAAGGCGTCGTTCATCTCAAAGTGGTTATGCAAACTACAAAGAATTATTCAACCATCGCCATGCAATTCTTCGCAACCATATAGAGAGGGCCATTGGTGTTCTAAAGAAGAGATTTCCGATTCTGAAAGTAGGAACATTCCATCCCATAGAAAATCAAATTAAGATTGCAGCCGCAGCAGTTTCATTTCACAATATAATTAGAGGGCAAAATGGTCAAGAGGGGTGGCTGGATGACCAGCCAGAGTATATCTCGCCAGATCAATATGTTGATGTGCCGGAGGGGGACAACAACTATCCAAGTGAAGTGGAATCAAGTAATGGAAGTACTCTAAGAGATCAGTGCAAATGGTATCTTTGTACTGGCATTATTTTTTTGAGACATTGATCTTGCATTCAGGTTTCTGTCAAATTCATCTAAACATAATGTTTTTGGGTTCAGTACTAATTTTTTTTTACCACTTGGATATGTTTTAATATAACCACGCACCCAGGGGGAACGAGGAGGGAGGAGTGAGATAGTGAGAGCGGAATGGACGTCCACACGGACCATGCCAAGCTTCAGCAGCCGCTGTTCCTCTCGTTGGCAGTCCTCGGCGCCCTCTACCTTGGCGTTCTCACGCTCCGCCTCCTGACCTACCTCGGCCTCCCCAATCTCCTGCGCCGGCCGACCGACCTCCGCCGCCGCCACTTAAAGCCAACTACAAGGCGGTAAGAGATGCAAAAAAGGACAGTGGTAATGGTTGGAATGAATCTTTGTGCATGATACTTGCTGAGCCAGAAATATGGAATAAGTTAATTCAAGTAAGCGATTCAAATTCTATATAATATATCTGAGAAGTAACTATGAATGTTGAGAACTAATTATACTTTTATGTTGCATTCAACAGAATCACCCAGGAGTATCAAAGTTTCGCAAAAAACCATTTCCCCTCTTTTACCACTTGGAAGCACTGTATGAAGGTAAAGTTCCCTCATTTGCATAGCTTAATTTGTAACTTTCAGCATCAAATAGTTTGGTGGTTCTCTCTAATTCATCCAATCTGAGTTCCAATTATCTCTTGAAAACAGGAAGTGTTGCTACAGGGAATCTAAACTTCACATCAATTCAGCAGTTGGATCCACCTCCTGCTCCTGCTCTTGCACCAACACCTGCGCCTGCACCTGCTCCTGCTTCTGATCCTGCTTCTGATACTGCTGAAAGAAGCAACTCTGAACAAAGCATTCACAATGATCCCAGTCACCTTGGTACTAATCCATTTGCTTCAAGTTTTGATGGCCAAGAGACCTCGAGTGCACACAATGAAGCTCATTCTGTGCCATCCAATCAAGATTCAAGGATGGGAGAAGGTGAAAGTGGGAGAAAGCGTAAGCAAAGTCACATCGGAATTGCTCTTGAGGGTTATGTGGAGTACAAAAAGAGCCAAACAAGCAAAACTTTGGAAGCTCTCGAAGAGAAGAAAAGGCGTGATGAAGAATTTTCGATTAAGAAGTGTGTTGAGCAAGTGGATGATCTGAATGAATTAACAGATGAAGAGAAGTCATATGCTTTGGATATCTTTGAATCTGAGACAAACAGACAGATATTCATGACTACCAAAAATCCTAAAGTTCAACTAATTTGGATAAAGAGAAAAATCAGGTATGTCTCTTGGAATATGCTCAATGTATGATTCCTGAAATACTTGTCTAATCATATATCAACTCTACAAGTAATACAAATTGAGACATGATCAAAAGTTTTAGCTAAGTTGATATATGATTAGACAAGTATTTCAGGAATCATACATTGAGCATATTCCAAGAGACATACCTGATTTTTCTCTTTATCCAAATTAGTTGAACATTAGGATTTTTGGTAGTCATGAATATCTGTCTGTTTGTCTCAGATTCAAAGATATCCAAAGCATATGACTTCTCTTCATCTGTTAATTCATTCAGATCATCCACTTGCTCAACACACTTCTTAATCGAAAATTCTTCATCACGCCTTTTCTTCTCTTCGAGAGCTTCCAAAGTTTTGCTTGTTTGGCTCTTTTTGTACTCCACATAACCCTCAAGAGCA